>JAYEPQ010000015.1:22478422-23078422 GCA_036321105.1 Dracaena cambodiana
GAAAGGAGCCGATTCTCACTCCATTGGATATGATCTAGTAACTGCAACTTCTTGTAGGTCATTTCGTGCATCAGGGCTTCCAGTAGATCTTGCATCTTCTGCATGTTTTCTACATGTGAGTCTATAACAAAGTCAAACTCCTCTTCTTTTTCCTAAATTTCTACCATCATGCTTTGGTGGTTTATCAGAGGGTTTCTTCATCTTGTCTTCTAAATTATTTTATGTATTCTCTACCACCTTTAGAAGCATTGTCCAGAGTTTGTCAAGACCCTTTTGTTGTTCTTGAATCAAGCGTTCTTGAACTTTTAGCCTCTGGTTTTTTTCACTGAAGCTGCCTATCATATGGACCATTGTTCCTTTAAATCGGGAAGACTCATATGACCGAGGTGTTGTAATGGCTGAATGATAGCAATCTCCTAGCCAACCTCTTGTAATTCCGTAGAGCTAATATCCCTAAGTTGAGCCGCATATAATGACATGCTTCCGCGTCAAATGAATGCCTATAGCCACATGATTGTCTTTGAACACACCTTCTTTTAGGTGTATTATTCTTAGGTTTGGTTATTCGACTAAAAATCGAAGGTCTAGGCAGACCACAATAGTAATTGGTAGTTACTGCAGAGATTATTTGTTCATATCGGAACAGTGGACGGGATTACGCCATCCTCTTCTTGTTAGTGAAGAATTCTCTTAAATAGATTTCTTGATGAGTTTCTTTTCTATTCCAGCCTCTACAAGATTCCCTGTTGTATTTATGGAAATATGCAGGCATAGAAAATTGGAATCCCTACCTTACATGACGTTTTGTTCTAGTCTTTGTGCCTATTACATGAAGCTGAGGCTTAATCTTATGTTCTGGGATTTTTACGCAGGGCTGAATAGCCTTGCGTTGTGCTCTTTGTGTTCGGGGCTGAGTAGCCTTGCATTTGGAACCTTCTGCTCGGGGCTTATTACCCTCGCATTGGAATCTTTGTATGCTAGATTGATTAGCCTTTCATTTAGAAATAGTCTCTCATAGAGCCACGTTGGACTAATTAGCCTGGAATTCGAAATAGTCTCGCATAAAGTTACAATTGGCTGATTAGCTTGGCGTTTTGAAATAGCCTCGCGTAAGGCTACACTGGGCTGATTAGCCTGGCGTTTTAGACCAGTTTCATCTTGAACTTGACTTTTAAGAATTCACCACCATGCTCGATGGTTGTGGTTCTGAATCTAAGTTCTGGTCAGACCAGATCCTGACTTCTATTTGGTGCCTTGTTCAGTCATGATAGGAAGAGATTTTTTCTTTCCCAAAATTTTGGAATCCAAAGATCTAAAGGGCTCTTGTTTAATAGGAGTTCCTTTGTCATTCGAATTTATCGTTTGAATTTCTTCCTATTCTGAACTTGAAAATACGACAAGTTCCTATTCAATGGGAATTATCTCGTCATTCAAATCCATCGCTTGGACTCCTTCCTATTCTGAAATCAAAGATCCAAGGAGTTTCTATTCAACGAGAGTCCCCTTGTCATTCGAATTCATATTTGGTATTTCCAAGCGATGATAGAGCTATGTTTTGGCCGGACTTACCGATCCTGAGGATAAGTATTCCTCATATCTTTTTTGATTGACTTCTACGATCAACATCTCCACAGACTTACTAATTTCCTTAGCATCAGATTGGGCCATGATCTTCTTGTTCATGCAGAAGACTACTCCCACTATTGTCACCAGCTTGTTTGCAGCAAAAATCGCACTTCCTTTCATTGCCATGGATTTAAGGAATTACAATGATCTCCAAAATATAATGAAAAGAAAATAGAAACCAAACATGAGGACTTATATCATGTCTCTCTTTTTTACAAAAGGTGTGGGTTCTTGAGGCAGCTATGGAGCATCGACCTCATATTTCGTTGAAAATCTGATACTTGGATTTGTTTTAAACATGAATAATGATAATGAAAACTTCTAGCCGGCAGCTTCTTGCTGCTGGTCGGCGTGCCTTCATGTAGAAATTTAACTCAAAGGTCACTCAGGATCTCCAAAAATATCCTTAAAACTCCTCTTTTGGTCTCTATTTATAGTTATAGAGGTTTTCTTAGGAAATAAGGATGGAATTCCATCCTAATTTAATCTCTGAACTTGTATTTGTATTTGAAATATTTAATTCAGAGTAATTGGATATGATTGGAATTAGAATTCTGGTAAAAATCATAAGGAAATCCTGTTTGAAAACTGAATTAGCCCTGCGTTTGTGAGGCTATCATCCCCACGCTAGACTAGCCCCACACGGGGCTGCTAGCCTCGCGAGCATGAGGCTATTTGCCTTGTGTGGCTTTATTTTTCTTGATTCCAAATTTTTCTTCTCCTACAACTAGGAAGGGAACGTGGAGAGCAGAATATCAAAACATGTCTAACATATTGGGATTCTAGAAGGTAGTTCTTTTTTGTACGAAGATACTTTGGCTTGGACTTTCTTTTAAACTTGGTAAGAAGGATAACATGTCTTTTTGGCAAGATGGTGGACTAACATTGCCCTTAAATTTCTTTGTCCACATCTCAATAATATGGCTCTAAACAAAGAAGGGGTGGTGAAGGAATTTTGGAGTAGAATATAATATAGACTGGATCACCCTAACATCATAACCCTACACTGGGAACTCCTAGGCATCTTATATCATATCTCCCCAAATGAAGCTTCGAATGACTTACCCTATCAAAGAAAAGAGAAATCAGGCACCTTCTCAGTTTGATCAACAAATAGATATCTCAATCATGGGGTCAGTGTTTAGCTCAAGCAAGACATATTTAGGAGACTAGATATTCTTTAAAAATCAGGGTCTCCCTCTGTCTTTTCTCTAAAGGGGCACTTCTAATTTAGGACAATTTGCCAAGGAGGGGGTTGATGGACCTGAATATCTATGGTTTTTACAGAAAGGAGAGCAAAACAATCTCGCACTTATGTTATCTCATACCTACACCAAAAATATTTGGGCAAAAGTCACGACAAGCGTTCCTTTTACTAGATCAATCGAACATGAGTCGGGATGGATTATAGGCAACAAAAATGGAGCAACGTGGCTACCATTTGATGGAATGTGTGGCTTAATGATGAGTTCCATATATTGCACATTTATATTCTCTAACCTTAACTATTTTTGTATATAAATAATGCTACTCATGTATATTTAGTTATCTTTTTTAGTTTAAGTCTATTGCAGTATGGATTGGTATGAAATCCGGAGAAGACTAGAAAATCGAGTCTAGAAGGAGCAAAAATGAGAAAGCTACAAAAATACAGAACTAGAACTATCAAAGTGGAATATAATCATGTCAAAAAGAAGTCCAGAGCTAGATGATCAAGTTCCAGAAAGCACAACTTCCGGAGAGCTTATTTTGCTGCTAAATGATGATAATAGTCACTGTTTGGTAGTAATGTGGGCTTGATGACAAAGGCCTAAAGTGTATCTTCACTGGCTATGGCGATAGGACGATGGAGTATAAGTTACACAATCCTATCAGAGAAAAACAAGTTATCATGAGTAGAGACGTAATCTTTGAAGAAGATAAAACTTGGAATTAGGAAAATGCCAAAGATATCCAAAAAGTTAGATTGATGCTCGAAGAGGAAGTACCTCAGCAAAATCAACTGCCAAGTAATGAAACAAGTAGCCCACAAAGCCCTGCTCGAAGCTCATGCACATCATCGAAAGATTCATCACCGATATTAGCATCATCTTCTGATGAAAGGCCGAGAGGACTAAGGAGCTTAAGGGAAATTTATGATGCGACTAAACAACAAGATGAACATTTTGAATTGTTCTATTTGTTTATTGATAGTGAGCCACTTTCTTATGAAGAAGCTGGAACAAATAATAGATGGAGAAAAGCAATGGATAAAGAGATTAACTCCATTGAAAAACACATGGAAGCTTAGTGAGTTGCCTGAAGGGAAAAAGACCATTGGAGTAAAGTGGGTGTACGAAATCAAAAGGAATGCACAAGGCGAAGTTCAAAGGTATAAAACAAGGCTAGTTTCAGAAGGTTACTCTCAAAAAGCGGGAATTGACTATGGAGAAATATTTGCCCCTGTCGCATGCATGGAGACAATTCGATTGTTGATTTCACTGGTTGCACAACACAAATGGAAGATTTACCAACTTGATGTCAAGCAACATTTCTAAATGGCTATCTTGAAGAAGATATATATGTTTAGTAGCTACTAGGATATGTATGAGATGGCCATGTAGATAAGGTGTATAAATTAAAGAAAGCCCTTTATGGACTCAAGCAAGACCCCCAAGCATGGAATACCCATACAGGCAGTTGCTTCAGAAAGAATGGGTTCATACAATGTCCGTATGAACATGCAGTGTATGTAAAACAAGAACGAGATGGAGGCATACTGCCTGTCTGTTTATATGTAGATAATTTGATTTTTGCAGGCAACAATCCATCCATGTTTGAAGCCTTCAAGGAAAGTATGATGAAAGAATTTGAGATGACCGATATTGGATTGATGGCGCACTTCCTCAGGATTGAAGTTAAGCAAAAACAAGATGGGATTTTTATTTCTCAAGAGTACCTATGCAGCAAATATTTTAAAGAAATTTGGAATGGAGAAATTTAATCCGGTTACTACTCCAGTTGAAAGCGGATAGGAACTATGCAAAAATGAACATGGTGATTTGATCCTACACATTTTAAGAGCTTGGTTGGAAGTCTTACATGTCTAACATGCACCAGACTAGATTACTATTTGATGTAGGATTGATCCGCAGATACACGGAGACACTAGATTAGACCCATCTTAATGCAGCAAAAAGAATCCGCTATTTGAAATATACGATCAATGAAGGCTTATTTTATGCATCAACTGATGATTTTAAACTCATCAGTTATTCAAACAGTGATTGGGAAAGAGACATGGATGAAAAGAAAAGTACAACTGGGTACATATTTTTCATCGTAGAAAACAACATTCACATGGTCATCAAAGAAGCAATCTATTGTCACTTTATTTAGTTGTGAAGCTGAGTACGTAGTCGCAACTTCAATTTTGTCATGCTATTTTGTTGTGAAATATGCCGATATATTTGGGATTTCTTCAAGAAAATCCCACTGAGATTTATATTGATAACTAGTCTGCAATTGCACTTGTAAAGAATCCAATCCATCATGAAAGAAGCAAATATATAGACACAGATTTTCATTTCATACGGGAGCACATAAAATTGAAGGAAGTGAAGCTATTACCATGCATGACAAATGATCAAGCAGCAGATATTTTTACGAAGCCACTTAAGCATGACATGTTTACCAAACATAAATTTATGCTAGGGATGGTCAAGTTTAAGGAGGGATGTTGAACGAAGTAAACTTTGACCATGGAAATTCTAGAAGCATCAAGAAACTCTAGAAGCTAGAGGAAGTTGAACGTTTAACTTGGCTAGGAAGGAAGAAATGTCCAAATACTGATGAGCTGTAGAAATGATAGCGGCGCAACATGGTGAAGGAAAAGTTTTTATTGGATGATGATATTATAGGCGGTTAAGCAAATGCATTTCATTGGACAGCTATATATGATTGTCTTAAAGTTTCTTTTGTTTATCTATAAATAGATTTACTTGTGTGTGGTTTGTATTATCAGATAGAAGAGAGAGTGCTCTGCTTTGAAAGATTGTTATTGATTAATAAAAGTTTGAGTTGTGAGATTTGTTTTGTTAAGAGTGTGACATTTTATTGTTTTCTACCCATCACAACAGCCATGTGCTCTTTATGAAGTTTTAACCTTATAAGGCCATCTTCTTCCTTGTAGTCAACTACTTGCACATCCTTCTGTTATTTTGATATCATAAGTTTCCTATATGGATGTATATATCCTCTCTTCCTGTCAGTTTTGGTAGTTGGGCTCGCATGCATTGACTTGTGCAATCTTCCCAATTGCTTCGCCGTGGGAGCTTGCTACCATCTCATTTTGTCCATTAAAACAATGAAGTTTTCTGTTCCATTGCATTAATTAATCTATTTCTTATCCCATGCAAATCATATGTATAGATCAAATGTAACCTCCGCCATTTAAAGTGAAAAAATAAAAAAACAGAACAAACGTAACCTTCTTCTGATAATCGCTCTGCAGTTGGAGTGAGTCCATGCATGCATGCAACATCAGTCTTTTTGATACAAAGTGACCATGATTCAGTGAAAACTTAAAAATACAGCAACTACATTCAAATTATACTTTCATCAGAATGCATCAATTATGCACTTGTTTATATGGTGGCAGAAATTAAGCATATAATTGAAAAAGATGAATAAAGAAAGGGATGCTATTGTAGTAAATAAAAAAATGCCGACTCTATACAAGGTATCACATGAGATATCTCTACTATTATAGCCATAATACCTTTGACTCCATGTTCGACTGAGGTCAACCATAAATCTAACTATACATTTTAGACAATATTATTAGTAGCCACTCCATTAGTTAGATCACGAGATAAAAATAAAGTCAAATATTTAAACTTCTACCATTGAAATTAATAAATGTGTGAAAAGTAAAAGATAAAGAATGTTCAATGTGTCATTATGATGCTCCGAAGAGACAAAAATTGTTTCCATTTGATGCTCTAAGAAGAGTCATCATTATTTGCTTAAAAAAGAGTACTGGAGAAAGTGATATTATAATTAGTTGCTTAAAAATTAATGCTTGTATTCATCTTATATTTATTGGTATCCGGAAGCTTTTTGCAAGTGGAACATGCATGCTAAAAGTCTAGTTTATGTATAACAATTTATGCAGTACACCCCCCAATCCCAAAAGTTAAGTCTCTGCTCTTAAGCTGAAGCTTTTCGGTTAAAATAGGTCTCAGCTCAGCTTGTATTATGATTTCAATTGGAGAAGGAGCATAGCTGAAATACAATTACAATGGATCAAAACCAAAATTTCGAAGATTTTATGTCTTACGAATATAGAATGAGGCCATAACCACTTACTGCTCTAATCTTTCTAAAATTTATAAATAGAGAAATGATATACTCACATATGATCCTTAAATCTTTTTCGTGGTGGCATATTTCATGTTGGAGTGGAGATTAATTATTAAAATTAAAACGGGCTATACATTGCGTCCAATTATGTCGTGATCCCTAAATGATGAACAAAGTGCCTAATGAAGACTTCTTCAATAAATTATTACCGAGGGACTACATTAACACATGAATTAAATAATTAAAATGTAAATAGAGAGATGAATGGTTGATGATTTGAAGTACCAGAACTACACTGAAGTAATATTTTTAAGTGAATTTTAAAACAATCACAGAAGAAAGCTCTGACATTAGTTCATGTGTTTCTATGTACATAATTTTCCGAGTAGAAATAGGAAATAGCGACTGAAGAATAATACACAATCATACGTTTCTTATATGTGTTGGATTGGTTAGATAATTAATAAGAAGTCTAATAGAAAACAATGCTTTTAATCATGTTCCTTGTGATATGATCCTAGTCTAATCCTTTTGGGAGGAAGCGTTCAGCGAAAGAACTCTTGTCAAATACATTCCACATTAGCAACACAAAATAATTTCTGATGCAACTCAAAGTAATGTCCAATGTGGTAAAGCAAATAGTTTATGTAAAGCATTCCTACTTCAGCAAATTGGTTTTTGATGGCAAGAAAACTTCAGGTGCTTCCATTTTCATATCAATCAGAGAGGTTTGCGTACTATATGATTGCAAACTTATCTAAAAAAAGCATTTGGATATTCTCGTCTGGGGATGATAGCTGTTTTGTGCCTCATCATTTTCTCATGCCTGACATCTTGACATAGATAACAAATAATAAACTTCTATCATTTTATTTTCTGTTAGAATTGTTCTTTTTTTTCCTTTTTTTTTTGCCGTGAGATTGAACTAGTTCATAAGCAAACTGTCTAAGAATCTCATGCCTGACATCTTGACATAGATAACAGATAATAAACTTCTATCATTTTATTTTCTATTAGAATTGTTCTTTGTTACTTTTTTTGCCATGAGATTGAACTAGTTCATAAGCATACTATCTAAGAAGTTCTTCTACATGTGCATTGATTTGGAAGCTTATAAGAAGGAGAAGAAAAATAACAGTGAAGAATGTTGAATAATTAACAGAATTATCTATGACAAATATTGTTGCAGAGCACTAAGATTAAGTAGGAGATTTGGAATTGGCAGAAACTAACAAAACTGGTGCAAGTACTTAGTGTTAAAATCTAAGTTTTGGTTCAGTGCCATGGGATTGAGGCCGAGACCCGAGAATGTACGAGCACTTATATAACAATGGTGAATAGTTCTATCTTATCCACAATTTTCATAATTAACTTGGATGATGACTGAGACCAATTTAATATATGATTAATATACATAGAGTAATTGTTTATCTTGTTTGTTTAGTCATTTATTCATTTATTTATTTATACTTCTTTACATACTTAATTCATATATTCACAAACAAAAATGACATAAATATGCCCACGCACATTGATACTCATGTATAGTACACCTTTTTCTCTCTTTAAAGCATTACTTGCTGGATTTAATACTCTAGGTTCTAAACCCAGGTTTTGAGAAAGTGGAAGGAGAGCATGCATCTATTGAAGATCCATACTTCATGGATCAAGCAGAATGTCAAGAAAAGGTGGATCAACTATTACAATCTTGAATATACTATTCATATTTCATTCTGTTGGTACTATTCATTCTTTTGATTCTTTTGTTGCACATATGTAGAACAGCGTGCCCTTTTCATATAATAAACCTTGTGATCTATAAATGTAAGCTCACTTTTAGACATGTTATTTATTCATTTGTTGTGACAATAGTCAGGATTATTCCAAGATCCTGTGACTATTGAGTTGTCTAATATTATTTTAAGTATTGTTCTCCATTTTGGAAAACAGCTCTAAAACAAGAGCATTACAGGTTAGTATCAGAGTCTAGGTTTAGGTGGGAGATCGTAGGACTACTACTACATGTGAATATGTCTGTGACTTAATCTAGTTAATTGTTCCTTATTTTTTAATGTCTACTTGATCTAGTATCGTGTCTATCCTATCATGTCCTTTTATTTGACTTGTCTATCTTTGGTATTCCAGTTATTGACTCCTATCTGGTTCGTCGCACGATGTCAATCCAATTTCTTCGAGTGCGAGTCCGAGGGATGAGATTGCAGAACTTAAAACTAGGTATAAGGAGTAGCACATTCGTAATGGACCACGATAATATTACTAAAAGGAATGTAGCAATCCATGAAGCCGGATAGGATAGAGATGGTGTAAAATTTCTGGAGGCTGTAGCCATTGGTATTTTCTAGAGCGGAAAGACCATTGAAAGCTAAGTAATGGATTTATAGAATCTCTTGAAGGTGGTAAGAAGCACGATGGAGAATTGGGTAATGGTGGTGTATATTTAGTTGACTGATGTAGCCATGAAAATTGAAAAATCTTTTATTGACAATTTTTCAATAGAGAGATTACAATTTATAACGGTTTTCCATTTACAGAAGATGAGGAAAATCTAATTCCCTCTTTGTTTAAAGCCAGGTTCTGTAGTAGCTATGGAGGATGATCCTGCTCTCCATTGACACTCTGAATAAGTTCTTTGGTTGGCAAAAATTTTAAGCTCTTCGAGAATTCTAGCACAAGTACTCAAATAGAGATAATCGAACTAAGCAAGAACCAAGTATCCAACAAATTAACTCCTTTCTTAGCCCAGCCTTGGGTTATTTATAGAGGTTTAGGAGACCTTTGAATTGGTGTAACAATCCAATTAATGGCCTCATTGATTGAGAATTAATTCTTTTTTTAATCTGTTGGATTTATATTAAATCCTTAGGATTTGTAACCGACGTCTTTATTCCCCTGGATTTATAACTGAAATGCAGATCTTAACCTTTAGATCCGTGTTTTGGCTTCTGGTAGCTCTGTTGGTATGCTCAGACCCGCATTTGAGTGTCATTGAAAATGATTTTCACTTCTCGATGCTTTAAAATAGAATTGCGACCCTTTGGGTTAAATTCGCATATGGGTTGCTCTTTATAAGAGTCAGACGTGGATCTCTCTGTATTAGATGATTCACGTCTGAGTCCCCAGTGGTGAGTCTTGTTTGATTAGACTGCGTTTGGGTGTAAACGAGGATAATTTTTATCCTTTAAGAGTTTAGAGTGAAAACGTGACCCTCTGGAGTTCGCATTAATTATGTTTAACTCTAATCACGAGCTAAGAAATTAACTAAAATCACAGATCTCTCTTTAATTGATGATTAGCGCTTTAGTTTTTTTACTAGACCCACATTTTTGGGTTTAATGGATCTTTGTGGGTAATTAATGTAATCCTGCATTTGAGTCCGAAACGCAACTTTGTGGGGCCCATCTTTATTAGCCTAATTCGCGGATCTCTTAGGTTGGAAATTCGCATTTGGCTAACTTGAGAAATAAAATGCGACTCTATGAGAGTCATGTTTTTTCTTTCTTGGCTTCTAAAACGCAGATCTCTCTATGACAAATGATCCACGTGTTAGCCAATTATTATAAATTCTTTCTTTTTTATTTCAGAACTTTGATAGTATTTTGAAATACTTTGGATAAATAATAATGATAAAGAAAATGTGACCCTATGGTAGAAAATGTGGGCCTGCTATTTTTAAGAGGAAAACGTGACCCTGTATTAACATTGTAGGTCTGCGCTTGAGAAGAAAAATGCAACCCTGCATTAAAAATGCAGATATACATTTTGCACGATGTATCTGACATTTTGCCGCTTTCGCTGCTTTTTATGGTGCAGATATTGAACCGTCCCATGCACTCGATTTGGGCCAAAGATCTTGGCCGTCAAATCCTCTGGGCGAATATCTCGTCTATCAACAACTTTATATAAAGTACTTAGTCATTTTTGAAAAGATTTCAAATTCTCAATATTTCTTTGTCTCCAAGCTTCTTCTGGGTTCTTTGTCTTCAAGCTTCTCTAGGCTCTTTGTCTCCAGGCTTTCTCAAGCTTTTCTTCTTTTAGTCTTTAGGTTCTTCTACATCAAGTTTTCTTGAAATTTTGAAAAAGTTGACAGAGAAGGTTTCATCTTCTAGTGGCTCTCAAGATCCTCAAGCCGCTTCTGGCTCTTCTTCCGCAGTGGTTCGGAATGAACCCTTGATCAGTGTTGAGTCTCTTATTTTTATCTTTATGATTCATGGTTTGTGAACCATATCTTGGACTCAGGAGACCATCATAATTTAGCCTTAACTCTTGATTTTCTCTTAATGCAGTAAACTATTCTTTAAGTCCTCCATCCAAGAGTCATTACTTTGGCTATGTTGGCAGGTACAATGGCGAGGCTCGTTTTAGGCTTCACAGGGATTTTCCAACCTACGTCACATCCAACAGCCTAGATAGGAAGAACAAAATTTTGTCTCCTACTCATTCTGTTCTGAGGGAGATTATTACAAATTCTCCTTTTGAAGGAAAGAACTGAAAATTGCTAAATAAGCCCTCTTTCTTATTTGGAGATAATAAAAAAACTTCAGATGATTGCTTAGATGATGGGCACTACAAGTGGCTCCGTCAAGTTAAAAATCGTAACTTGTTTCTTCCGAATATGGAAAGATATTACCCTTTTCTTTATCTTTAATCTGCTTCTATTCCTAGAACCATGTATTGGCATTTGAATAAAATATAGGATGGAGTTTTGTTAGGTGGTTTTAAAGCGCATGGAAAGTTTCCACTTTCTACTGGAAGGAACGTCTCAAGTTTAGTTCTAGGGTCGTTAAAAAAGGAAAATCCCTTAGGTGAGAGTCCTTTGGTTGCTACCAGTTTTCTGCATCAATTTGTTGATGCAAAGGGGGAGTTCCCAGTACAAGATTTCCATCCAATAGGGTGGATTCATTCTTCTCCGAAGGCCTGGTGGCCGATGTTGACCAGTTATTTCTTGGAAACTTTTGAAGAGCATTTGAAAAATATAGGTTTTTAGCACACAATAAGGGCAGTCCAACATGGGATCCCTCCCAGTCGTTTTCATTTCTTTTATTTCTTGAATTGTATAATTCTAATACCTGCACCTTTTTCACGCTTTGTGGTAAATTAGGGCTCGCACTCCATGAAATGTATGAAATTTCAGGACTGCCCATTGGAGAAATCCCTTATGAGGAATATGTTCCAACTGGGGAAGAACTTCATTTGCTGGAGGCTCAATATCCTTCAATCTATGAGACTTACTGGGAATTACTTTGCCATTACCATATTTGTTCTCGCATGTCTGCTGTCTGGCACCATGGCATAAAGCAAAAGAAATGGTTAAAATATCTTCTTCCAAATTTTGAGTTAGATAATTCTGATTTCACTCGTCTTCCCACAGTTTTTGAACAAGATATTGAAGATAGGATTTCTCATTTTGGGAAGAATGCTTATGTTAATGAATTAGATGAGGACATTTTTAAGGCTGGGACCTCCTTTGATAGTTTCCATTATTAGGCCCAACAACCTCTCTTAAACCCTACTTCGTTAGCATGTTTCTTGATGTTATGGTTAAAACATTGTATGGTGCCACAAGAAGCTCTATTGGTTGGAGTAGTATATCCAGCGGTATTGTTAGCATACGACCGCCCACTTAGCTTACTGCCGGCAATGGTTTTTTGTATTCAGAGTGGGTTGACAGTATTAATTGATAAATTTTGCAAGGTTAGAGAAGTTCTTGATAAGGATGGCAACACGAGGACCAAGACTCCAAGTCCACAAATCGAGCTTCCGTATACATATTTGATGGCTTGGATTGTGTTGCATTCCCCCTCATTGATGTGTTCGATTCACCCTCAAACTGACCTCAACTCACTGAAAGTCCAACATTATGAAAGATCTCAGTGGAAAGGTGGTTACATGGCTATGATTTGAAGACAACTTCAACATCATACCACTTTTGAGATGTTTAAGTGCTTCCTTATTTTCTAAATACCGATTATGGTGAAGAGTTCATGGTCTTTCCTAGTGGTGATAACTTCACTACTCTGTCTCCTGGCTGTTTCTGATGGTTGATAAGCATTCGTTCTGGGCATTTGGTTCTTTGTATAAGGAATATTTGCTATATTGAACCTTATTACCCTAATCATTTCTCCCATCAATTTGGATGCAATCAATTGTATGATGGGAATCCAAACACATCCATCGATACTATTGGCAATTTATTTGAAGGAGCCGGAGCCTAGTACCACTTCATATCTGGTGGTACGAAGGCTAGATTCCATTTACCCTTGAAAACTCCAAACTTGTACATTTCCTTTTGTTTTTGTAACTGGTATTCTGCTACCCACTAAGTTCCTCCCAGTTTTGATGTAAATAGCATCTGCTTGAGGGATATTAAAGCATGATTTTCTCAAAAGAAGGAGGACAGTAGTACAAGAGTTCTGGGAATAGATGAATTTGGATAGGAATATGATAGTGTGGAAGATGATTCAAGAGATGAAAGAGACACCGCTACATTCCAATGGATCAACCCATATCACCAGTTATTCCCATGGCAGAAGGATCTTCTCCTTACAAGATTACTTCTAAATAGAAATGACAAAAACATCCCCGTGACTTGCCCGTCATCCCAAAAATTATTTTAGCTGAGGCTGATGCAACAATTCTAAGTTCAACTGTCGAAGCTACCGAAGAAGAACAAGAAGAAGAAGACAAATCGAGGCTGCATCCTCATTCATTTAAGACGCACCATAGCCAAGGGCTCATTATCAGAATTGGAGAGGGTGCTCAAATAGTATCTGAGTTTCCCAATAAACCAATCATAGAGGTTCCCTCTACTATTCCAGTGACTGAGCCCTTGTCTGCTACTAAACTTCCTCCTATAGGAGTGCAGGCAGGTTCAGAAGTATCAATTCAAACTGCCCCAAAGAATACTACAATCCCTACTCCTCTGATAGTCAAACTGTTGACAATGATGAAGTGCAAGTTGTTGGGGAGGTTCGCACATTAGGCTCTCCTTCAATGACAGCACCGACAAATCATCAATCCGCAGTGACTGTCCAAACTCGTAAATCTTTGCTTTGTGTAATTCAAATTTTGATTTCCTTTTCCAAATCTATGACTTTGGGATTTAATGTTATATTTTGATTTTCTTTTTCAGAAAGAGTTGATCATCCAGATGATGATTATATTGACGGCGATGATGCTCGTTCTTCCACTCCTCCATCAGATTATAACAAGTATACCTTTTTGACAGTAGAAGATAGAGCTGAGATATATGGCCCAGGGGAATCAAGTGCTCGACCCCAAGGGTTCTTTTCTTCCTTCATAAAGTATAGTTTCAACCATTATCTATATTTTTTTATTTCTTTTGACCCTCCCCCTCATTTTTAGAAATGCCATCTCCTGCTCCTACTTCCGAATATATGCCTGAAGTCTCTTATGCTAAAGTTCCTGCTGAACTTGTATCCGGAGTTGACCCCACTGTTGTTATACCTAAAGTAATCAATTCTTCTGTTGAAACACTACAGTTGAAGTTGTGTTTCTACTATTGAAGCTATTGCCCCTGCTGAACTTGTTATTTCTTCAGCTTAGGATATAGCACAGATTACTTCACTTCTGAAAGATCCACTTCTCCACTTGGCCCCAATCGTTGAAACTATTGAAATTGCATCTACTTCTTTTGCCGCACCTGCTACATCTACCATCTCTTCATTGCCTCCAGCAGGCTATACAGAAGTTGGCGCGCTTGCTAATGATTTACTTTAGTATTCCATTAAAGTTTTCTTCGATTTACTAGACCATTGTGTTAACATGGTTCTAAAGGGGAATTCTTTTGCCTCAATTGCCACCCTCCTGAATCTCTATGTGACTAGCATAGCAAGTGTTGGAGGAGAAGAGAAAGTAGTTCCTTACAAATTGATAGTGACTCAGCTCCAAGATTATGCTGATATTTTGTTGAAAATCCGTAGTACAGACAAGTCAGAAATGGTTGAGATAACTTTCTAAAGATTGATGGAGGAACAGTTCAAGCTCCAGAAAGAAGTCCAGAGGAAAATTGATGGTCATCAGGCCCGTATTGACAAAACTCAATTAACTAACAAATCTTTATGTTCTCAAATAGCGAATGTTGTTGCTTTTGTCAAGGGTTAGGATCAAGTTATTGCAAGAACTCAGGAAACCATTGCTAAAACTTACGCTTATCTTGAAAAGACTTTGAAGGAGAGTGAGGAGGCAATGAAGACCCTCACTGATTTATTTAGGCAATGTGATAATTTGAATAGAATTCTTCTGACATAATAAGTGGAACTGGAAGCCCTTAAATCTGACCTAATGACCAATGTAACTGTTAGCGAAGAAGAATTGTGAAGACTGGCAGATGTTCAAGCTTATGAGACTATTCAATTAGAGATGACTAATACTAAGGAGAAAATCAAAACTCTCTTGATTCATTAATTTGTAATGATTTTCTTGATATTGCTCACAGAGCTTTTGTAATGTTGAACTAATATCGAATGGAAATATTTTGCTTGTGGGAAAATACTGTTGTCACTCATTTAGAGGTAACTATTAACTTGATGAATAATTTTGGTATTGATGATCAGAGATAACTGTTAACTTGATGATCATTGACTCTCTATTATATGTTGTTTAGAGGTAATTATTAACATGACAATATAGAGTCATTATTCATACGTTCAAGTAGATTTGCGACGAATAAATAAATTTCTTGAATATGATAGAAGTAACTATTAACTTTTCCGAACAACTTGTGATTTTAGCTATTTAGTGACTTATCATATAATAGATTTTTGAATTTCTAGATGTAATTTTTAACTTAGCAAATTTGGAGGAATGAAATTTGTTTTGCCAAAGCTGATTTTAACTTAGCAAAATTTTGGTGGAATGAAATTTTGTTTTACCAAACATAATTTTTTTAACTTGACAAAATTTGGTGGAATGAAATTTTGTTTGTCAGAGATAATTTTTAACTTGACAAAATTTGGATGAATGAAATTTTGTTTGTCAAAGTTAATTTTTAACTTGACGAAATTTTGAGGAATGAAATTTTGTTTTGCCAAAGATAATTTCTAATTTTACAAAATTTGGTGGAATGTTTGTTAGAGGTAATTTTAACTTGACAAAATTTAGTGGAATGAAATTTTATTTGTTAGAGGTAATTTTTAACTTGACAAAATTTGGTGGAAAGAAATTTTGTTTTTGCCATAGGTAATTTTTTAACTTGACAAAATTTGATGGAATGAAATTTTGTTTGTCAGAGGTAATTTTTAACTTAACAAAAATTTGAGGAATGAAATTTTGTTTTTCCAGAAGTAATTTTTAACTTAGCAAATTTTGTGTTAGAAAACTTTTTCTTTATCAGAGGTAATTTTTAACTTAACCAGATTTTGTTGGAAGGAGATTTTGTTTGGCCAGAGGTAATATTTAACTTATCAAATTTGTAGGAATGAAATTTGGTGTGCTAGAGATAATTTTTAACTTTACAAAATTTGGTGGAAGAAAATTATTTTTGTTTGTGAGAGATAATTTTTAACTTAACAAAATTTGGTGGAAGGAAATTTTGTTTATCAGAGGTAATTTTTAACTTGACAAAATTTGGTGAAATGAACTTTGTTTATGAAATGCAACTCTATGAGAATCCACATTTTCGAAGGAAAACACGACTTCAAGAAATCCGTGCTTTTGAAGGTCTGCTTTTTATTACTTCTTTCTTAGAGAAGAAATGCGACTTTGTGTTTATTCGCGTTTCAAACTCTTTGAGAGCTAAAAGGTGGAATTTGGAAGAAAAAAACTTCGAATATGTCAGAGGTAAGAACTTAACATGACAAGTTCATGGAATTTTTAGCAAATCCCAATTATAAACGGATTTGATTAGCCTTTACCAATCTCCGTTTGCTTTGGGCTAGTCATGCTATTCCCCTCAGTATGATGAATTGTCGAAGATTTTGTTTGCACTTAAATGCCAAACTTGTCTCTTCTCTAAACCCTAGTTGGTTAGAGCAGTTCATGCTCCCCCCCCCCCCCCAAGCATGGTAGAGTTAGTGAGAAACTTGTTCTCTTTCTATTACCTTGATGGTATTGGGCATTTCATGCTTTTTAACCCAGCATGTTAGGATTGTCAAGGACCTTGTCTGAGCTTGCATGCCAAACTTTCCTCTATTCTTAGTCATAGAGAAGTTAGATTTATTTAGTTCCCCTATTGTTGTGGAGAGTTATGTATTTGTAGCAAGTTAGCAAATCTTCATTCACTGTACTCCATTCGGGAAATTGATGAAGTAGCGGACCGCCAAATATTGACTGCAAATGAACCCCTTCTTGCAGATGAGCTCTATTTGATTGGAGGACAAATTGATTCTATTTTGCACATTCATTAATCTCTATATAGTCTTCGGATGCTTGGCATTTGAACGGACCAGTAACTAAGTCATAGTGTTAAATTTTTTTGTTTTATTGGAGGAAAAATTCAAGTATGTGTATTAAATGATTTGATACTTCTGAATTCTCTTTTCTGCAGTATCGGTCAGAGTTGTAATTGAGAGTTATAAAAGAAGATATGTATCTCAAACCAGTCAATCTTTGACTTGATTGCTTCTTACTTTTACATAAGCTATTTGCATGAAATCCATGTCGTCTTTAAAAGGTTCGGGGTCTTTCTCCTCCATCAAAAGCCAACTTAGCTTTTTATTAAGAGTAATATTTCTTTAGAAATTTCCTGTTGATTGGTATCATTATCTTATCGTCGTTCGGTTTTGTCAATCGGTATGCGCCATTTGAATAAACAACATTAATGACAAAAGGACCTTCCCACTTTGGCTGGAACTTCTCTTTAGATTTTTGATTATATGATCGGTCTTCTTACTAAAAGGACTAGATCACCTTTCTTGAAAGTTCTCAGCTTGACCTTTTTATTAAAGATTTTGGAGATTCGTGCTTGATAAACCTCAATGCTTTATTGAGCTTCAAGGTGTTTGTCATCAAGAGCTTCCAATTCTAGAAGTCTTTGCTGATGCTTCTCTTCTTGCATCATCTTGGCTGATAATGCAACTCGTAAAACGAAATTTGGATTTCCAAAGGAAGTACTACTTTGGATTCATACACCGAAGAAAAAGGTGTAGCATTCGTAGGTGTTCTGATAGTAGTTTGATATGCCCAAATGACATTCTCCATGTTTTTCGTCCCAATCACGTTGGTTAGATGAAATGAACTTTTAAAGAAGGTTCACATTGGTCTTGTTGAAGGCTTCTGCTAAACCATTGGCCGCAGGATAGTGTGGTGACGAAGCCACACTGTCGATCCTATATTTGTTGCAAAATCTGGAGAATGACTGACTCATGAACTGAGGTCAATTATCATGAACAATTCTCCTATGTACCCTGAAGCGGTATATGATATGATATTTGATAAATTTGGTCACGTCTAATATCTTCACTTCTGTTAGAAAATAGTTTCAGTCCATTTTGAAAAGTAGTCAGTCATGGCTAATATGAACCAGTGATCCTTTGTTGATGGTGGCAAGATCGATCCAATAATGTCCATTCCCCATTATTCAAATAGCCATGATGTAGTCATTGGATGGAGATATTCGGGTACTTGATATATGAAATCTGCATGTATCTGACATACTTTGCATTTTCTAGTGTAAGTAACCACTTCTAACATCATCTTGGGCCAATAATATCCCATTCTTCATAGTCGATCCTAAAGTTTTGGTCCTGGTTGATGTGCTCCACAAATGCCACTATGAGCTTCTTCCAATGCTTCCTGAGCTTCTTTATTAGAAAGGCAGCGAAGCAATTTCCATCATAGGATTTTCTATATAAGGTCCAAACTTCAACATTATAATAGAATCGAATAGCTTTCCTTCGAACTGCTACCACTTCTTGGGGTCTTCTTGTAATATTCTATAAAGAACATAATCTATATAAGGAAATCGCCAATCCCTAGGTTTTAGATCATTTTCAATGGCGTGTACTTCCTGTACTTCCTGTTTCTTATCCAAAGTTAACTTCATTTTGAGTTCGTTCTTCGAACAGAAGAATTCTTTACTTCCCACCATTATGCATTTGTTAGCATCTTTAGGCAATGCTAAAGTAGCAGCCAACGAGGCTGTGAGTCCGCATAACTATTCTAATAGTGTGACACATGACTAATATAGAAGCCATTGAGACTATCAATTATCTTCATGACTGCTTGATAATAAGGTAGGGGATCTTCTGTAACACCCCACTTTCCGTAATATAGAAAGCTGGAACGTTCGGTGTCTAATGATAACTCGACAAATCTCAGTAAATATTACAGTCATATTACAATGGAAATATAGGCAAAATATAAAAATAAACATTAAATTTTTTTATTTAAAATAGTAATATTTTTCTTCCTTACATAATATTCAATAAGAAAATAATAAACTAGAAAGGCCGTCAACCTTTTAGCTTCGCCTACTTCAAAAAAATATATTGAGTCATATTCTGTCTCTGGCGGGTCTACCGGTACATAATAATCTACGTCTGGCCATGCATAACCAGGATCGTCAGTAAAGCGATCCAATAATATATAATAAAACATATAAAACAATGATATCTCAGTAATATAAAAAAATGTACAATTTAAAACAATAGAAAATCTCATATTTTAACACATTATATTCTTATCAATTTGTCTTTTTGTTAATGTCTTTTAATTACGGTATTTGAAAATTTTGGAGAATATGAATTTGGCTTGTCTGAACGCATCCCCGTGTACCCCCGAAAAAATGGAACAGTAAGTTGATCGGAGCCTATCCAGACCTCTCAAAAGGGAAACAGTAGTAGTTTTGATCGGAGCCTATCCCGAAACTCCCGTATGGGAAACAGTGGCGCAGTTACGTTTAGCCATCAAATCATATGGATCCTCAATTTCCCCCATCAATTTCCCCCATAAACCCAGTGTATGTCAATTTCATGTCAATTTCAGTATCAGTTGTTCAGTTCAGTAAATTCAGTTCATTAAATGGACTTGTGATCATTAATAAAATTCAGTATTCAGTAACAGTAGTAGTAACATTAAGAAATAATGTAACAGTTTAGTAATTAATATTTTGTCCTATATTATAGCAATCATGTCTTATCATATCTTGTTCGGTATTAATTAAGTTTCAACGTATATAATTAAATCATTAATAAAATAAAACAGAGAACATAAAAGATAAAGTATAATTAATAGCATGTCTTTGAGTGAGTTGGACTCACTTTAAGATAAAATATAAGCAGTAGCATGTTATAGTGAGTTATAAAAATCATATTAAAATAAAATATAATCATTAGCATGTTTATAGTGAGTCAAAGGCTCACTTTGGCCATGATTTCGGATGCTTTGGCCTAAGCGAGAAAATCTTCCAAGGTTCTCAAAAACTCTCCTTGGTTGAACCCTATTCTCTTTCTTTCTCTACTTCTCTTCTTTCTCCCACATTTTACTTTCTTACTTATTTTTTTTTTGTTTAGGAAAAGTGGGCTTGTTGGGGTCTATTTATAGGGAATTAAGAGTCCTATTACTACTAATAGTAGGAAAGACCAATATGGATTCTAATTGGATTCACTATCATAATTAAGGACGGAATTTTAGAAGTTACGGAACCCAAATAGGAATCCGGATGTGAAAACCAAATTTGAATCTGAATCCTAATAGGTAGGAACCAAATTAAATTACATCAAATTAATTGGATGAGAATTGAATCATATATTAATTATTAATTAGGCTAGTCTATTTTACTACCTCAACTAGGATTTGGATTGGTTTTCTATTTATATTTAATATATAGTCAAATTAGAATCCAATTAGTTAAAGAAAACCAATGAACAAGTCATTGATGGCATCACCAAAGTACTCTCGCAACCAAAATTCATGAATTTCTTATCTCTCCTTAGTATATCCAGTTTTCCATCAAGGGGGAGTGATGAAGTGCGATGCAAGTAACCATATTGTTACATGGTCATAATCATGTGTTAGTAGAGGTATTTGTGGAGCTTAGTTGTTAGGGAAGTTGGATAGACGTGGTAGTGGAGGATGCCATGTCTTTGTTAGTTTTGCTTTGACCATGTTTTTAGGAGTAAATGCTATATGATCTAGTAGTGGATAGTAGTTGGTATGCCACTTAGTCTCATACTAGCCTATTTAAATCCCATGTATGTCAGTGTTATTTGGTGCCTCAGAAAAAATTTTGCTTCTCATATTATGATATATTAGTTCTTCTTATCTTTGTCCACTTCACTTGTTCATTCTTCTACAACAGGTGGCATAATCTTCCCTAGTTGTCTCCGATGGGTCATTGTTCTTCTAGTGGATAAGGAGTTAGGTCACTGCTTGGTTGTTTCGCTTTACAATGCATTGCTACAAAGTTTTCCATGGCTCTTTCTCTTGTATCTCCCAAAATATAGGAAGCTCTGTTAGAGAGGTTAAAGGTTGTATATTGTATTATTTCAGCTGAGACATATGGAATGTATTATTGATCTTTGCACTTGAAGGAAGTTGGAGCTTATCGGCCACTTTTCTCATCTTTCCTATGATCTCATATGGACCATAGTATTTTGCAGCAAGTTTGTGAGGAGTTAACTCCTTAATAAAGGACTGTCTATAAAATTGTACTTTGAGAAGAACTAGAGTACCTACTTCAAATTGTCTTTCAATCCTTCTTTTATCACCATAAAGTTTCATTCTTTGTAGGGCTTTAAGAAAATGATGTTTTAGCCACTTGAGCACCTGATCCCAATCAAGTAGAGAATCTTCCACAGCTTATACACTTGAAACTTTGGGGAGTGGTCTTCCATAGACAATTTCATAGGGTGTATAAGCAGTAGAAGCGTTCCATGTGGTGTTATGCCAGAAAGATGCCCATGATAGCCATTTACTCCATTCCATTGGCTTAGTATTGTAAAAACACCATCGATATGCTTCAATACATTGGTTCACCCGCTCTGTTATTCCATCTGTTTGCAGGTGTTGGCTATACTTGGCTGCAATTTGGTCCTCTGAAGCTTGAACAACTCATTCCAAAAGTCACTAGTGAAAATTCTATCTTTGTCACTAGTAACTGAATTAGGATCGACGTAGAGCTTTACAATTTCATTACAAAAGGGAGATGCTATCTGTATTGCTGTAAAGGGATGCTTGAGAGGTATGAGGTGTGCAAACTTTGATATTCTATCAATAATTACCCAGATAGTGGTTTTTCCATAACTCATTGGTAACCCCTCAATGACATCCATGGAAAATTCTTCCCATACCTGATTAGGCATTGGTAGAGGCTCTAATAATTCAGGGAGAGAAATAGATTTATCTTTTTCCTCGACACGCTTCGCAACATCTCACTTTTTGTTTGACCATTGATTTCATTCCAACCCACCCGAAAGTTTTCTTGTTTCTTTGAAAGGTTCAATAATAACCAGAATGGCCTCCTACAAGTGTACTATGGTGATCATGAATTTTTTTTTCTCATAATGCGTTTTATGGAAAAATGATGGGCCTCTGTAAAACCATACCCCATTCAAGAGCCTATAGTGGTGATGAGAGGGAGAACCTGTAGCCACTTCTTCTGCATGGAGTGGAAGTAAGAATATTGTTGTACCATCTCCTACACTTTAGAAATTCAAGAAGGTTGGCCAACAGTAATTGAGGTTGAAGTTAATTCTATAGTAGAGGTAAGATTAGTTGCAAATTCTTCTCTCCTTCTAGATAATGCATATGCACCTAAGTTCTCCTTCCCTTCTAATATTCAACAAGATAATCATATTTAGTTAGTTTGAGTAACCATGGGAGCTGAGATTCTTGCTTGTATCTATGGTCCAGTAGTATTTAAGGCTCTTTTGATCTGTTTTGATCACAAACTTTCTTCACAACAAGTATTGCCTCTATTTCTTAATGGCTAATAGTATAGCCATCATTTCCTTTTCATACCCATCATTTCCTTTTAATGGCTCCTAAACCAACAGCTGAAGTATCATACTCAACAACAAACTCTTTGTCAAAATTGGACATCTTAAGAACAGGTAGAGACATGAGTACTTGTTTGAGTTTGGCAAAAGATTTCATGGACCTGTCAGACTATTTGAAAGCCTCTACTTTTACAATTTCATTCAAAGGTGCTACCATACCCCGTGAGGCCAAAAATCCCTCTTAAAGCCTTCGGTGTAGCTGGTATTGGTCATTGGGCCATAGCTTCAATCTTTTTATTTTCTGCAGTTATGTCGTTTGGAGTAACGATATATCTAAGATAGCCCACTTGCTGACTACCAAACTGGCTTTTGCTGAATTTTGCATATAATTGATTATGTCTGAGTGTTTCAAGAACTAGACCCAAGGGTTGAAGATGAACCTCCCAGTCTTTGCTATAACAAGGATGTTTCCAAAGAAGACCAAGACAAATCTCCTTAAGTATTGTCTGAATATGTCATTCATCAGATTTTGGAATGTAGAAAGAGCATTGGTGAGATCAAAAAGTATAATCGTAACGGCCATTATGTGTTTTGAAAGCTGCCTTGGCAATATCAGACTCTGCAACCCTCACCTAATGATATCCAGAATGGGCATCTAACTTAGAAAAGTATGCTGCATCATTCAATTCATCTAATAGATCATCTATAAGGGATATAGGGATCTTATCGTTTATAGTATGTTGATTGAGAGATTTGTAATCTATGCACACACGTCAACTTCCATCGGATTTCTTCGCAAGGACCACTGGAAAGGCAAATGGACTGATGCTTGGTCTAATTACACCAGATTGGAGCATTTCTACAATGTGCTTTTCAATCTCACTTCTCACTTTTTTTGTAAAAAGGGTACCAGTATGGCCTTGCATTAACAGTAAAATGAGAGTCACTTAAAGGTATATGATGATCACAAGCACGTTGAGGTGGAAGCTCCTCTGGAACAGAAAATACATCGTCAAATTCCTCCAAAAGCTCTCAAAGTTAATCTAGTATTAGTTCTGTGTGTCATCAGTTAAAATGATGCAAACTTGCACAACATAGACCATCCCTTCTGTTAATTTAATTTTGGCTAACTTTTCTTCTCCCATCAACTCCATAGCACAAGGTAATAAACCCTTCAATAGAATAGGTTTTTTCTTTTGCTAAAGTTTTAAAGTCTTCCTGAAAAAATGCCACAAAGTTGGATTAAATCTTTGCAGCCACACTGGTCGCAGAATGACTTGAGAGTCACCAAGGGTATAATCAAAAAATTAGCCAATGTTTCAACCCTTAGTAGAGATATTTTAGTATCAGGACAATTTTCTCTTTCTTCAAATTTCTTACCACCTACCACAGTTATCAGAAAGGGTGACATCTCAACAACTTCCAAATTTAATCTTGCTTCAGTAATGGAATCAATAAAGTTATGTGTTGCCCTAGGGTCCACCATAAACCCCACTTTTTTCCATGAATTTTGCCAACCAATCTAATAGAACTCACACCGACTGTTCCCTCTATTTTATTAGCTGTCAGTGAAAGAATTTTGTTATTTGATATTTTTTTCTTCAACGTCTTCAAAACCCCAATCCTCCTCTTCCTTGAATTCAAAGAAAATTTCCAACCTATAAACCTTCTATTTTTGCATTTGTGGCTAGCTTCATTTTTGCCATTGCAGAAAAAACATAACCCTTTATCTCTTGTTTCTTTGTATTATTGGCTAGTAACTTTGTCGCCGAATTATGTGTAGAAGTGGAGCAATTGAAATTGTTCTTTGTAGTGGAAGAGGGGTTGTCAAAATTTTTGCTCTAGTTTGTCTGCTATTTCTTTTTGGCCTTTTGCTGATTGCAGTAGCTTTTTCCTCCACCATCCAGGCCATTCTCATAGCTGCCATCATAGTAGTGGGTTATTTGGCCATTATTTCATATCTAATAGGTTCTTTTAGACCACTTATAAATTAACTAATCAAGAAATCCTCTGAAAGCATATGAATATGGTGAGAAAATCTCATGAACTCACTGAGATATTCTTCATAAGACTTTTTTTTGTTTTAACTTGGACAATTCCCTTAAATAATTAAGGGTTTTGGAATGGTCATACACTGACAATAACCCACTTTCAAATTCATCCCAAGAAATGAGTGATCCTTTGTTATGAATAGTCCATCAATACCACTGTAAAGGACCATTTTCCAAATGGAGGGTAGCTTGTCTAATATTTTGTTCTTCACCAACTACATAAAATTCAAATAGTTACTCAATCCTATAAAACCATTCATGAATTTCTTTTAGATCCAACTATAAAAAATCTGGTATGGGCTTTATCTAATTACTCTTTTGCGAGCCTTGAATTAAAGATTTTTTGGGTTTATCTTATTCCTGCCATTCATGGTCCTTGGAGTTGCTTGATTGACTATTAAGAAATTTAGGAGGATTAGGAAGGATTGGTACCACTCTATCTTGATGCAAGACTTTGCTAGATTCTGCAGGTGGAGTTTGATTCTGAATATCAGCTCTCAAATCCAAGATTAGGTTCTTTAGCTCTTCTTTATCACAAGATATATCAAGATCACGCTTCTACAGCAACATTTTCAACTCTTTCATTTCTCCAATATGACCTTCAATGACTCCCTTCTTCAGCCTATCAAATTTAGCTATAAATGGAGAGTATGATACAGACGATTTCCAACATCCTTGATAGGAGAGAGATCATGCCTTACTCTGATACTAATGTTGCAATCCCTCTCAGAATTATTGTCGCGGCTAGATCTTATCGCTATCATGGTGCTGGACCTATAATAGTTTAGGTGAAGAAGATGATAGAGGAAGAAGGAAGAAGATATTTTAGAAGAAGAATTGATGAGAGAAGTGAGGAATTCTATTGATCAAATGATTCAAGGTTACAAAGATGACTAATCATATATTTGTACAAAATAATTCCTCAATTTCCCTAATTCCACAGCTCCTGAATCTTCTATCATTCGTGGACATTTGCATGGGCATGCATAGAAGACAGTTATAACTATCCAACTAAATTAACTAATCGAGAGCAAACATGGTAAGTGAGCTTACTCAATAGAAGCCCGACCTAGTAACTCGTTTCTTCAATTCTCAACTCTAGACCTGCTCCGACAATCAGGAGCATGCACATACCCCTTTGAACCAAATCTTTGACAGGATAAGTTTAGGGTTTTGGAGGCGCAGGAGGATTAGGTATTGAGGAGGAGATAAGGGTCTGTCAAGGGATAGAGATTGAGATTTTTTCATCCTTTTCTCTAGGAAATTGGGGATTAGAAAGGAGTTCATGAGAATGGGAGAGAGAGAGAGAGAGAGAGAGTATGTGTGTGTCAGAGGAGAGAGAATGAGAAGAGTGAGGAGATATGACAGGGGTGTTTTGAAGAAAACATTGCACTTTAATGCATGTGAGGTGCTCCATATGTAAAGGTTTTATTGGGAAACATAAGCTTCATTGGAGGGTATTCCTCCTTCACCAGAGGTTTTCCAGTTTCCTCATATACACACACACACACACACACACACACACGTGTACATTGATAAAAGTATACCAAAGGTGACGCCAAGGGGGAGTTGCCTATAAAAGTATCATAAATCTCAAGATAGTATTTGTGAAAGATATAAACCGTTAATTGTGATATTCACTTTAAAATAATAATCTACAAAAAATCATGCATTATAGATTTATTTTGACTGCGTATTGGATATGTACAAAATGAATAGTTTTTCAACAATAGAACAAATAAAACCTCTTGATCGATTATAAAGAAGTGTCTAAATCGTTTATGTGCCATCTAAATAGAGTATGGAATTACAATTAATAGTTCAGATCGTTCACATACGCTCTTTATGTTGAAATTTAGGGCGTTTCTATAGGCAACTCCCCTATGGTGTCGCCTTAGGTAGACCATTGCTATATATATATATTCTCACTCAAGAGTGGACAATATAATAATTATAATACTGCCTAAGGAGAATGACTAATACAATTACAAATTCTCAAGATGTTTTGGATCTACAACCGCTATCAAATCTTGAATCTTCAAATGTTTTGGATCTAGAGCTGCTATCAAATTCTTTTTGTCATCCATCCTTTTAACCTAAGAATGCCGAAAAGAAGTCATTTCTCTGAGGTAATCATTCAGCACTAAACAACCTTCATAGATTTAATAAATTCTCGATACTCCCAGCGGGGGCTTTGTTGCAACCCAGGCGTGCTTGCTTGCAAGTTCCAGTACTGCCCACCGAGGTGTGACCTCCATCACCACTATTTGTCTTACTAATTCAACATCTACCATTGACCTCATTTGGATTTACGATCTACATTCGTATCTAATCACAGATAGTACAGTTGATGGGAAAAATTGCTGAGGAGAACCCCACGTCTACTAAAATCAAGGAGAATCTCAACGAATTCTCTAATTGGTTTTTGACCTAGATTTGAGTCAAATCCAAACACATCAAGATTGAGCTTTTGAATCCAGTCAAATCCAAATTAAATCTAATCAGATATTTAAATAGAAAATTGGGTGGAAATTCAGCCTATCAACTGGATTCTTGATCAAATCAAGGCCAGATACAATTAACTAAAGGATTTAAATCTAAAGACAAAATGGGATTTGCATCCTCATCCACAAGGCAAGTTGAGTAACCACCATTAACTTATAAATGGCACCAAGAGAGATTTATGAAGACACTTTTGGGAATGTCCAAGGTTATTTGATATGCTTTTGAGCGCGTATAAGTAGAGCTTACTAGTTATTTGGTCATACATGTTATATGGACAACATTCAAGAAATCTAGTAGCGATAGCTGCTCTAGTTGCTAGGTTCTTCATCCATCTTAGAAGCTCTTTGACTACGATCTAAATTGTACACTCCCAAGTGCAAGAGATCGACAAGTAGTATAAGAGTAGTAATCAAAGATTGTTCTCTTGACGATCATTTTGTTATTGTGTGACTCTAAAAAGTAAAAAGTAAAAAGATCATATTTTTATTAACTAAAAAGTAAAACTAAAGATAGAAATTTACTTTAATTAAAATTATCAGTCAAATAGATATAACTCCCTTATAGGATAATTTACTGTACATATTTATGCTTTTTTCCTCAGTTGTATAGATCACATGGTCTTTCTACAATCAGAAAATAAATTAATGAAGCTCAAAACATATAAAGTTGCAAACTTGATTTTGAATAACTTCTCCCTGTTAATTCTAAATGAATTTTGAGTTAATCTAAGTATGCAATATGAATAACAAAAATAAACATTCAAAGTCAAAGTATATACCGTGCCTAAAAGTCAACGGTATATTAAAAACTAAGCAATGATTATATCGTCAAATAATAGAACATAAGAAACTCAAAATCATATCTAAATGCCTTCAAAGATAATGGAGAATCAAATATATCAATTCCATAAAAAATAATTAAAACCAATAAGCATAAAAAAATACACACCAGTAAATCACCTAGAGTTTTTTATTCTATCTGATCCAACTCAAGAATTTAGCCACTCATACTCATCATAACCATGTACAAAAAGAAAAGAATTCTTTTATTGATTTTTTTGAATGAGTACAAAAATTAAATCTTGAATCAAAAAATTTTCTTATAATTAAAAGATTCATAAGAATTACAAAACTTGGATTATATTGGCTATTTATAGACTTACAAAACACTAATAGAAATTCCATTTACAACAAAACTCTAAATTCTTCTTAAAAAATCCAAAAAAGAGACTATGGCCACTCTCTTTGACAAGCCCTTTGACAGCAAGTCTCGAGTTTGTTTTACAATCGACTGCTGTCGACAGCTAGTAGATGACTGTCGATAGCTAGTCCTATTTTTATATAGATCTGGACTGATATTTGAGATACACTTCGATACTTTGATTTTCTTGCATATAAAACCCTGCAAAAACACTAGAAAAATATCATAGTGATGAATTTGATTAATAAAAATAATTTTCTATTAATATTTAGTATTAATCAACAAAATTGGATTATGGTTGCACAAAATAAACAAAAATAATTACTCTTTTTAAGTATAGTCACACCCCTAACTTGAGTTTTGCTAGTTCCTAGCAAATTTATAGACTAAAGAAAAAAAAACTAAAGACCTAAACTAAAAAGAAATTAAATCCTAACTCACTTTCATAATAATGACGATTGCACTTAGCACGTTCAACAAACCGTTAAACCCCTATTGTACCCTAGTAGATGAGTATTGTCTCATGAGAATTTTTAGTGATATTACCCAAAAATATCAAAATATGTTGAGATTAAGAAATAAAAAAATTCTTCAGAAATTTTTCATTAATTAGCATCATTATTGGCCAGTAGATGCCCATTTTTTTTATTTGATCTTCTAATTTAGGTTCCGACTGGAGAGCACCACAGGCTCCATCATGCACTTCTTTGAGCACTTCTTGTGCTTCTTGTCTTCATGGTACATCTCGATTTAATTGTACCCAGAGAATTTATACATGAAATACATCCTTTTGAATTTTCAGATATCGTCAATCATGACATCCGTTATTAGAAGTGGAAATTCATCTTTGGAGCAAGCTGCATTTAGATCTTGAATGTTAATGCAAATTCGGATCTTCCCATTCTTCTTGAGAATATGAACAGTATTTGTTACCCATTTAGAGTACTTTTTTTATGAAGCTTGATTGTATAAGCTTCTTAACTTTATCCTTGGTCGACTCCATTAGCTCTGGATGGAGTCTTCTTTGACACTGCTTTACTGGTTTTTCATCTGTCTTGATATTTAGTCGATGCAAAGCAACTTGAGGATCTTGTGAGTTTGGGGTTGGTTTCATCACCCATGTTCACTAGAACCACCTTATCTTCGATAGGTGGTTCGCATTGTTCAAAGCGTATGCTCCATTTGGCATCAAGATGTTTGACTAATGCTTCATCTTGAGGAAGAGTTAGCTCATCATTTTCATTTGGAGTAAAGCTAACAAGTATCATATTTGTAGCCAGCCTATTGAATAGCACCCCCAGACTGATATCTGAGTCCATATTGTAGTTTTTTGTATTTTGGTAGATCCCATCATTTATAACCGGAGTATTAGGTGTCGAGACATATCACAACTCATTGTCGGCTTTGTGATGGTAATCTAATGCTTTCCTTTCAAACACGAAGGAGCGAAGCGGGTATCAATGCTATTTGCTATGTGCAGTACTCCCCAGGCGCGGGGGTGCGCGGGCATGGGCACACGCACAGCGCTTTGCTGGTGTGCTCCATGGGAGCACACAGCGTTCTTACAGGTGAGAGCATAGACACACATATAGCGCTCCATGGGTGCGGGCTTTGTCGCGCGCCCAAATTTAAACCTGGCATTTAGACGAAGTCATACCTCATTTTCTCCATCATTCGGAATGATTTTGGTCCGTAATGATAAAAATTCAGGGGCTTCTTGATTTTCATCTTCAGTATCATCGAATAGAATTGCATTTGGTCGAACCCTTCCAAAAAGAATGAATTTTACATGATTGGCTAATTGAGCAGGGATTTTGATACGTTGGTTAAAATAACCAGCAGTGATAGATAATTGCGACCAATATCAATATGTCAGCATGATGTTCTTATGATGCAGGATATGAATGGCCATCGATCTGATAATTGTTTGATGAACCTTTGTCTTTCTTGAGCTAGTTGAAACTGAGCTTTAAGTTATTTAAGTCTCAAGCTATTTGACCCTCAACTTTGATGAGTTGGAGGCGACATGAGAGAATTATGCCCCCACTCAGCCAATCAAATATAGACAGTTTCATCGTAAATGTTGTTGCATTTCACAATAATGATTTTTTTTAGAATGTGAGCATTATCCCAGTGAAGCAGACACGATGGTCGTCAGCCTCACATGAAACTTTAATTTTTCAGTGGTATCAAACCTGACGTTATCATCACATAACTTTGATTTAGAGAGAGTTTCGGAGAGGAAGCCTCTTTCATATGTCTTATGGACTACATGACCTTGAATATAAGGCTTGTTCTTTTATCCTTGGTTGCAACATGGATGCAACGCCGAAGATGTGCCCATGTGATGATTTGAACGCATGAATACCAACCCAGTCTCCTGTGGAGTGAGACATGCGAGTGTCATGACAAATCTCGAATGTCATCTGAGGCATGCAAGTGTCATGACAAGCCTCACACGGAAGCTGAAATATGCAAGTGTCATTTTGAACTCTAATTGAGGCTGAAGAGCTCTTTTGTGAAACTTGGATCGCTTGAGTTGCACATTTTCATCTTCAAGATTGATGTTTATCTCGGAATAAAGCTCCATTGGCTTGGTTAATTGCCATACTGCAAGCCTCACAATGATATGAGGAAATGGGGATGCCTTGGAAACTTTGTAGATCTCATTCACCACTCCCGTTGAATATTGAATTAATTCATGATGTAGAGGAAAAGAATCAATTCTTTGGTGATGTGCTTAGTCTGCATCCGACTAAAGTATCTTCAGATACTGAGAGAATAGTTGTCCCCTTTTTTTTTTGAAACATCCAAATATTGTTGCAGTTCACCAAACTGGATGTTGCTCAGCATTCCTTTGTAGGAGTTTGTTCACTTTCCCTTCACATAAGAGCTTCATTAGGGTTAGAAAAGAGAGCTCCTTCTTCATGTTGGACTATATATTGTATGGATGGCCCTGATCAATCTTATCATATCAAGCCCTTGTAATAAGAATAAGTTATCTCACTTTGCATGTGAATGAGATGTAGCTTTTGGTCTTTCCATGTGGCTTAACTCCTCATTTGATTTGGTCAAGATTGGGCTGAGCCTTATGCATGATCTGATTCATACCAAGCTAAGCCTCGCATCTGACTGCTTGAGCCTTATAACCAATGCGGGCTTCAAAATTTATGAGTGTTCTTTGACGATCTCGAGTCGGTCGTTGGGTTTAACTTGAGTTTGAGTTTGACCCAAATCATTTGCACGAACAGTGAAGTATTATCATACAACATGAGCTTTGAATTCTCACCAGAGAAAATTTGATTGGATTTATCTTCAATTGATGTTTATTCTGAACACATTTCCTGATATCGAAGATAATTGTTCCATGATAAAACATCTTTCTCTAAATCGGATGTATTTGAATTTGTGTATAATATTTGAGTTTGAAGTTTTGACTTTTTTTTTGGGAATCCTTTTAAGTGTTGGTAAATATAACTAATCCAACATAGTTAAATCTGCCCTTTTGACAAGTTACACGGAGGTTGAGCTACCCGGATAACTCACCGGGGGTGCAGGGGGCTGTTAATTTCCTTATAAATTTCTTCAAAATAAGAGAGATCTGTGCACGGGAAAGTTCAGTATGCAGATAGATCCGCGTGTGTGCGCATAGAGAAATCCTTATTTTTTGGCCCCCTGCGGGTTGCAACCCGCGGGTGCACCTGCGGGTGCACCCCGCAGGTGCACCCCACAGTTGCAACCCTGCGAGTGGCACCCCGCGCACCTCACAGTTCTCTCTCTTTTTTTATTATTAATTTTTTTCTCTCTTTTTTCGTGCACTGCTGCAAGTGTTGCTCTCAGCACGGGGGCCCAGGTGGGCTCCACCCGCAGGCAACAGCTTTTTTTTATGCACACCTGCTGGTGCGCCGTGCCTTCTCTGCGAGCGAAGGCAGGGGCTCTGGGTTCTCTATACGGAGTAATTCCGAACGCCTCTTTTGTAATGTTGAGACGTGCTCGTTGGGTCTTGTGCCTTCTCGGCGATAGGCGATGACGCCATATCCTTGATTAAAAGCGATAATGCCTTTTTTCCTTTTTATCTTTTGACAGATGATAACGTCTTGTCTTTTGTTGTGGGCGATGATACCTCATATTTTTAATAGGTGATGATGCCTTATCAATTTTAGTGGGCGATGACGCCTCACCTTCTTTCTTTTGAAGACGATGACATCTTGTCCTTTATTATGGGTGATGACGCCTCATAATTTTTTAACAGGTGATGATGCCTTGTTAATTTTAGTGGGCGATGACGCCTTACTTTTTTTTGATAGACGATGACATCTTGTCTTTTATTATGGGCGATTACGCCTCATATATTTTTTTTAACAAGCGATGACACCTTGTTAATTTTAGTGGGCGATGATGCCTCACTTTTTTTGGCCGTCACCCCGCAATGACGCCTAGGTTCAAACCAAAGGAACTTGATGATCGAATTGCGCCACCAAGGCTCCCACTATGGTTGTCAATTCTTGTACGTCTGATAATTGTAGATTTCCTTACATTTCCAATATACTTTTGAATTACAGCAATAAAAGAAAATTACAGAATAAAATTCGAGATTACAAGAATGGAAAAAATTAATTTGATTTCCTTTTTAAATTTCTATGGGTCTGGCAGCGATGGAGCCTCGCTGATGCACTCTGTTAATGATCTGGACATCGCATTGGTTGATTTCTCTGGAGAATGAGAGGGAACTCCACTCTTGGAATTTTTTCGTCTCCCTGTGTCTTTTCATTTAGGACCCTCCTCCTTCAAAATTTCTCCACTCTGGAAACTCCCTCTTTACGGTGATCCCCCCGTCTCTGGACTTCGTCCTCCTTTTATATATTGAGGAGTAATTGTTCCTCTCAAATTCGGGTCAAATCCACGTAACAAAAATATTGAGATCGGGGTAACCGTTCCCCTAAAAATCCGGTCAAATCCACGTAACAGAAGCACTACGGGATGAATTCCGTAGTTGCACCCCGCGAGATGCTCCCGCTGGTGGCAACCGCTGTGCGCCTCGCGGCTGGCACCCGAGGGTGGTGCCCCACGGGAAGCACCTACGGGTGCGCCCCGCGGGTGCACCCCGCACATAGCACCCACGGATAACACCCTGCGGGTGCACTCCGACACTTTTTTTTCTTTTTTCTTTTTGTCATCTACAATCACTAAAAGCTGTTACATTCTAACTGTTGATCGTTTACTATAACTAAATAAACTACTATTATGCTTGGATCATCTGATCCATTCTCTTTTGTATCTACAAGAAATTATCCTTTAAATTTCTCTTCGGTGGTGGTTGGTATACTGAAGGTTGATTAGTAGGTTGGACGTATTGTTGAGATGGATTAGTGAGTGATTTTTTTTTTATTATTAAATTATTATTGAGGGTTCTGCTTCTTCTAAAGATTTAGATGATTCCTCTAACTAGTATTATATGTTTGTAAATATAGGTTGTTTGCTAGTTAAGGAACAGTGCTAAAGGCATTAGTTTTTTCATTCAATACTTCAAGTAGGAAGTGTTGGATATTCACGAGTCATGTGTCCTTTTAATTTGCAAGTATCACAAACTTCCAGCACTTCTTCTGTTGCCTTAAATATTTCAATTTTCTTTGCAAGAAAATTTTCAAATTTTTTTAGTGATGGAAATTAATCGTGCAGTTATATCTTCAGTTTCCCCCAATTTAAGAAATCCGCATCTATTCTGAGGTTTCTCTTTCAATTGGTGTCTATCCGAAATACCCTCAGTTTTCTAGGCTTGAGAATTTTTGGCAAGCGAATCAAGGTAGTTCTATACTTCCTTAGCATCTTTATTTAAGAATTCATGTAGTATTTAACCCTAGATATAAGGTACTTACAGTCCTTCATATCTCGAAACCGTAATGTGGATATGAGAGTAGCAAATCTTTAAATCTATCCCAACATTTGAGCAATGGTTCATCATCTTTCTGTCGAAAGTTAAGAATTTTCTTTCGCATTTAATTTGTTTGATGTGAAGGAAGAATTTCTTTAAAGTTCTCTTGCATCTCATCCCATCTTCTTATCAAACTAGGACGTAAAGAATGTAGCCATTTCATTTTGTTATCCTTTAGGGAGAATGGAAAGAGTTTAAAATTAAGTTGCTCTGTAGTAATGTTGTGAAGATTATTGGTAGAGCAAACTTCCTCAAATTCTCGAAGGTGCAATATGAGCTCAATAAATTCGTCCCATAGAATTTAGGCAAAATTTGATCTACTCAAGATTTAATATCGAAATGACCCATATTCAAAGGAAATGAGAGGCATGAAGGTTGGGTAGTCCTATCTATTGTAGATAATCTCGTAAGGTCCTCATATTACATCCATGATGGATATGGTTATCGTTTGTATTATCATTTCCAAATCCATTATTATTATTATTATTCATGTTATTATTATTTTAGTGCTCATGTCGTGAAGTGTTTGGTGGATTGGAAGTGTGTGTGGATTTGAGTACGATCAAATTAGTCTACCATTTGAAGTTCTCCAATTGGTCATGCAAATTCATAATCACAAAAATTAATGACATAGGAACCGTAATCTATACTAAAGTGTAACACAATAGTATGATTTCGAAAACAGTACCAAAAACTTGATTGTGATCTAAATCGTACACTCTCAAGTGCGAGAGATTGACAAGTAGTACAAGAGTAGAAATCCAAGATCGTTTTCTCGAGGATCGTTTTATTATTGTGTGACACTAAGAACAGATTATGAAATTAAAAAGAAAAATAAAAATCATAATTTTATTAACCAAAAACTAAAACTAAAGATAAAAAATTACTTTAATTAAATTTGTCAGACATATGGATATAACTCCCCTATAGGATAATTTATTGGATATATGTATAAACTTTTTATCTCAGTTGCATAGATCACGTGGCCTTTTAAAACAAAAAATTAAATCAATAAAGTACAAATAATATAAAATTGCAAACTTGATATTTTGAATAACTTCTCCAAAATAATTCTATGTGAATTTTGAGTTTATTTAAGTATGCACTATAAATAATAAAAATAAATGTTTAAAATTTAAGTATACACCATGTCTAAAGAGTCTATGATATATCAAAAAACCAAGCAATGAATATTTCATCAAATAATAAAATACCAAAGACTCAAAATCATATCTATATCCCTTCAAAGATTAAGGAGAATCAAAGATATCAATTCCACATAAAATAATTAAAACTAATAATCATAGAAAAATACATACCAGTATATCACCTAGGGTGTGTTATTCCATCTAATTTAACTCAAGAATTTAGCCATTCATACTCATCATAGCCATGAATAAAGAGAAATAGAATTATTTTATTGATTTCTATGAACAAGTACAAAAAATAAATCTTGAATCTAATAACTCTCTAATAATTAAAAGATATTCATAAGCGTTACAAAACTTGGGTTACATTGGCTATTTATAGCCTTACAAAAAACCCTAATGGGAATTCTATTTACATGAAAACTCTAAATTCTTCTCAAAAATCTCCAAAAAAAGAAACTGTTCGATAGGCCCCTTGACAGCAACCCTCGGGTTTGCTTTATAGTCAACAGTTATCAATAGCTAGTAGATGGTTGTCGATAATCAGTCCTGCTTTTGCACAGATCTAAACTGATATTTGAGATATGTTTTGACACTTCGATTTCCTTGCATATAAAATCCTGCAATAACACTAGAAAACACTAAAAAAATCATAGAGAGGAATTTGATTAATAAAAATAATTTTCTATTAATTTATTGTATTAATCAACAAAATTAGATTACGCTTGCACAAAATAAATTAAAATAATTACTATTTTCAAGCATAATCACTCTTCTATCATCGTATCATCTACGAGGCTCAGTGCCAATGCCTCTGTCGCCATAAGACCCACCTAATATACGATCCACTTTCTTGTATTTCCTTGGATTTTCTTTCTATTGATTGTAATTCAAAACATTTATAATTTCAAATCATTAAAGGAATTCATAACTTTTAGTGAAAACAAAATTGCAATCACAGTGGGAAATCCTTCATAACAGAAGGTCGTGGTGCAGTTCAATGTCAACGAGATGCAATGTGGCGTTATCGCAGCGTAAAAGGAGAGATTTTGGTTTAACGGAAGTCCAACATGGCGTTTCGCCATGTAAAAAGGGAAGGCCTCCATTCAACAACAGTCCTCAATCTTATGACCTTATCGCGTTCTTTATCAGTAGCAAAATTATCATCACGTAAGGAAGAATTGCTTCTCAGCTTCTAGTACATGCTCCCAATAATTCATGTCCAACAGACTTAACCACATGTGCTCCATCAATCCAGAGGCAATAAAGTTGAGGCAGGAGACCCAACGGTGGAAGATTTTTGCAAAGGACATCAATTTTGGGGTCGGAGCTTGGGCTGCCATGTTGCTAGGAGTTTCAGAGTGCACATAGGCCATCAACACCATGCGGCCAAAGGGAAGAAATGTGATTATTAAGAAAAGCCATGGAGGCCCAAAGTTGGAAACTTTTTGACAAGAGGTGCCGACTTTTCAATGGAGACCAAGATTCCCTCAGCACCTTTCTATAGTGAGAACGAGGGAGAGGAAGAAAAAGCCTCCTCCTGTGAGGAGCAGCCACCCACCGACCTCTCCATCCATGTTTATGTGTCACATGCTGGCTTCGGTCCCACCCTGGCTGCGAGATCCTGCTAATCAACCTCGTCAGCCGGCCTCTATGACAAGAAGGGCCATGGCATCACCCTCTCCTTTGCGAATGGATCTCTCATCTGATCACTGGTGGCACTACAGGGCGCGAGGAGGGTCGGACGCACATCAGAGGTTGGCGGATGGATTTCAAAGCTCGTCGATCTCGTGTATTGATTAATCTCCACCCGTAGAACTGCTTCACTTGCGGAACTAGCAATAATATGTTAGGAAGTTCATATGTGGGCATAGTCCCATATCAAGAAAAGTTTATAGATTTAAATATAGAGTTGGGATCTCTATCTATCAATTTAATTTTTTGAATTAAATTGGTTCTCAGTTTTGTGTTTAGATGTGAGAGCCCGATGTTTCTCCTCATCAACAAAACATATATAGGTTTAAGGTCAGCACAGGAATTGTTCCAGCAAACATCTGAAATGAAAACTATAGCTAGGGATGAGTCCCCTCAAAGATGATGCTTAATATGTAGCAAGGAAGTGCCCTAAGAAGCATGGAGGAAACAATTTCTTACAAACTTTTTAGTATACAAGAGAGTGGAGAGTTCGACACTGCAAGTGCTTCTCATGTGCTAAACAGTGGCAATTCTCACTCTCAAAAGCTGAATAAGCTTTGTAGAGAATGGTTGCTTAAAGGCTCTTAATTTAGAAGTGAGGATGGCATCTGAAGCTAATGGTGTAAACAATGCTCCCATGCCCTCTAAAGATGCCAAGCCTAAGGCAAAATCTGAGTATCTTTCTGCTGCAAGTTTGGTGGCAGCAACCGAAGCAACCAAAGAAAAAGAAGCCCAAGCCTTTCTGTTGAGTACAAGAAGGGCCCTGCCAACTGCATCAGTGGCGTCCCCAAGCCCACTGTCCTCAAGGACCCCAACGGCCACGAAAATCGCTGATCCATGAAGCTTTGAACATACCTGTTGAAATTTGTACACAACGATTAGATAGTAAATAATCGAGAAGAGAAAGAGAGAAATCAACATAAAGATTTTACATGGTTCGGCAATGTGCCTACGTCCATGGGGCGGCGGCTCAATTTCCACTATGTGAAAAATAGGGTTACAATACATACATACATATATATATATACATACATATATATATATATATATATATATATATATATATATATATATATATATATATATATATATATATATATATGCAAACCCTAATGTTGTATGGATAGAATTACAATATTACCCATGTACCATACAACGGGGGGCTACGACCTCCGCACCCATCAACCTATATGCGACTACCCACAAGGTCGGTTGTTTTTCCGCTTCAAAACTACCTAGCCTTCTTCTAGAATTAAGAACCAACTCCAACAATCTCCACCTTGGCCATTAATCTATCCCTTAGGAGAAAGACACCTTGAGCTCCACCTCAAAAATAGCATAGGTTGGGGAACATCTCCACTTTAGCAGTTGGAGACATTAATCAAGTCCAAGTAATACTTGATCTTGTCCATTGTAATTGGCTTTGTCAACATGTCTGTTGTATTATCTGATGTATTCACCTTCTCAAGTAACAGTTCTCTTGAAGTAACCAATTCTTTTATATTGTGAAATCTAACATAAATATGCTGGGTTCTTGCATGATAAATCTGGTTCTTTCCTAAGAAGAAGGCACTCTGACTATCACAATACAACTTTACACCATCTTGCTTAATTCCAAGTTCCCTGACAAGCCCTCCTTAACCACAATGCTTCCTTGGCTGCCTCAGTTGCCGCCATGTACTCTGCTTCAGTTATGGATAATACTACAAGTGACTGCACCAATAATCTCTAATATATGGCCCCCTGCGAGTGTAAAAACATAACCTGTATAGGACTTCCTGTCATCCAAGTCACCTGCATAATCTGCATCTACATATCCCTGAACTGAAACATTATCATATTTGCTCTTAAACATGATCCCACACTCCTTTGTACCTCTCAATTATCTGAAAATCCACTTCACAACTTTCCATTGCTCTTGCCAGGATTTACCAAGTACTTGTTTACCACACTGCATGTGCTAAATCTGGTTTTGTACACACCATTACATACATCAAACAACCCACTGTACTAGCATAAGGCACCTTTGATATCTCTACAATTTCTTTTTCAATCTTTGGACACTGATTAGTAGACAATCTAAAGTGATTTGCCAATAGTGTACTCACTGGTTTTGCATTTGACATATTAAATTTTTCCAACACTTTCTTCAGATAGTTTTTCTGAGACACTCACAATTTTCTAGCATTTCTATCTCTGTTGTTCTCTATGCCAAGAATCTTCTTAGTAGATCCCAAGTCTTTCATATCAAACTTACTGCTCAACAAAAACTTCAATCTGTCTATCTCATTCATGCTCTTAGAAGCAATGAGCATGTCATCTACATATAACATCAAGAAAATATGGGAATCATTCTCAAGAGTTCTGTAGTAAACACAACAATCATACTCACAAGATTGTAGTCAATCTGAATCATGTAGGAGTCGAAATTCTTGTACCATTGCCGTGGAGACTGCTTAAGTCCATACAATGACTTCTTCAGTTTACACACATGCTTCTTTGTTCCTAGTTCCAAGAATCCTTCTTGCTGCTCCATTTAAATCCGCTCTTCCAAATCACCATGAAGAAAAGCGGTCTTCAAATCCAACTACTCTAGCTCCATATCAAAACTGGCCACCATTGCCAATATAATCCTGATGGAACTGTGTCTGATAACTAGAGAGGAAATCTCATCATAATCAACACTTTTCCTCTGAGTAACCCTTAGCTACCAACTGAGCTTTGTATCTTTCCCCTTCTTTCTCTGACGTTGCTTCTTTCTTTCTATAAACCCACTTACACCCGATCGGTCTCTTTCCCTCTAAAAGCTCCACCAAATTCCAAGTATCATTTTTATGCAAAGACTCAATTTCCTCCATCATAGCCTCCATCTATTTACTTTTCTCTTGACTACCAACTGCATCTTGAAATGTTGTAGGATCGCTATTGCTGGTAATGAGTGTATAAGAAACTGAATATTCAAATCCATACCTCATCAGTGGCCTAATAGTGTGGCGTGGTCTATCTATGGCTATACTATGATGCTGCTCCTCTTCGGAGCTAGAATTGTCTGCTCCCTAGATATTAATCTCCTTGTCAGTATTGTCTAGCTCCACTTGCACCACTTGACTCTTGCTACTTCCTTTGCCTAAACTGATCTTCTCTTCATCTGGAGAAGCTTTAAGTATGAATGCTTCATCAAAGACTGCATCCCTACTGATTACCATCTTCTTTGTTTCTGGATCCCAAAATTTGTACCCCTTTACACCTTTCACATAGCCCAGAAATATGCACTTTCGTGATTTTGGATCAAGCTTCGATCTCTGATAACTAGATACATGCACATAAGTAGGACACCCAAATACTCTCAATCCAGAGTAATCAACTTTTCTACTTGTCCAAACTTCTTCTGCAACCTTTTCATCTAATGTTGCCTGTGGTGATATGTTTATGACATAACAAGCCATATTTACTGCTTCTGCCCAAAAACTCTTCAAAAGCCCTGCATTCAGCCACAAACATCTGGCCCGTTCTGCAATTGTTTTGTTCATTCTTTTCGCTATACCATTCTACTACGGTATCTTGCGAACTTTATAATGTCACTGAATATCATACTCCTCACAGAATTTTAAAAACTGTGAATCTGTGTACTTTGTACCGTTGTCTATCCTAAGATACTTAATCTTCCTGCCCGTCTGATTCTCTACATCTACTTTCCAGAATCTGAACTTGGCAAAAGTTTCAGACTTGTGCTTCATGAAATACACCCAGACTTTTATAGAAAAGTCGTCAATAAAAGTAATGAAATACTAAGATCCACCTTTTGATGGCTCCCTTACTAGTCTCCAAACATCAGAATGCACATAATCAAGAATACCCTCTGTCTTGTGCTTACTCGCCTTGAATTGTACTCTAGACTGCTTTCCAATTACAAAAAACTTATAGAAATACATGATTTTACTCCATTCAGCAAATTCCTCTTGTGGAGCTCAATCATACCATGCTCTCCTATATGTCCCAGTCGCATATGCCATAACAGCGTATCATCTGACTCTAATTCTACTGTAGCAACTCCACTTACAACTGTACTCCCCAACAGTTTGTAAATATTCACTGCTAACTTCTGACCCTTCATTACTAGCATAGCCCCTTTCTTCACTGTCAAGACTCCAAACTCTGCCTTATAAGAGTATTCATTGGTGTCTAAAGTATCCAAAGAGACAAGGTTCTTTCTCAACTCAGACACATACCTAACATCACCCAAAGTCTTCACCACACCATCGAACATTTTAATTTTAATTGATCATATTCTAATGACCTTACATGATGCATCATTACCCATTAGAACTGATCCAAAATTACCTGATCGATATGAATCAAATCAATCTCGGTGCGAACACATGTGATATGAACAAGCTGAATTCAGTACCCAAGAGTCATACAATATGTTAGAGTTACCTGTAGAGACTGATAACATGTTGCCATCTCCAAAATCCGTATCTCCTTCTGCAACACTAGCCATGTTTGAGGATCCATCACCTTTCTTCTCATCATCTTGCTTCTATTTAGGCAATCCCTCTTAAAATGGCCCATCTGATTGCACTTGTAGCACTTCACATTTTTCTTGTTCTTATTCCTGGACTATGATCTATAATTCCTTTTATTAGAACCATCTCTATCCATCTTTCTCCCACGATCCTGGTTGCCCTTTACAATCAACCCTTCACCATGAGAACTTTCACCAGTATTCAGTTTTCACTAGTTGTAGGGCAGCAAGACTGATGCAACCTCCTCCAATTCGAGGGTTTCTTTTCCCCACATTAATGTCGTCACCAACTGATCGTATGAAGGAGGGAGAGAGGTTAGCAATATCAGCTCCTTGTCTTCATCATCAAACTTGATGTCAAGCCGCAATAGATCACTAATAATCTGATTGAACGTGTTGAGCTATTGAATCAGATTTGTAAGGGATTTTGACATATAGCGACTCTCGAATTTCAGCCAAAGCTCTGCCGAAGACTCTAGATCCATGACATGATATATGACATTGTCCACCAAACAAGGCCAAATTGTACCCACTGCTCGCATCTAGAGCTCTTCCTAATCGACATCTGGCGTAGCCTCTGCCTTCTTCCCATAGTGCGCCTTCACCATCCCTTGTTGCGCCAACAAATCTTTCACCCTTCACTACCATAGTCCAAAATTTCCAGTTTTATCGAACTTCATCACATCGAACTTTACAATTGAAGAACTCGTCATCTGAAGTTGGTGCTCTGATACCAGTTGTTGAGATTTGTATGCAACGATTAGATAGTAAATAATCGAGAAGAGAGAAAGAGAAATCAATACAAAGATTTTACGTGGTTCGGTAATGTGCCTACATCCATGGGGCAACAGCTCATTTTTCACTATGTGAAAAATAGGGTTACAATACACACACACATATGCAAACTCTAATGATGTACATATATATATATATATATATATATATATATATATATATATATATATATATGTGTGTGTGTGTGTGTGTGTGTGTGTGTGTGTGTGTATGTATGTATGTATGTATATATGCAAACTCTAATGATGTACGAACATAACTACAATATTACTCCTATACCGGGCTTCCTCTGCTACAAAAACAACCTGGCCTTCTTTCAGAATTAAGAGCCAACTCCAACAATACCCTGCAAGTTTGGAGATTGGCAGAGGACAATGATGTCCAAACCATCCTGCTGCTATTGGCTGAGCCAAGATTCTTATTATCCATTATTATTTCAAAAAAGAGGCTGCCACGAGCTCAGTGAATGCTCGCATCGACCAACATTCAGAAGAACTGCCATGAGATCCTACTGAACAAACCAGCAGTGCCACCGCCTCCGTTGAATGCTACCACAGCAGTGCTGCCACTGCCTCTGGTGAATGCAACCCCAAACAGCCTCTCGCCATTCTCTCAATCTTCATCACCACTAGTGAATGCAACCCCAAACAGCCTCTCTCCATTCTCACAATCTTCATCAGCGACAGCCATGGTGATGTACTAGAGAGAGCTGGAGTTACCAAGTCGGCCAAGGCCATAGGTCGGAACTTGAGGGTCCATTTCAAGAATACGCGCCAAACTATTTTTGCAATCAGGAACTTGCCTTTGACCAAGGCCAAAAGGTATCTTGAAGATGTTATTGCCCACAAGCAAACTATTCTGTTCCGAAGATTTTGTGGTGGTGTTGGCCGAACTGCCCAAGCTAAGAATTGCCATTCCAATGGATGCGGATGTTAACGGCGAAGTCTGCCAAGTTTATTCTAGATTTGCTCAAAAATTCTGAAAGCAATGTTGATTTCAATGGCTCGGATATAGATGCACTTTACATATCTCACATCCAAGTGAGCCACGCCCAGAAGAAGAGTGAGCCACGCCCAGAGGAAGAGGCACCGGACATACTGTGCCCATGGGCGGATCAATCCATCCCAAGCTCTACGAAGTACACCATCTTAATTCTCTACAGCAGCATTTGCTATCATAGCTTAAATTGAGGAAGCTAAAGGAGTTTTGGTCTGTTTCGGAAGTACTAACACCAAACAATTTTATCCAGACCTCTTTCATCTCTTGCCTTTAGATTGGTCTTGTCATTTCAGCAAAGTTTAAATAAAATTCATGTGGAGAGGCCAAGCATTGAAGAGAACAACTGAGAATTCAGACAGTTCTGGGTCAGTCTCGGCTCAAGGAGGTGTGAGTAGTCATCTTAAGTTCTGTAGTAGTTGCAATTGCTGCAAAGAACTCATCAGTTCGTGCATGAGAGGTTGATGAATAAGAGGTATCAGACTCGGTGATGGAGCTCGAGCAGCATTTACTAGATTAATATTAACAAATTACAATGCAGCTGGAGAACAGTCTCAGCTCACAATTTCATCAACTACGTTCAGAATTGTGAGCTCGACTTGAAGTGTAGTGGCACTATGTCGAGGGAGGATAATGTTGTCTCAAAACTAGTTCATGCCGGCTCTAGAGTGACAACACCCAATAGATGCTCGGATAACACAGACTTCGAATCTCAGGACTTTGGTAATCAAGGGCATGCTAGTACTGCTGCCATCACTATGGTTTTTGAAAAGGTTCAGATGCTGCTTGAGTGGATCGAGAATGGCATAGTGTCATGAGGAGAGATGCTTTGAACCAGAGAACTAGCATTAATGCTTCAAAACAGAAGCATAGCTTGTTGCCAACGGCGGATGTAGAAAAGCTGCAAATGAAATGTTGCAAGGACGATGGAAGTTCAACTTCTGAATATGGCGAGGAATGCAAGGCTATGTCTGCATACAAATTGAAGCCATTCCCGCATGAAATGCGAAACTAAGCCCTTGATGTGAAAAATTTACTGCAAGCGTACGGTGTCGGTTGTAGCACTTTACAGGTCGTTCCCACAGGGATCTAATGTGTGACTTTACAGGTCATTCTCATAGGGATCTAAAGTGTTTTGCTATCTTACTAATCCTATTATTTAACAAGCTAATTAAGGGTTCTAATTTGAATTTGAGTTGTTCTAATTAGCCTAGGATATAGAATCCACTCTTCTATTATCTTCTTTCAATCATAAAAATTTGATCTTTTAGTTTTAATCATTATTTAAAGTGTTCCAAGCATGAGATATCAAGTGATATGCAAGCATAACTCATCAAAGAAACTACTTTTCATAAAAGTAAACTAAATATTAGATAATTCTATGAAGAAGATAAAAATCAACAACCCCAAACCCTAACTAAGTATAGGCTATCAAGAAGCTTAAATCAATTATAACCTATCAAGTTATTAATATTCGAGCTGTTATATTTTAATCTTTTAATAAAAAAATTATGTCGCTTGTAATGCCCCACTTTCTGAAGTGTGGAAAGCTGGAAACGTTTGACGTTGAATGATAACTCGACAAGCCTCAGTAAACATTACAGTCACAATACAGCAAAAATATGGGCAACAAATAAACAATAACTTCTTTAGTTACAATAATATTTTTCATTCTTACATAAACTTTAATAAACAAATAATAAGCTAGAAAGGCCGTCAATTTTGTAGCTTCGCCTGCTTCTATTGTATCATTTTCTATCTCCGGCGAGTCTACATCTAAGTAATAATCTGCATCTGGCCATGCATAACCAGGATCGTTAATAAAGCGATCCAAAAATATACAATAGAAACATACGAAACAAAAATATCTCGGCAATACAAAAAAAGTCAGTACAATTAAAATAAGTAAGAAATGTCAAATTTTAACATATTATGTGGTTTATCATTAATCTTTCAGTTAATGTCTTTTAATTATAGTATTTAAAAATTTAGGAAGATATGAACTTGGCTGGTCTGAACGCATCCCCGTGTACCCCCGGAAAAACGGAATAGTAAGTTGATCGGAGCCTATCCCGATCCTTCCAAAAATGGGAAACAGTAGCGCAGTTTTGATCAGAGCCTATCCCGATCCTCCCGTATAGGAAACAGTGACAATTTTGATCGGAGCCTATCCCGATCTGCCAAAAAATGGAAAATAGTAGCGCAGTTACGTTCAGCCATCAAATCATATGGATTCTCAATTTCTCCCATAAACCCAATGTATCTCAATTTCATATCAATTTCAGTGTTAATTGTTCAGTTCAGTAAATTCAGTTCATTATATGGATTTGTGATCATTAATAAAATTCAGTGTTTAGTAATAGTAGTAGTAACATTAAGAAATAATGTAACAGTTCAGTAATTAATATTCTATTACCGATCACATATTATAGCAATCATGTCTTAACATGTTTTGTTTGGCATTCATTAAGTTTTCACGTATATAATTAAATCTTTAATAAAATAAAACAAAGACATAAAAAATAAAGTATAATTAATAGTATGTCTTTGAGTGAGTTGGACTCACTTTAAGATAAAATATAAGCATAGCATGTTATAGTGAGTTATAAAACTCACATTAAAATAAAATATAATCATTAACATGTTTATAGTGAGTTAGAGGACTCACCTTAAATCATACTTTTAAACTAGTACACAATTCAATCTTTAATAAATAAATCAAAAAATATAAAAATAAAGCATACTTATGAGTTATAAAACTCACATTAAAATAAAATATAATCATTAGCATGTTTAAAGTGAGTCAGAGATGTAACACCCACTTTTTTCACGTCTTTTTTTAAAATTTTACAATTTATTAAAAATAATATTTTTAAAACATATTTTGATTATACAACACCCAACCTACACCCAAATCAGGTTATTTAATCAAGTAATCGTGATTAAGAAAATTAGTAAGATTTATCAATTTAGATTTATTCTTATCTAACAATTAAGATAAGAATCTATTTGATTCTCTTTTACCAATAGGATTCTAAATTGACTAGATATTGGATCTAAAGTGAAACACAATTCAAATCCTAGTTGAGATATAAAATATATTAGTCTAATTAATATAGGATTCAACTCTCATTCAATTAATTTGATGTAATTTAGTTCATATACCTATTAGGATTCAGATTCAAATTTGTTTCCTTTATCTTTTAGATTTCCTATTAAAATTTGATTCCATATCTTTTAGGATTCCTATTTAAATTTGGGTTCACAACTTTTTAGATTCCATCTTTAATTAGTATAGTGAATCCGATTAGAGTTCATATTGGACTTTCCTCTATGAGTACGAATAGGACTCTTAATTTCCTATAAATAGGTCCCTCAAGCCCTCTTCTCCAAAACAAAAAAAAGAGAAGTAAGATAATGAAACATGAGAGACAAAAGAGAAATAGAAAAAGAGAAAGGAGAGGGTTCAACCAAGAAGAGTTTTTGAGAATCTTGGAGATTTTCCTAGCTTAGGCCAAAGTCTTCATCCGAAATCAAGGCCAAGGTGAGTCCTTTGACTCACTATAAACATGCTAATGATTATATTTTATTTTAATGTGAGTTTTATAACTCACTATAATATGTTACTGCTTATATTTTATTTTAAAGTGAGTCCAACTCACTCAAAGACATACTATTAATTATACTTTATTTTCTTGTGCTCTGTTTTATTTTATTAAAGATTTAATTATATACGTGAAAATTTAATGAATACCGAGCAAGACATGATAAGACATGATTGTTATAATATGTGATAGGTGATAGAATATTAATCACTGAACTGTTACATTATTCTTTTTTAATGTTATTACTACTGTTACTGAATACTAAATTTTATTAATGATCACAAATTCATATAATGAACTGAATTTACTGAACTGAACAACTGACACTAAAATTGACATGAAATTGACATGCTCCGGGTTTATGGGGGAAATTGAGGATCCATATGACTTGATGGCTGAGTGTAACTGCGCCACTGTTTTCCATTTTTGTGAGGATCAGGATAGGCTCCGATCAAAACTGTCATTGTTTCCCATATGGGAGGATCGAGATAGGCTCCGATAAACTTACTGTTCTGTTTTTTCGGGGGTACACGGGGATGCGTTCAGACCAGCCAAGTTCATATTTTCTAAATTTTTAAATACCGTAATTAAAGACATTAACTGAAAGATTAATGATAAAGCACCTATTATGTTAAGAATTAAGATTTAATATTTATTTTAATTGTACTGACTTTTTTTGTATTGTCGAGGTATTTTCGTTTCATATGTTTCTATAATATATTTTTGGATCGCTTTACTGACGATCTTAGTTATGCATGGCCAGATGCAGATTATTACGTACAGGTAGACCCGCTAGAGAGAGTAGGACTTAATATATTTTCAAAAGTAGGCGGCGCTACAAGATTGATGGAATTTCTAGTTTATATTTTTTTATTAAAGTTTATGTAAGAAGGGAAATTATTATCGTAACTAAAGTAATTATTTCTTATTTGTTGCCCATATATTTCCGCTGTATTGTGACAGTAATGTTTACTGATGCTTGTCTAGTTATCATTCGACACCGAACGTTTCCAGCTTTCCACACTACGGAAAGTGGGGCATTACATCTTTATTATTTTATTTTAGAAAGAAAATAAAAATAAGCAATTAAATAGTTGATAACAAGTTTCATCTACATTCTAGAGCTAAACTAATTTAGTTACTCATGGTTCCAATTAACAAGATCCTATTTTTATTTATGAAAGCAATTAAAAATCCTATTTTTATTGAAAGCAATTAAAAATCTACACTATAAAGAGATTAAATCTATATAAAAAAACAAAGAAAAGCAATGGAATTACCTCTTGAGCTCGGTATGGCGACCGTCACCCCTTTGGTAAAATCCTAATATTTATTAATTAAAAAGAGTACAAAATTATATCTAAAAAGCTCTTCCCTAATTTAGAAGAATTTATGGGGTATTTATAACCCAAACACAATCCTACTCCTACTCAAACTCAATACCAAAGATATAATCATAATCCAACACAAACTAATCTCAAGATATAAAATCTTATTCCAATCCATAGGTATTAGAAACTAATGGTTGAGATTAGATGGCATAAAATACTAATTTTCGTGTTCAAAACCCGAAATTAAGTTCAGCAGACCCATAGCCCGCTGGATTTTTCACTCTGCAGTGCTTTAGTAAAATGACCATAAGTTTTGCATACGAACTCGGATTGCATTGTTCTTGGACTTATTTTGTAACACCCCGCATGCCCCAGGACGTACCGCTAAGTACTAATGAACATGAACTTAGATGTACCTAAACTCCAGGCGCGTAGCCCTATATAAAGATAGTAATCTAGTAATCACCCAGAACCCCCATGGTTAGGTTCTTAAGTTTGGTTGTACGACCTCAAGAATGTAAAACTCCTAAAACATGTGTACAGTTCCTTCTTCGAGTTCCCCCATAACCCCATGAATTTATTTTATAATTTTATTCTATAGGATATATTATAAAAGATAAAATTTGGTATATTACAGTCATTAACTGGTTAACTAATCAATTACCATGTAAGGAATGTTTATTGTGATATGATAAATCTTATTTCAAAGAAATATTACAATGAAAGGAACATAATAGATTAAAAGAACTTGTTATTTTGCATAAATAATAGTATCACCCACTACTTTACATGCAAAGAATTTCTTCTCGAAAGAAATCAGTTTATTTGCATTAAAATGAATCTTTTTTTGAATAAAGTATTTTGAAGATAATAACATTAATAGTAAAACCGATGATATAGCTTTTGAAAATAAAAAATCATGTTCTAGGATTTATAACAAAGCACACTCTCTAGTAAGATTTACAATGAATTTATTATTAGTTTTCCAAAGTAGAAATCCCACCTTATGGGTTATTACATCTTCAATAAAAAAAAGGCTAGGAATAAAATATCTTACAAAACTTTGTCATTGACGATCCATTTCTATAGTGCAATGGATGTACATTATTATTTTAGAATAAGTTGTAGATAAATCATGTATCATGCGTGAAGTTTGACAATATAATTTTAATTTAGTGACCTAATAATTAATATTAAGAAATGAAAGACAAAAATTTTGGAGAACTCTAAAACTTTACCCATGATTCTATTGAGAGATATTAAGAAATGTGGCATGCATCTGGGATGTAAATTTTTAACTTAATGGTTAATGAAATAAAGTTGAATTAGTTTGTATATAATCTATCGTTGTTGGACTGTAGAAATCTTTGATATTTGTTTTTCTAATGGTGTAACTAAATTAATTTTATTATATTACTCACAGTAAAAATATTGATATGTCTAATGAAAATTTAATAAGCAACTCCTCATACAAATATTCTTATATATTTAAAAGAAGAATTTATACATACTCAACATTCCAAATTGTTTTCTTTTCTTTTTCTTTATGGTGCTTCATTTAAATTATTATTTTATTAATTTTATATCATTCACCCTTTTTTGTCATGGTACAGTACAGAGAGAAAAAATTTGGTTTTTATTTCTTTTTTTTGTATTGTTAAGTTTTTGTTTTAATTTTTTTTGTACAATTTGGATTAAGGTAAAGTTAGATATGATAAAATTAAAAACTAATTAAATCCAAACTATTTAAATTCGTTATTATTAACTTTCTGGTATTTAGGTTGAACACAAATTTTAAGATATATAAAAATAAGTTTTGTTGAATAACAATGTTGTCAATACTATCTCATTAACTATTTGGATAATATACTAAAAAAAATAAATATACAACTAATTTATTGAGTTCATGCCGGCTCTAGAGTGACAACACCCGATAGATGCTCGGATAACACAGACTTTGAATCTCGGGACTTTGGTAATCAAGGACCTGCTAGTACTGCTGCCATCACTATGGTTTCAAAAAGGATCCGATGCAGCTTGAGTGGATTGAGAATGGCAAAGTGTCATTGGTAGAGATGCTTTGAACCAGAGAACTGGCAGCAATGCCGCAAAACAGAAGCATAGCTTGTTGCCTGAGGTAGATTTAGAAAAGCTGCAGATGAAATGTTGCAAGGACAATGGAAGTTCAACTTCTGAATATGGCGAGGAATGCAAGGCTATGTCTACATACAAACTGAAGCCATTCCCGCATGGAATGTGAAACTAAGCCCTTGATGTGAAAAATTTACTGCAAGCGTACAGTGTCAGTTGTAGCACTTTATAGGTCGTTCCCACAGGGATCTAATGTGTGACTTTATAGGTCGTTCTCATAGGGATCTAAAGTATTTTGCTATCTTACTAATCCTATTATTTAACAAGCTAACTAAGGGTTCTAATTTGAATTTGAGTTGTTCAAATTAGCCTAGAATATAGAATCCAATCTTCTATTATCTTTTTTCTATCATAAAAATTTAATCTTTTAGTTTTAATCTTTATTTAAAGTGTTCCAAGCATGAGATATCAAGTGATATTTAAGCATAACTCATCAAAAAAACTACTTTTCATAAAAGTGAACTAAATCGTTAGATATTTCTATGAAGAAGATGAAAATCAACAACCTTAAACCCTAACTAAGTATAGGCTATCAAGAAACTTAACTCAAGTATAACCTATCAAAGTATTAATCTACGAGTTGTTATATTTTAATTTTTTCATGAAAAAAAATCATGTCTTTATTATTTTATTTTAGAATGAAAACAATAATAAGCAATCACATGGTTGATTCCTAGTTTCATCTACATTCTAGAGCTAAACTAATTTAGCTACTCATGGTTCTAATTAACAAGATCCAATTTTTATTTATGAAAGCAATTAAAAATCCTATTTTTCTTGAAAGCAATTAAAAATCTACACTATAAAGCAATTAAATCTATATAAAAAAACGAAGAAAAGCAATGGAATTACCTCTTGAGCTAGGTATGGCGACCGTCACCCCTTTGGCAGAATCCTAATATTTATTAATTAAAAAGAGTACAAAATTACATCTAAAAAACTCTTCACTAATTTAGAAAGATTCATGGGGTATTTATAACCCAAACACAATCCTACTCATACTCAAACTCAATACAAAAGATATAATTCTAATCCAATACAAACTAATCTCAAGATATATAATCTTAATCTAATCCTTAGATATTAGAAACCAATGGTTGAGATTAGATAACATAAAATACTAATTTTCAAGTTCAAAACCCGAAATTAAGTTCAGCGGACTCATAGTCTGCTGGATTGGATTTTTCACTCTGTAGTGCTTCAGTAAAATGACCATAACGTTTGTATTCGAACCCGGATTGCGTTGTTCTTGGACTCATTTCGAAGATAATTCCGAGCTCTACATATTGCCTTACATGAAAGTTTTAAATTTAAGTTTTTTCTTGGCCAAATATGCTCTTGAAGTTTCTGCTGCTGCACTTGAGTGTTGGTCTTCGCCTTAGTTAAATTTCTTTGCTCATATTCTTAACAAATTTGCATCTTCTTCTTCTTTTCCTTATGAATCCTTTATTACCTATAAAAACACACTTAATATACACGAGTAGCAATTATTTACATGCAAAAATAGATATTATATGGGAAAAAATATGCAAAATATGATACTAATCACACCCCCACACCTATTTTTTGCTAGTTCTCGAGCAAAACCTAGACCTAAAAAGAAAATAAAAAATCCTAACTCACTTTTGCAGGAATCGTGATTGAACTTAGCATGTGCAATAAGTCTTTAAACCCCTAGATTACCCTAGTAGATGAGTTGTGTCTCGTGAGGGTTTGCAGTGAATATACCCACAAAATTCGTGAAGAAAATAGATTAAAGAATAAAGAAAAGAAAAATAAGGATAACCGAAAATTAAGAAAAATAAAAATTTTATACAAAAGAAAGAAATAAATCTTTTTTTAATATTTTCTTCAATTAATCTCACTAATATACAAACTCAAGAACGCATTTAGATTATCAATTTTCAAATCAAGCGGCATATCAGATACACTTATCATTTTAATCAAAAATTTAAATCTTATCTTTCAATACCCACTAACTGATAATCCATTGACTCATATACATCTGCGTACACGTGTGATAGTCTACTTAGGCCTTGGACTCTAACTCTAACTCATGATTCATCTCCTCTCTCAGAATATTTTTTTAAAGAATATTTCACCTTTCATGCTAATATTCATGCTTACTTAGGCGTAAAGTACCTGATTACAAGGATCATACTTTTTTTTTTTCTCTCTTGAGTCTATTGTTTTAATATCAGGCTCAACCCCTTTTTTGTCTTTCTTGAGGCTATTGCCTTAATATCAGGCTCACCCTCTTTTTTTTCTTCTCACTTTTTTTTTCAATTCTAAACCTATTGCATTAATACCAGCTCACCCCTTTTTTTTCATTTATCTTTTTTCTTCTTGTTTAGAGAGAGAAGACTTACTCAATCGTTATCATCTTTGTCCTTAACCTAATAAACAATTGTGAAGTAAAATATAGATGTATATTTGCCTCAAAATTACTGTTAGCAGTATTCATTTTTCGAATTTTAATTTTTTTAATATAATTCTGAGTGTACCATCCAATCTACTCTCCAAACAAATTTCAAATCTAAATTTATTCTTTTATTTGTAATTAGGTTGATCTATTGATGAAAATATATAATAATTTTTTTTCAGTTTTTATTGGTTTTTTATATTTTTTAGTTAGTTACCCTAAAAACTATACAAAGTGTAAAATAAAGAAACCCAAAAAATTAAAACAAAAATAAAAATTCTAAAAAAAACTAAAAATTCTAGAAAAATACGAAAAAAATAACCTAACCCACTCCCCCACACCTAAACCAAAGGTGGTAAAATAAATATGAAATCTATTATACAAATAATGAGATTCGTAAAAAGTTGCGATCTCAATATTATAACCCTATTAACGCATGGAAAGTGGTTACGCTCTCTCGATTGCTTCTCACTTTCATTGTGTGTGCTTTTTAAATGTGAAGTGCATGCATTATTGTATCTCATCATCCTCATACAAGTCACGAAATTACCTGTCTGTATCTTATGCCGCCCTCGCTTTTTCTTTATCCACATGTAAGCACTAATAATTGGAATAAAGAACTTTTCATAAAGCGGCCAATCATTGTTAGTAACAAGCATACATGTAGAAATATCGTGAGGTGAAAAGAGTGCTATAAGATCAAGTGAATGTGAGGGTGGCCCTTCTAACTCACGAAGTAATGCGAGCTCCTCTGCAAACAAATCCTCAAAAGTTTGCTAATAAATCAACTGCACACTTTCACAAGTATCATCATACATAGAATCAGTATGTGCCAATTCATCTAATAATATGAGCTCATATTCAAAAATTTGCTCAAATGAGAGTTTATCATCAGTGCAAGAGGTAGAATGAGAATGCAAACTGTGAATTATGTTTATCTCAATGAGGCAGCTCGTTATGTGCTCATCCATATTCAATGCCACAGTCATATTCCCAAATAATAACTTCATGAGGCCACTCCTGCAATCAATTAATGTATTTGATATTGCAAGGAATGGTCTACCCAAGATAACAGAAATTTGATTCCGTGGATTGGAAATTGTCTCAGTTTCTAAGACAATGAAGTTTATAGGAAAGATGAACTCGCCAACCTTAATGAGCATATCTTCAACCATACCAAGTGGTATCTTGATCAAACGATCAGCTAGCTGTAATGTGACCTTGGTAGCTTGAAGTTTTCCTAACCCCAGCTGCTGATAAATAGTGTAAGCAAGTTGGTACTTGCCCCTAAATCAAGCAACGCCCTATCAAATGTAGTGTTTCCAATGATGCATGAGATTGTGAGGGAACCTCGATCTTTGTACTTGACATGCAACGAGTTAGAGAGGATATGCAATATATTTGCAGCAAGAAAAACTTTCTCAGGAACATTTCTTGCTCGCTTCTTAGTACACAAATCATTGAGAAACTTGGTATAAGTAGGAACCTGTTATATAATGTCAAGGAGTAGAATATTAACCTTCACCTGCTGAAATATTTCAAGAATCTTCTCTACTTGCGGTGAAGGCTTCCTAAGCCGATTGGGATATGATGTTTTCCCAGCAACGGCACCAAAAACTTAATGTGAAGAATTTACTGCAAGTATACAGTGTCACTTGTAGCGCTTTACAAGTCATTCCCACAGGGATCTAAAGTATTTTGCTATCTTGCTAATCCTATTATTTAACAAGCTAACTAAGCGTTCTAATTTGAATTTGAGTTGTTCTAATTAGCCTAGGATATAGAATCCACTAGTTTCCAACCATGAATTACTTCTATTATCTTCTTTCTATCATAAAAATTGGATCTTTTAGTTTTAATCTTTATTAAAGTGTTTTAAGCATGAGATATAAAGTGATGTGCAAGTATAACTTATCAAACAAACTACTTTCATAAAAGTAAACTAAATCGTTAGATAATTCTATGAAGAAGATGGAAATCAACAACCCCAAATCCTAACTAAGCATAGGCTATCAAGAAACTTAACTCAAGTATAACCTATCAAAGCATTAATCTACGAGTTGTTATATTTTGATCTTTTCATGAAAAAATCATGTCTTTATTATTTTATTTTAGAAAGAAAATAATAATAAGCAATTACATAGTTGATTTCTAGTTTCATCTACATCCTAGAACTAAACTAATTAAGCAACCCATGGTTCAAATGAACAAGATCATATTTTTATTTACAAAAACAATTTAAAATACTATTTTTCTTGAAAGCAATTAAAGATATACACTAGAGAGCAATTATATCTATCTAAAAAGACAAAGAAAAGCAATGGAATTATATCTGGAACTCGGTATGGCGGCCATCACCCCTTTGGCAAAACCCTAATATTTGTTAATTAAAAAGAGTACAAAATTACATCTAAAAAGCTCTTCCCTAATTTACAAGGATTAATGGGGTATTTATAACCTAAACACAATCCTACTCCTACTCAAACTTAATACAAAAGATACAATCCAAATCCAACACAAACTAATCTCAAGATATATAATCTTAATCTAATCCGTAGGTATTTGAAACCAATGGTTGAGATTAGATGGCATAAAATACTAATTTTTGGGTACAAAACCCGAAATTAAGTTCTGCAGATCCATAGCCGACTGGATTGGATTTTCCACTCTGCAGTGTTTTAGCAAAATGGCCATAATTTTTCTATACGAACTCGGATTGCATTGTTCTTGACTCATTTCGATGATAGATCCGAGCTCTACAAATTTTCCTTACATGAGAATTTTCAATTTAAGATTTTTCTTGGCTGAATAAGCACTTGAAGTTTCTACTGCTGCACTTGAGTATTGGTCTTCGCCTTAGTTAACTTTCTTTACTCATATTTTTGACAAATTTGCATCTTCTTCTACTTTTCCTTGCCAATACTTTATTACCTATAAAAACACACTAAATATACCCGAGTAGCAATTATTTATATACAAAAATAGATAATATATGGGAGGAAATATGCAAAATATGATATTAATCAGCCCGCAACCAGAATGTGAGGCCAAACCCACGATGCTAATTTAGTGCGCGAGGCTAAGCCATAGCGTGAAGCAAAAATAGAATGCGAGACTAAATCTCAACCTCACATAGTCTACCACAAAGATGGAAGTGATTTGTTACCTTATAACAGACGCCATGAATAGTCAAATAAGTCCCACATAGGGAGTGGGTCCCACATCCAGAGAACTTTGTGTATTGCGAGACCAAACTCGTAGCCAGAATGTAAGGCTAAACTTGCAGCCAATATGCCAGGCTAATTCTGCACTCAGAATGCAAAGATAAGCCCCGCATATAACGCGAGGCTAAGCCCACATAAAGCAATCTAGATGCGAGATTTATGCTTTTGATCATGCAGCAAAAAGAGCTGCAGCAAGAGTGGGGGTAATATTGATATCTTTCTACAAATATGTGATTCCCCCATGGTACTCACTCTTCGAGCCATGTACAAATAATATATTAGACTATAATGCACTCATAATTGACCTAGGGGTGAAATGTCTCAAGGCATTCAGCGACTTAAAATTCAATTATCAACCATATGACAGAAGATTATGAGGTTAAATATGAAGTTCTCATACCCTATCATCAAGTGGCAATCAAACTGGCCAACAAATTTAAAATTTTTTTAATCGACCATATGCTGCATCACAAGAATGTGTATGCAGATGCATCAGCACCACTCACCATGACTTTGGTGTTGCTACTTGAGTTGAGTAAGTGCATCACTATCGGGAGCCACATCCTTTTTGCAGCAAAATAGTATTGGAGGTATATGAAGTGCATCACGTTGGATTAAGTCTTGAGCCCTAGGACTCATGCTTCCTATTCATAGATTAGCACTATGTCACATGCTCAAGATCCAAAGGAAGCAACCTCAGTAAAGAAGAAAGCAGCTAAACTAAACTATGATGTAGTGTTACAAATCCTATATTGCAAATCACATGATGGTATCTTTCTTCGTTGCCTCTCAAAGAGGGAAGCTCAAAGGTGCTTGAAGAAACCCATGGTGGGACTTGTGGGGTCCACCAACTAGGGCCAAAATTTTGTGATCGCATAAGAAAACTCAGTTTGTTCTGTCGAAAATGATTGCAGATACTATGGCTCATGCAAAGTGTTGCCATACTTGTCAAGTATATGTCAATTTCATACGCTAACCGCCAGAGTATCTATAAACTTCGGCTACAAGTTGGCCATTCGAAACTTTGGGAATGGATATTATTAGGCTGACACTTAGCCTTCATCCAAATAACATCGGTACATATTGGTGATAACTGATTACTTCTATAAATGGACTAAAGTGGTCCCGATAAGAAAAATCAAAATGAGAGATGCCATTAAACTCGTCAAGCACCATATAATCTATAGTTTTTGCATACCTTAGTGTAGGCACTTGATGTGATAATTTAACTGCAAGCGTACAGTGTCGGTGTAGTGCTATACAGGTCGTCCCACAGAGATCTCAGGTGTTTTGCGATTCTTACTAATTCTCTAGTCTAACAGACTAACAAAGGATTCTAAGTCGGATATGAGAGTTATTCTAATTAGCCTAGGATCTAGAATCCACTAGCTTCCAACCATGTATTACTTCTATTATCTTCTTCCTATCATAAAAAAATTGATCTTTTAGTTTTAATCTTTACTTAAATTATTCTAAGCATGAGATATCAAGTAGTGTGCAAGCATAACTCATCAAAGAAACTACTTTTCATAAAACTACTTTTCATAAAAACAAACTAAATCATTAGATAATTCGATGAAGAAGATAAAAATCAACAACCTCAAAACCTAACTAAGCATAGGCTATCAAGAAACTTAACTCAAGTATAACCTATCAAAGTATTAATTTACGAGTTCTTTTATTTTAATCATTTCATAGAAAAATCATATCTTTATTATTTTAATTAGGAAGAAAATACTAGAGAGCAACTACATGGAGGATTCTAGTTTTATCTACATCCTAGAGCTAAGCTAAATTAGATACTCATAATTCTAGTAAGCAAAATCCTATTTTTATTCATGAAAACAATTAAATCTAATCTAGAATGCAATATAAATCTAAACTAGAAAGCAATTAAAAGAGAATTACTTAAGAAAAATTGAAGAACAACAATGGTTACCTCTGGAGTCGGTATTGTGGCCGTCACCCCTTCAGCAAACCCTAGTCCTAATTTTATTAATTAAAAAGTACAAATAAATTTACATCTAAAAAGCTCTCTTCAATTTACAAGGATTCATGGGGTATTTATAACCCAAACATAATTCTACTCCTACTCAAACTCAATACAAAAGATATGAGCCTAATCCAACACAAACTAATCTCAAGATATATAATTTTAATCCAATCCATAGGTATTAGAAACCAGTGGTTGAGATTAGATAGCATAAAATACTAATTTTTGGGTCCAAAACCTAAAATTAAGTTCAGCACACCCGTAGCCTGTTAGATCGGATTTTCCACTCTGCAACGCTTCAGTAAAATAGCCATAACTTTTGTATACGAGCTTGGATTGATCTGTTCTTGGACTCATTTCGAAAATAATTCCAAGATCTACAAATTTTTCCTACATAAAGTTTTCTAGTTTCAGCTTTATCTTGGTCGAATTTACTCATGAATGTTTTGCTGCTGCACTTGAGTTTCTGTCTTAATCTTAATTAACTTTTTTGCTCATATTCTTGATAAATTTGTATCTTCTTCTTATTTTCCTTGTGAATCTTTTATTACCTATAAAAAACACACTAAATATACTCTAGTAGCAATTATTTATATACAAAAATATATAAAATATGGGAGGAAAAATGCAAAATATGATACTAATCAGCACTAAAAAATAGAACAATCAGCTGAAATAAAAATGCCAAATGCTCGTGTCCGGGAGAGCACACTAAGGAGTGCACTTAAAGGGGGTGCTCGCCGAGGAGCAGACCTTGAGTGTTGAGGAACACGCGCCTAGTTGATACAGAGCACGTACCAAGGAGCGCGCACCTCCTAGATGAGCGCATTCCATACCAAGGAGTGCGTGCACCAAGGGCAGTGCACCCATTGCAACGCACACCAAGGTGCACTGGGCACCCAGGGGAGCAAGGTCCTAAGGCTGCACGTGCCTGAGGAGGCTTGTAGGCTTAGGCGTGTGCTACGCGCACCATGCATGTGAGCCCACGCCTAGTGCGCACACTGTGCTCATCGTGCTTCATGTGTTTTTTGTATTCTGCTCTGCGTTCGAAGTTTTTGTAACGATCTGGAAGATCAGTTGCAATCTCCTATAATTCAATCACCGATTATGAAGAGATTTGTGGGAACAGTTATGCCCTCAGAGGCTATAAAATGCCCTCTCTCTCAATAAACAAAAAGAAGAGACAGACGTAGAGACTGAGATCTAGAAGAGAAGAAAAGCACTACAGAGTTCTTTTTTTCATGCTGAGTTTGGTGCCAGAGAAGTCAGTTGACATTCGGATCATCAACAGACGCAACGACCTTCTACCGCTACCCAAGATCCCACAAAAGAAAAGGAAAATAAAGTTCTCTCTCTTCCACACCCTTGTAATCTTAATCTAAAGTTGTAATTTTCATTTAATTTGTTGTACTCAATTTCTAAATGGCAATAAAAAGTAATTTTCCTAATTCAGGCATACACTCGGCAGGTTACCCATGATAATGGGCTCCAGTTTGCTAGTGTGGGCTTCTCATGATTCGACACAAGTTTAGAATATAAGATGTTGTCTCAACACCGTACAATCTAGCAGTTAATGGTCTAGCTAAAGTTTTCAACAAAATAACTATGAAGCTCCTCCAGAAGTTCGTCTCTCCAAGCCAATGCGAAGAGACGAAAAGTTAGGAGAGTACCTGTGGGCTTACCTAACATAGTCTGCACTCCGGCTAAAATTACACAAATTTCTTTGGTGTATGGCTGTGAGGCTGTCTTCGTACTTGAAATCTAAATTCCATCTCCGTGAATCATATTAGCTATGGAGATGACAAATGATGAAAAGTATTGATGATTGCTTCAAGAAGCAGAAGCGCTAGATGAGAAGTGCTTGAAACTGCAACAACAAATCGAATTGTATCAAGCATGCATCTCAAAGACATCCAATAAGAAAGTCAAACAAAGGACTTTCAATCAAGGCAATTTGGTCTTGACAGTTAAAAAACCAATTATCATGACCCATAAGACTAAGGGTAAATTTGAATCCAAATGGAAAGGATGCTTTGTGGTACTCAAATAGAGCTTACCTTCTAATCAATCAAGATGGTGAGAGAATAATGATGCCTATCAATGACAAACTCTTGATAAAATACTACCTGTAGTAGTACGGATTCATCCAAGGCCAAAAAGGCAAAGAAGAGAATATGTTACTCGCCAACCTATCATGTTATGGAATAAAGCATGAACTATCCATCGCTGCTAAGCTAACAGGAAGAGAATAAGTTTCTTACTAACTTATCATGCTAGGAAATGAAGCATGAACTACCTAGTGCCGACCAAGGCAATAGGAAGATGACAAATTTCTCGTCAACATATCATGCTAGGTGATAAAGCATGAATCGCCCAGTGCCACCTAGGCAATGAAAAGAGAATAAATTTTTGCCCGACCAATCCTGCTAGGGGATAAAGCATGAAAAACTTGATGCTGATAAGGGAAAGGAAAGAGAAAACATTTGGCATATAAGTCCAAACAAAATCCTTGGCAACTCTATTATACTGGGGGTAAGAGTATGAATCAACAGCCCAGAGCCCTAGAGGCGAAGGAAGAGGAAATATTTGACATGTAAGCCTAAGCAAAATCATCGTCTACCTGTCATGATGGAGAGCAAAGTACGAACTACCCGCTGCTATAAAGGAAATGGGTAGAGGAATTAAAGCCCTCACCAAAACTATCATGATACGGAACAAAGTGTGAAAGGCCAATGCCTTCAAGGCAAGGGGCAGAAGAGACAAAAATCCTCGTTAATCCTATCATACTTGGGGTAAAAGTATGAACATCAACAACCCAATATTCAAAAAAGTAAAGAAAAGAGGAAACATTTGGAATGTAAGTTCAAACCAAATACTCGACAATTCACCATGTTAAGGGGAATAACATAGCTAGTTCAACACAAATGATGACTGGTAAAGACACATCAAATCTGTTAATAGCTGGGGTTTGCTAAAATAACCTATGACAAATCTATCTTGTTAGTAAGGATACGTCAATGCTTGAAACTACGAAGGCAAAGGGAGGAAGAAATGTTCGGCATATAAACCTAAATAAAATCCTCGACAACTCATCATGTAATAATATACTAGTCCAATACAAACGGGGATTGGTAAAGACATATGCAAAATTCATTGATAATTAGGAGTTTTCTAAAAACCTTAGGGACCTATCATATTAAGCTCTTATCTCTGACTGTAAGATTTGAATCACCTCACTCACAATATTTCACATGGTCACTCACCACAAAACTATGACATTAAGCTTTTCCCTTTGATAGTGAGATCTGAACCATCTCACTCACATCATCCCACAATTTCACTTACAATGAGTCTGTCACGTTAAACTCTTACCTCTTACAGTAAGATTTGAATCATCTCATCCATGTCATGTCATGCAAACTTGTGATCCTAACTCAATCATCCATTCTGTCCGAGCTACGCAGATGAGTTATCTTATGATCCTGACCCAATCACCGATTCTGTCTGAGCTATATAGATGAGTAATCTTGTGATCCTAACCCAATTACTTATTATGTCTGAGCTTTGTGGGCGAGTCACCGCATGATCCTGACCTGATAACCAATTATATCTGAGCTATGCAAATGAGTTACCATGTGATCTTAATTTGATCACTGATTCTATTCGATCTATGCAAACAAGTCACCCATGATCCTGACTCGATCACTGGTTCTACCCAAGCTATGCAGAAAAGTCATCCCATGATACTGACCCGATCACCGATTCTGTTCGAACTGCCTGGTCAAGTCTCCCTATGACCTTGATCCGATCACCAATTCTATCCAAGCTACGCAGACGAGTCATCAGTGATCCTTACCTGATCACTGATTCTATCCGAGTTATGCAGACATGTCACCCTATGATCCCGACCCGATCACCGATTATGTCCGAGCTACATAGACGAGCCACTCCATGATCATGACCTAAACACCAATTTTGTCCAAGATACGCAGATGAGTCACCCCATGGGCATGTCAGAAAGACCTCTGCCTATAGTTATCCTACTATAATCATCAAACCTTGATCATACTTGCCATCTAGACTAATCACCCTGCTCACAACACTATTGTCACTTTCGAAACCAATAAGTCTTCATCGGCTTTAACAACTCTCATCATTATTGTTGAAACCATCAAAATATGAACACACCACCCAAAAGTCCAGAATAAAACAATGAGTTAAAGGAAACTAAAATGTTTTATCATTGTTTTGCAGGACAAAAACGGAGAACAGGACAGTAATGACTACCACTCTCATAGAATAAAAAAGTGAAAAATGAAGTAAAGGAGAAGATATAAGGGGATTAGGGCTCCCATAAGGTCTTTAACTTAGCCTGAGGTTGCTTCAAAACTTGCTGCCAGGTTTCTTCTATAGAATTTAAAGCATGACGATACAGCTTATCGTCATTGTTGGGCAGCTTGGATCCTAGCCTACTCCACGATCATTGTGCACACATTTACCTCCTCCTAAAGTTGTCCTTGTCGAAGAACAAGTTCATTCTATTGCTGTGCAATCTCTTCATATTTGAGTTGGCACGCCTCTAATATGGCTTGAGCCTTGGCAATTGTTTCATGGGCATCGGCCATGGTTTCTTTCATTTCAAACATTGCTCTCTCAAGTTCAGTGGGAATCACCTTCCGAGTATTCTAAAGATTAACGGCTTCACGAGACCAAACCTCCTCCTATTGTCTATGTTCCTCCTCATCTCCGCTATCACCATCACATCTGATTATGAAGCCTAGTTTTGAAGAGTGTTTAACACTCGAAGCTTCCAAGCAAGGTTGACAAGGAGTTGCCTGAATGGCTTCTAATTCATGCATTATTGTCTAGATAATCTAGTAACAAGAAGCGCGAACTTTCCAATTCATCAGTCAAGATTCAGGGCACAAATCTCGAGAGTTTAAAACGTAAAAATTTGTGCCAAAACTGAAATGGCAACAAAGGCCTAGCCTTGCCATGTAATAGAAACACGAAGTTACAAGCTTCGAGTAGTAAAGCCAAACAATCTTGCATGAATATTCCTTAAAGAAAAAAAAAGATGCTATCAAAAAGATCTATCAGAAAGATTGACCAAATGATGCCCTTAAAGTAGTACATCAAGATGATCACCCAAGACTAATACGTTAATGATCACCTCTAGTAGCCATTGACGATTCGATTGTTGTTATAATATGGTCACTAGAAATCTCATCGGTCAATAATTGCAAACCCATGACAAAATCACGACACAGAAATCCAAAATATTTAAAAACTCATTACAAACTGGTGATGAGAATTCAAAAACTTTGGAGAGATTTCTATTGATGAAAAAAAAAATACCGAGGAGAATCCTCACATCTACTGAAATTTCAGAGAATCTCATATTTGAGTCAAATCCAAACACATCAAGATTGAGATTTCGAATCCAAATTAAATCTAATCAAATATTTGAACAAAAAATGAGGACATGATTTTGTTAATCAATTGGATTATTGTTCAAATTAAAGCTAGATACAATTAATCAGAGGATATAAATAAAAAAGGAAAGTGGGATTTCCATTCTCATCTAGAAGGCAGGTTGAGTAATCACCGTTAGCCTATAAATAGGCACCAAGAGAGACTTTCGAAGACACCTTTGAGAATGCCTAATGTTATTTGATGTGCTCCCAAATGCTTATAAGTAGAGACTATCAGTTATCTGGTCATACACGCTGTATGGACAATGTTCAAGAAATCCAGTAGTAATACTCGCTCTAGTTTCCTAGTTCTTCATCCATCTTAGAAACTCTTATACCGTCGGATCATCAATGAGGCCCATGTGCAAGGCCGTATCTTGATTACAGAAACCTACCTCTATAAAAGGGAGTGATCAATATATGATCCTCTTTCTTGTATTTCCTTAGATTTTCTATCTTTTGGTTGTAATTCGAAATAGTTGTAATTTCAATTCATGAAAGGAAATTCAAATTTTTTAGCAAAAACAAGTACGTTTGCTTCTCTTTCCCTCTTTAAATGCCCCCTTCTAGCAGTATAGTTCCTAGCATCTAACACACCAACTTCTAGTCAATTCTCTAAATCCATACAGGTGTCAAATTTTTCATCATTACCAATTGGATTACTCAGCCATGAGCCAACATGGGCTCTACTAAACCCCCACCGTATTAGCCTGAAAATGAGAATTGAAATTCAAACTTTCCAAATTCAAATTTTAGCCTCTCCAAACATTCAGCTCAGCCCACGTGTTAGGCATATGGGGCCCATATGATTCCACATGCCTCCATTGGACTGGGCTCCCAAGGAGGCGAGGGCGATGGAAAACCTCCTCTCGGATCACGACCTCTCGCTCGGAGGGAGGCATTTGGGTTCACCACCTCTCGCTCTGGAAGGCCTATCATCGTCCACACCACCAAAGAAGACGAGGCGACGACATAAGACTCACTGGGTGAGACTTGGGCTATTCCACCCCGCCCGCAGTCGACTGGGTGGCTGACTGAGCAATGTCCCAACCCTCCATTAGCACGCAAGGGCAAAATGAGAGCTCCTGCCCCAGATGCATGTTTGAGATCCTGCTCAGTGCATCCAGAGATCCCACACATCATCCTAAGATCCGATCATTGCATTAGAGAGGCATGCCTGAAGGGCCTCTCGTCGCATCTAAGATCTCTCTCGCATCCAGATGAGGATCTTATCACCCCTCGATTCTGAGATCCTGCTCGTCCTATCCCTCGTCATCGCTTGCTCAACCCGATCCGTAGCCACTTTGGCTCACCGATGCCACTTGCTTGGATTTTGCTGCGACCCTCGAGCCTGAGAACATGCACAATCCACAACTCTCACCATATGTCCAAGATCATGTCGTGACTCTGGCTTCTTTAATGATTCCTGCCCCCCCTACTGGGGTGTGAACCTCTCTCCTCCCTATCAAAGCCTAGTCGCTCTCATAGTCATTGGATTTTAGGAGTTTGTTTGAGGTTGGGAGCTATCTAGCGGGGGTGGGCCGCGCCGAATGATGTCACACCCCTCCGGTTCACTATCTTCGGGGAGAGACCTAAGAGGAGGAGAGGGGGAGATTTTATATTACATTCAGTTCTTGTGACCCTTGCATTACCTATGTGGTCTTATAAATCTGAATTGAACCTTGAACTTTATTGAGCAGAACTCTGCTAAGGTTTCTCATAATTCTTCAATAACCTTTCAGCTGTGGAGTAACACTATTCAACTCCATCCTAAATTTCTATATCTTATGTGCATGCCGAAGTGTAATCTTAAGTTCCAAATTTATAAGGGTTAATTACACTCAAACCCCTTATAGTACTGTAGTGTATTAGTTATTACCCCTAAAATTTAAAACTCTCACTTAGCCCCTGAAATAACTAACGAAGTTTAGTACCCATTGGGGTTGGTCATATGATGCACGCGTGTGGTGAAATGTCAGTTTTGCCTCCGATCGAGTTGAGTGGCGATAGAGGGAGAAATTGGGACTATCCGCTTACTTCCTCATCTAATTCCATCGGAGTGAAATTAGAGTATCAGGCAAAAAAAGAGGGCACACGGGGGTGGCTTCGATCGACACACTCTTCAATGGATGGCAGCGGTACAGCAGAGGCTTCAGCGGAAGGCAGTGGTGCAATGGAGGGTCCACGGAGGGCTCGGGTGTTTGGGTTCGATCAACGGTAGACTTGGGTGGTGTCGATGGAGCGTTGAAGCTATTCGACTGCGGCTTCATAGCAATCAGTGGGCTTGGCATTTTTTCGAAGAGGATTGTTTGTGATTTGGGGAAGACAGCGGTGTGGTAAGATTCTACATACATGAAGTTCAAATTTTTTAGAATTTTTCTCTGACAAAATTAATTATGGTGATGACGTGTTACTCTGTTGGGGGGCTGGATAGGAACATCTTTAGAGAGTACTGGGCATGTGCAGGTGTTGGATTGAAGTGATCAAGGTATGACGTGAAAATCCAAATCAACATATACAACAGTTTGTAAATATAGTAGTTTTAACATGATGTTTTATATACATGTAGAATCTTATGGTTATAATATTTGTTGCATATTGATTTTGTGAACATACAAGCAAAGTGGAATTGTTATGATAAATGCAATGTATGCCTTCATTAGTTAATAGTGGGTGATTGGTGTTTTAATTGTTATCTTATTTTTATGTGTAATTGTTATGTTAACTGCAGTTGACATATGACAAGTGATAATTTTGACCTTCATGTTCACCATGGGGGCAATTTGTAAAAAGGGAAATGATTGAATATCGATAGGGAAAAGAAGATGTTGAGAATACTGACACAGACTTCTTTGGATGGCGTGATTTGGAGGATATTATATGATGATTGAAATATGGGGGCATGTTCATATTGCATTATAAGGTCCCCAGCATACGCAAGGATGATAAATGGAAAGTTGTAGATGATGTTAGTGGGGTTACAGAAATGGTTAGGGTGCATCAACATGCCAGAGAGATTCACATATATGTTGAGCACTTAGATGGCAAGGCACATGTAGTGGAAACTCCCAATAATGAAGCTAAGAATAATGTTAAAAAATATATTGAAGATAGTATATCAGAAGGTGAATAGGTGGAAGAGGAGGGTGAAAGCATGAGTACCAGTAAGGCAGAAGAGAGCGGCCGTCATATTAGTTTGTTTGGGGAGTTAGAGTAGGAAAATTTCACAGATTATGATGACTGCCAGGGAGAAATTAGGGCCAATAATGAGACTACATGTAATTTATCTTCACTTTCGACAGGACTTTATTTTAGATCATAGTGTTTTATTAGAGAGTAGTGTTTTATTACATTGATGCATATGTTAAACTTGACAAATGATTGTTTGTATACATGTTTCAGTGCACAAGACAATTTTTATATAGGAGAAGCATATGATGATTCAAAAAGTTCTGATAGCCACCAGTTGAGGAGCGCATCTGAATCTTCAAGGGATGAACAACTTCAGCTTTACACTGTATTTACATTTTGGAATTATCATTTTAAGTGGTTGGGTCAACATTACTTCCACAACCTTCCTATGTACAAATCGAGCTTTTTGTGACAATGGACAAGAGGAAAAACTCAACGTCATCCTCACTCAAACCTAAACATAAAGAAAGAAAACATTAGAATCCAAAATCAACATGATCAAGGAAAATTCACTTTATCAAACATAAACAAGACTACCTAATTTCTTTTTTAAACGCGATGTAAATAAAAACTTAACCATACGACAAATAACGAAAAAACAAAACACAGAAAAAAAGCATGGGACGCTGGTAACGGTTCTGAAGCTCTTACAAGGAAAAAATATGCAATCAAGTGGAGACAGAGAGATAGAAAGAGGGAGAGAGGGAGGGTGGGGGGAGAGGGAGAGTGAGAAAGAGAGACAGAAAGAGGGAGGGTAGGGAGGGAGATAGAGAGAGAGTGAGGGAGTGAAACTCTTAAAGAGGGAGATGATCGTAAAAATAGAATTAAATAAAAAGAGTGCAGTTTTGTTTAAAGGGGTTAAAATTATCTAATTATTGGCTAATTTTGGTAATGTTTCTGAAGCTAAGTGAGAGTTTTAGACTTCAGAGATAATAAGTTATACACCCCCATATTACAGGGGGTCTGAGTGTAATTAAACCAATTTATAATTATTTGTATATATCTTTTTGTTTTTTTAATTCTCTATATGACATGATGATGTGAAGATATTGGAACTATTGATAAAGAGATTTTTTAGTGTTTTTATTAAATAACTTATAATGAACTTTATAACATAAATATTTTTTTATAACATTTTTAAACCCTGCAAACATTTGGCAAGCACGATAACATTATTGCTATAATTTATTTTTATTAACGAACTGTATCCACGTTCTATTACTACTCGGTTTCTTCAAACGGATGATGCAAAGCATCCAATTTCTAGAAATAAAGAAATAAGTTTGTGCATATGCATATATAGTTCTGTTTCTGTAACACCCTATGTCTCGTGCTTGTCCAAATTTTTGGGTTCAGCCCCAATCACAGGGAGTTTCCAAAGGAGCACACCATTTTCCTTGTAAGCCCACTTTCCAACTGAAAGGTCGAACTAAAAATAACTATCTAGTGGGCTCACTAGAAAAAATGGTGTGCTCCTTTGGAAACTCCCCAACACAGGGTTATTCAGTTGTTTAGGCTTGCCATCTGTTGGAACTGTTGGGAGGCTATAATAACCATTTTGAGATTGTTCATTCCTTGACCCGGTAGTTGCCAAAAGAGTGCACTAGGGCAAACATGCACCACTAGATTTGGCTGAATTAACGATGGTGCTATATGCATCCCTCTGAGCTATGCTGAATTGCCTTGATGATCTTCCAAATTCAGTAATAATAAGAAGTGGCTTTTCGAGGGAGCTTGCATCATTAGTATGTGATGTGATCCATCTCTACATGAATGAAGTGTGAGCATTATCACATGTACCATTGATCCTACTTGAGTTATGTGCCCAGTGGTTAGAATTAGATCAGACTTTTCAAGGTTGACAATTGATGCATGGCTTGTCCGAAAACATTAATGTCCGTATGGAAGCATGGCATAGAGGTGGCGACTGTGGCCTTACTGGGCACGGCCAGCAAAGGCATGGCCACCCGAGCACAGTTCAGATATGGCAAGCCAAGCATTGCCCGCTGGGCACATGTCGTGCCCGTGCCCACACATACCAGCCCGATTTTTTTATTTTTTATTTTTTTTATGTTTCTAATTCTTACTTCTTAGTTAGTTTAGTTGTTCTAACAATAAAAATAATTATAAAAATAAAATTTTATTATATAGAAACTTACTATATTAATAAAGTAACTCTATAAATCTCTTGAAAATCATACAAAGGCTGAAAGGAGAGGAGAGGCCCCTAGCCGTTACCTTCAACTTGTTTTTAGTATTTTTTTCCAAGAGAATTATGAGTTTTGGAAAAATTACTTGAAAAATAAAAGTGTAGAATTCTAAATGAAAAAATTATAATTGTCAAGAGAAAAAAAAATGATGACTAAATAGTGTAGAAGCCTTTAATTTTCAATCTTCCTCGGGTAACTCTTGCTCCAAATCTTTTGCAAGAAAAGTTTCTTGATTTCTTTGTTCTACGCCTGACCAGTCCTTTAAACAAACACACATCTCTAATATGTTTGCTACCATTGTGCTCCTCCACTCCATTAGTACTCTCTCACATATACTAAAAACAAACTCTGATGCTACTATGGACAACGGAAGTGTTAGTATATTATAAGCCATGTTGGAAAACACAGGATATGTTTCTCCTATGATTTTTATCAGGCCAAAATATCTAAATCTTCATAATGGGCACGTGGATAAGTATCTACGCTGATCCTATCTAAATAGTATTGAAGTTCATTGAAAAAACTATTAGTTTATCTAGGTTTTTAACGGTTGAATACAGTTGACATTTTTGATCTATCATCTTCTTCAATAGTGAGTTGGTTTGTTGTATTTGGGGATTTATTACCATGCATATTTTCATATATATAGTAAATAATAACTAAACATCTTTTAACATCTTTAATTAATTCTTGAACATTATTTGTATAGCCCATGTTTGTATTACAAGTTCTATTAAAATTTTCATTCCATATAATTTACGTTGTGAATATATAATGGTTACAAAATAAAGTAAGTATGGAAAATTATTAAAATATCTGCCAAGTTTAATTTCCATTGGCTTGCAATATCTTCAAGAAATGGGTTATTTCTATTTTAAAAAAAAACTGAACTAATTTTTGTTAAATAATAAAGGGCAATGTCTGTGGTTGGGTAGTAGGCGCCCGAAAGTATTCTAGTTGCATCTTCAAATTTCCTTAAAAAATTAAAAATGCAATGTAAATGAATCCATTCATTAACATCCAAGCTATAAGATTGTAATTCTATTTCGTTAAATAAATTTACTATATTTTTATATTTAATTATCACATCAAATATTTTTTAATTTAGAATATTATCCAGTTCTTACATCTTGGGATAAAATTCTTGGTGAAATTTTAAAATTATTACATATTTATTTAAAAGTTTGTCTTCTTGGCCTACTATTTTTACAAATGCTATTGTGCTACTAAGTTTAGTAATTAAATTATTTACTACTCTTAATCAATCTTGCACATACAAATTTATTATGTGGCATAGACATCAAATATGAAATAATTTACCTTCTAAAATCAGTTTAATAATATTTTTAAAATTTTAATTGTGGCAGTATTTTCAGAAGCATCATTGAAATAAATAAATAAAAATTTGTTATATTCCAAATGCCACAAAAACACTTAGTAGATATTGTGAAAGATTATGTGCATTATGTAGAAATTCAAATCTTCTAAACCCTATTTTTTATAAAATTATCCAATTTTGATCTATATAGTGGGTTATTACACACAAATAATGACTACTATTTAACACCTCCCAACAATTGAATATTATTGTGATTCTATAAATTATTTATGTTAAAATTGCAATTAAAATTTGTCTTCTATCTTTATATATTTTTATAATATCCGATTTACATGTTGATCTCAGTATTTTTTAAAAATTCGGGTTTATGTGCCATTCTTATAAATTTTTCAAATTTAGGATCTTTGGCTACGGAGAATGGTTGTTTGGTGTGCATTATGTAAGTTGTTGATTGTTCTCTATCGGATATAAGATTATATTTAAAGGTTCATAATTTTCTCCATATGTGTTTAATTGTGTTTGTTGAGATTAACTTGGTGGGTGTGCTTTTTCTAAATGTCATTTAAGATAATCTATTCCACTTCATTTAGGAAAGGAGTAGGGTCTTTGGTAATGTTTGCGCCTATCTATTCTAATGTCATCTTCTATAAATTTTTCAAAGGAATTCCATATATTGAATTTTGAAGCTCTAGAAAAGACGGTTACTTCGAAAATTGTGATTTGGGTGGGCTTTTCTTGTGGTAAATTAGAAAATTCTATGTGTTCATATGACAGTGATGCTAATGAAACTTTGTGGAATATATTCTAATGGTTCACAAACAAAACTGTATTTTTCATTTGATAAAAAAGGATAAAAACTATCTGCAGCTTGAGAAAAAGAAGTGCCAGACAAGTATGAATCCATTGTAAGAAACCATGAGAAAACCGAATAAAAATAACCTAAAAAAATAAATATCTTAACGCCGCAAGTCGAAAAGAAAGTTTGAGAGTTGTCTTGAGAATTTTGCTTGTTAGGAGAGAGATTGAAGAAAGTTGAAGCCGAAACGAGAGATTGCTTAGGAGAGTGGATCTTGATATTTGCTCTTGAGTCTTGAATCTCTATGGATGGAGTTTTCTATATGGATTTTGTATTTGGAAAGATTAGAGAGAGATGAAATTGAAGAGAGTTTGAGTATTGTGAGGAAAAATGAATTTGGATAAATGAGAGGGTATTTATAGAAGTGAGGAGAAGTATTTTTTGCAAAAAAATTATAAAAAACTCACCAATGTTTATTTTGACTGTTGGGGGCTTAAATTTGCAACTTTTTTCAAAAAACTCCCAACAGCTAGTTTCATGGCTATTGGGGGCTTTCTGCAAAAATTACAAAAAACCCCCTAAAACCCCAACTGCTATTTTTTAGAAAAAAGTCTGACCTATGCACTTCACGTCATGTCACAGGCATGGCATCTCGGGCCGAAGGCCCAAGCACATAGGCTCGGGCATGGCCGGGAGCCAGCAGTGTGCCGTGACGGGCACGTGCCTGGCATGTGCCAGACCGAGCATGCCCAATGGGCCGTGCGATCTATTTGCCACCCCTAACATGACACGTATATTGAGGTCTATATATGCATATAATAAATTTAACTCTTCTTATTTATGGATAAAAAAATGCCCGAGTCATATTAAATACTCTGTACCATGAATGATGGTATGCTTTCTAGCACTATTGTCCATTTCTAACGAAAAAGGGAAAAATTGCTCAATTAGGAAAAGTTTAAAAAAGAAGTGAATTTTACCACATTTGTTTGCACAAAATAATGCCAGTCATTCAATATTTTCCTGTTATACACACTATTAGACTTCCAATTTTGGTAACTCGTATTATATAACAACCAAAACAGTGACATACATAAGCACATGAAAAGTCGGAGGCGAAGCATTTTCTTAGTTGGGCTTTTGTTTGAACTGATTCATCATCAACCTATAGTCAGCTCTATTTTAAATCGCGTTAAATTCCTGATTAGGGGAACATGGGGGTGTAAGTTTATGCTTAAAAAAAATCAAAAACAAAACTATAGTCAGAACAATATTAACAAGCTATATATGAACCTAATGTAGACAAGCTATATGAACCTGCAGGTTTGAGGTCGAGCCAGTGAGGTCACCTTGACACGAGGGTTCATTCATCAGCTCCCATGCAAAAATGGTAGAATCATCCTTGTACATGATCCCTTTGAGTGAGTTAACCCTTGTGAGAACAGGCTAAAATGTCCGGTCAAGATTTAACTGTACTATTGGCAAAAAGACCAATTTAGTAAGGAAACTAATAAAAAAATGCACATGTCATATATATAAAACTTGATATGGTTTTGTAGAATTGCTTGGTGAGCCAATCCCTAAAGAAATTATCTTCAGAGCTCAACCACTGCCCCTGATCTTTGGCCCACCGTGCGTACTAGATGCTTTTTGCCCCCATATATAGACGCCCCAGTTATTCACCAGACTTAGAATAAAATAAATACCATTCATCTTGGCCTAAGAAATCACAAAGTCCCATGCTTAACATAAAACATGCAAAGAAAAAATACTTGGACTAGCAGTTCTTTTCATACATGCAGAAATGTTTTTAGTTTTTGCCATGTATTTATTACCTGAACAAGTCCTCAATGTAAATAGGGATGCGAATGGTTATGGACCAACTCGAAATCCAATCGCATCAGTCCAAAAAGGTCCAACCCGGATCTGCCGATTTAAAGTTTGGATAGGATTGGACTCAACCAATTAGAGTTTATTAGTTTAATTGGACAGGCCCAGAAAGCTTGACTCCAGAAAGTCCTAGATGCCCAATTGGTCGGTTGCAGCCTCTCTCAACTCTCGATCTCTCGGAGAACTTCTCAATTCTCATTCTCTTCCTCCTCCTCACCTCTCCCTCTTCCTCCTTCGCGTAACCGAATCCGATGAGCTCTTTATTTTTAATTTGCAGCTGGGTTCTTCTCTCTTAGGATATTTTCTTTTCATGGTTGTTCTTGGTGACAAAGTAAGTTCCTTTTTGATCTTTTCCGGTGCTCTGTGGATTAAATTAGCTATTTTGAGAAGTTATTGTGCTAAGATGGGTTTTGGTTGGATTGATCTGAACTGATGGCTTTTGAGCCTAAGTTACCTTCTTCAGCTCATAGATTAGCTACTATTTATTTGGATTGTTGATATTTTTGCTCTCATCGTCAGTTACAGAGTGATCCTCGTATGAAAAGAAATTTTTTTTTTCTATTTTTGCATCGGAAACGCTTTTGTTTTTTACTGGGTTTTTCTTATTTCGGAGAGTTGTCAATTATTCTCTAATTATGTAGCCCATGGCAATTGTTTTTAGCTGAATGAAGATATTTTTTTCTTAGCTTAGATTTCGTACACATGAGCTGTGTTTTATTAGTTTTTCTATATGTATTCATGGGTTTGTCTCAATCAGGCTTATAAAAGTAATACCCGATGAGAGGACACTGAATTTTGATTCTGAGCTCATACGACATTGATTTTTTATTAAAGAAAAAAATGACCGAGATGAGTTGATGAGTGTTTCTTAATCTGGCTTATGCTAAAAATTTTAGCTGAAAGATTACATTTTATATAATTTTCTAACTGGTTGTTCAATTCTTCAACTAAGTTATGCTCAAATTTCCTTATGGATAAAAGTGTTAAAAAAAATCTGTTCTTCTTTTGCAATGTCATTGTTGAATGAATCTCTTGAGCAAGATTCAAAAAGAAACCAATTGTTTTCGCAATTCCTTAGCTAGGTGGTTTACAGAGTTCAATTTCATTCGCTAGTTTCTTTAGTGACTCAGTCTCTTTCAGTCAAAGATGAAACGAGAGGATTGTATTCTCCTCATAACTCTTCTTCTATGTCAATTGATGAGGCAAGTATCATGATTTTTCTTCTATATCTTTGTTATGTTGACAAAAGATTTGTCGTGTTTGTTAATTATTCACTGTCCTTCAAAATTTTAAAATATATTAGATTTTTACCTTTAAATATGGGCAGGCCCGAAAAACCCATGGATTGCCCCAAGTCCATCATGCCGTGCTGGATTTTTTTAAACTATAGCCCATTTGGACTTTAGATCTATCCAAGGTCCAAAATTTTAGTTTGGATATTGAATGGATCTGGTTCAGTCTGGTCCGGCCTTGCCCGTTCACATCCTTATTTGTAACAGGTTGCCGGGGGCAATTTGAAGTGCCCAAATAGCCACCATTACTGAAAGCCCACGTTCCAACAACATTCACCTCCTACCTGGCTGCATCCTGCAAGGCATTTGACACATGGTATCTCGTACTGAAGGGTCTACCTGGCAGATGCAAATCCTAAGTTTTTCTGAGATTTCAGAAATTTGTCATTAAGGGTAATGTCATGTTGCTAAACGAGCAGCGCTAAAAGCAGCAAGCTGCAAATGGCTTGTTTTCTTAATGCGGATGCACTATATATAGGTTACTTCGACCAGTTGAACTTAAGAATGAGAGTTCGGTGTTGATTGCCACAGGGAATGTCGAGTTGTTTATATCACTTCAGGATCATGCAAAAGATCAAGTAATCTCTCCCCATATTTTGAAACAAACAAGTTACCCAGTGGAGGAGGAGATTACTGACGTAGGCACTTCTGTTATTCCTTTTCTTAAGAGTGGATAGAGTTTTTTTAAATATGGGACTGTTGGTTGATAACCACTTGAACTGACTAAACCTGTGATCTATAAGCTACTATCTTTTGGAAAAAAGTGAGAAAAAAACTTCAATGCTGCTTGATTTATATGTATGATCAAATTGTACTGTCCATTTCATTTATTATCTATAATAACTTCACATCAAGTATCATGTAATGCTTCTCCATGTAATAAAATTTTGGTTGTCATATGGTTGCATGCAATGCCGCAAAATAAGACCATGAAAATTGCAATGGTATATCCCATTTCTGAAATAAGACATTATCAATAGGTACCCCAAAAAGGATACATGAAGCCTTTTTTAGTGAAGAACTATGTGATAATTATTTTTTCCATGACGAGGAGGAGAAGGTGGAGGAGGAGGAGGAGGCATTGTTGCTCATGGAGTCCTATTGCCGCAATGGATTCGGTCCGCCCAAACGGGTCCAAAATCGGCCCAAACCCCTTATGATATATATATATATATATATATATATATATATATTTGGGTGTTTGGCTAGGGTTTGGATTGGCTGAGAAAAAAAAGAAACCTTTGCAAGAACAGAAGAGAAAGATCTCAAATAAAAAAAAAAGATAGATTATTGAATTATCTTTCTAGCAAGCCAAACGTTAGCTCAATCAGAGTTTGATAAAGAAAAATATAGAGGTTTTTCTCAAACTTTTCAAGAACCAAAAGTTGGCAGGATAATTAGTGTCAGCGGGGATAGAGTTCGTCAGCAGAAACTTATTCAATAGGGTCAAGTGCCTTTGACAGAAATTAGTGTTGGCAAGAAAAGAGCTCGTTAGTGGCGATTGGTAGCATCGGCATGGACAAAGCCCATCGATAGATATAGAATATCATTGGCGGAGCTAGACTCTATCAGTGAAGCTAGACTCTGTCGGCAAAGCTCAACTCATTCAGTAGAGCTAGACTTAGTAGGTCAGAGTTACTTTGTTAATGGAGCTAGATCCTCACCAATGCTAATTTCAAGTTCAATTTTGACTTATTTGTAGGCGGAGTTGTTGGAGTTTGGAAAGGCGTAAAATATGAAAGTTACAGAAAATTAAATTATCGTTCAAATAGAATAAGAATGGATTTAGATAGTTCAATATTATTAACCTATGTATCTCAATATAACTCTTATTGAGTCCATTCCTCTTTTGTTTGAAAGATAAATCAATTACTTAATGGAGAATATTATAAGGAAATTGTCTGTTAAAGAGACCTAGGGTAGAGTGATTTTTTGCCCCCTCTTTTGCTCATTCTAGTGGGTCTGAATAATATTATGGGAAAGATGGGAGTGTGTTGGTCTTATCTAGGGTTTGGTAGGCTCACATTTGATGATCTTTACCAACCTTCAATATACAAATGACACTTTGATTTTTGGAAATGGATCCTTAATTGTTTCAAGGCTTGTCGGGACTACATATCAATTTCAATTACTGCTCATTTGTCCTCATTGGCAACAAGAGCTTATCTTCCTCCACTATTAACATTTTCGGTTGTAAGGAGGACAAGTTCTCAACTATAAGTTCCCATTTATAATCTAGGTAAACTAATCAGACCAGGGAAACTCAAAAGAGAAGATGGAGAACCAATTTTGCTCAAGGCATTGGAGATGTAAATTATTGTCACCAGGAGGCAAGTTTGTCTTGATAAAATGTCCAGTTATCTGCAACACTCTTATTATCTCACATCCAATTTTGCTCTCCCCCATTGGATTAGAACAAAAATAGATAGAATTTATAGTCATTTTTATGGAAGAATTCTCAAGAGGGTATGTGTAGATGCTAGACTTGCAGATCAAAGGAAGAAGGTGGCTTTGGTATTTTTATCCTTCACAACTTTAGTTTGGCCTTACCAGCCAAATGGTCGTGGAGGCACATTAGCCACCCTACTGGACAAATCCAACTCCTGCATTCGTCAAAATACGGGCCTAGTGTTTTTCGCAAAAGTTGTGCTTCTTTTCATTGCCATGGATTTAAAGAATTACAATGATCTCCAAAATACAATAAAAAGAAAATAGAAAACAAACAGGAGGACTTATATCACGTCTCTCTCTTTTACAAAAGGTGTGGATTCTTAACATGACTATGGAGCATCAATCTCGTACTCTGTTAATGATCTGATACTTGGATTGGTCTTGAACGTGAAGAATTAATGATAAAAACTTTTGGCTGGCGGCTTCTTACTGTTGGTCAGCGTAGCTTCATATAGAAAATCAACTTAAAGATCTCTAAGGATCTCAAAAAAGATCCTGAAAACTCCATTCTTGGTCCCTATTTATAGTTTTAAGGATTTTCTTAGGAGATAAGAATGGAATTGCATCTCAATTTAACCTCTTAACATGTATTTAGATTTGAAATCTTTCATTTGGAGTAATTGGATATGATTGGAGTTGAAATTCTAGTAAAAATCAAAAGGAAACCCTATTTGAAAACTGAATTAACCCTTCTTTCGTGAGACTTCATCCTCGCATGAGGCTATTAGCCCCACACAAGGCTGCAAGCCTCATGTGCACAAGGCTATCAGCCTCGCATGCGTGAGGTTGTTCGCCCCATATGGCCTTATTTTTCTTGATTCCAAATTTTTCTCCTCCTACAAGCCCCCCTCCAAAGTTTTTAAAATCTCGTTTGCTGATTTCTAATAAGTTTTGAAATACTTTAGACTTCAGCTCTTCAAATTTCCATCACATAAACTTCTTTTGTATGCTGGGGCTATTTAGCTTCGTGAGATTACTGCCAAGGCTCAAGGCAGACTGGAAGCCACCTAAGCAAAGCAAGATGAGGTACTGAGAAGGCAAGATGAACTTGTTCTGCATCATGGATAGCGTCAACAAGAGGTTAACATGCGAAACAAGGCAATCAAGAAAGCCAAAGCTCAAGCTACTCGCCAGCTAGCCATCAGTAAAGATGAGTTGCACCGTCAAGTATTACTATCAGTGGAGGGAACCCGTCGGAGGCCATTAAGGAGATAGAGGCTAGCTTAAGGGCGCTGGGAAATCTTTAAGTCTCTTTTCATTGTGTCTTCCTCCTCTTTTCTTCTTCTTTCTTCTTCTTCTTTCTTGCGAACAAAACAAATATTTTAATTAGTTTCAATATATTGCCTCATTTTGAAAATTCCTGTGTGATATGCTTGTGTCCTTCTAATGAATGTTCAGGGGCCTGGGGTTGATTTCTTGAAAGAAGCTATAGTATATGGAGTTTGCCGAGATTGTGTCACTTCCATAGGTAGTTTTTTTTAGATGATTTGCCTGAATAATGATGTGAAATATCTACTGCAAACGTACAGTGTCGGTGTAGCGCTGTATAAGTCATTCCCACAGGGATCTAGGATGTTTTTGCATTCTCACTAATTCTTTAGTCCTAGCAGATTAATTACGGGTTCTAAGTTGGATTTGAATTAATCTAATTAGCCTAGGATATAGAATCCACTAGTTTCCAGCCATGTATTACTTCTATTATTTTCTTTCTATCATAAAAATTTGATCTTTTAGTTTTAATCTTTACTTAAAGTGTTCTAAGCATGTGTTATCAAGTGGCGTGCAAATATAACGCATCAAAGATATGACTTTTTATAGAGATATCTAAATCATTAGATAACTCTATGACAAAGATGAAAAGTAATAACCCCAGTCTCTAACTAAGCATAGGCTATCAAGAAATCTAATTCAAGTATAACCTATCAAAGGATTAATCTATGATTATTATATTTTAATCTTTTCATTGAAAAATCTTAACTTTATTATTTTATTTAGGAAGAAAATACTAGAGAGAAACTACATGGTGGATTCCTAGTTTCATCTGCATGCTAGAGCTAGATTAAATTAACTACTCATTATTCTAGTTAGCAAGATCATATTTTTATTCATGAAAGCAAGAAAATCTAATCTAGAAAGCAAGATAAATCTATCTAAAAAGCAATTAAAATAATTAAATTTACAATAAAGAACTTCTAAACAATGACATACCTCTGGAGCACGGTATTGCTGCCGCCACCCCTTCAGCAAATCCTAACCCTAATTTTATTAAATAACAGCAAGTACAAAATTGTATCATATCATATACCCTAGATTACAAAGATATGGCCAATATATAGGCTTTAGAGAATCAATCTCTAATTTGAGTACAAGTGAGAAACTACAAAATTAAATCAAAGCCCCCACAGAAAACTCACCCAGAGTGGGCCCTGGGGAGCCGCCAATTGATGGCTAATGCTGCCAAATAGAGGCATAATAGTGGTATATTGGCTCCATGTATTTTTTGCATGAAGGTCTGGTCCTTTTCTTTTGATATATATGACTGTATTGGACTTTGGTCTTCTGTAACTTCATGATCGTGTAGCTTTGCTCACTTTTAACTTTTTCTCGACTTGGTTTCCTAATCCGGCTCTGAATTTATGTCATCTCCTTGTAGGAATAGTTTTACCTGAAAACACACTAAAAATACCCAAGTAGCATTAATTAAATACAAAAATATATAATATGGATGCTATAAATATGTAACTTTTTTCTCAAATATTCGGTTCAAATTCTCGGTTCGGTTTGATTTTTCCGTTTCTTTCTCCGTTTTTTTCCTCTGCTACTGGGTTTGGCCGAGAGGAGAAGAGGAGGTGAGAGTCAAGTGGTGAGAGAGAGAGAGAGAGAGAGTTTTCTTTTTTCTTTCCTCCCTCTCCACTTAACACCTAACCACCAAATATTCCCCCCATGTGACTCCTCCTGAAATCCTATGCCACCCCATTCTCAATCACGACAACACAGCACACTCATTCACCGTCTCATTTATTTTAATTAATTAATTAATTTATTTATTTATTAATAATTTAATAATTTCTATTCCTTGTAACGTTATCTAAATACTACCAAATTTATATAGGACGTAGTACTTAACGAGTGGAATGTTAGAAAATTATCCATTTATCATTTCGATGTCCGAAATAAATGAACCAAAATTCTGAAGTAATTAGAAGGATAATTTTAATATTATTAAATTAGCAATTTTGGAAGTATTTTTCGGCCTCGTGAGAAAAATCTCCAAAAATACTAAATATTACAAAACCAATAATTGCGAAGACCTAATGTCATTTAGATGTGTGGATTTAAAGTTACGTTAACCGAATGTTATTTTGGTGTCCAAAATTGACTTCAGTGGACTTATTTGGCACCACTGGTCTCAAGAAAGTAATACAGATAGCTCGAATTTTAGGGTATTACATCCTACCCACCTAACAAAAGAATTTCGTCCTCGAAAGTCCAAATTAAAAGATGTGCTTGTATTCACAGCTACCTACTTATATATAAAAATAAATTCAATTGACATACCTGATCATGAGAAAAGGTATGGGTACTTTGTCATGATGTCCCTTTCAAGCTCCCAAGTTGAATCTCTTGGTGATTGTGTATCCCAGGAAACAAGAACCAACAATATCATTTTATTCTTAAGGACCTTCTCCCTGTCGATCGATAATTGCTACGGGATGCTTCTCATACTTTAGGTCAGATTTGAAATTTACCTCAGACAGATCCACTACTTTGTGCTCTTCACCCAAACGTTTCCTCAGTTGTGCTATATGAAATACAATATGAACAGTTTCTATCTCTAGTGGTAATGATAATCGGTAGGCAAGACTTCCAATCCTCTCTATGATCTCAAATGGCCCGTGTATCTTTGACTGAGCTTTCCTTTCTTACCAAATCTAATCACACCATTCTTCAGGGATATCTTAATAAATGCTTTATCTCCTACTTCAAACTCCAGTGGTTTTCTACGTTGATCTGTCCATTTCTTTTGTCTGTCTTGAGCCGCCTTCATGTGTTCTCTGATAACCTTCACTTATTCTACTGCTTGAGTAATCAACTCTGGCCCCAAAATATTTCGTTCTCCAAACTCGTCCAAACATAATGGAGATCTACATTTTTGCCCATACAAAGCTTCAAATGGTGCCATTTTGATACTCTCCTGATAACTATTATTATAAGAAAATTTCACCATATACAAATAGTCTTCCCAAAATCCACCAAAATCTAACACGCATGCCCTAAGCATATCTTCAAGTACTTGGATAGTCCGTTCTGATTGACAACCTGTTTGTGGATGGTAAGCTGAAGATAAATCCAAATTTGTTCCCAGACTATCCATTAATTTCTCCCAATAGTGTGATCTGAACCTTATATCTCGATCTGACACAAACTTGGCTGGGACTCCATGCAATCTCACTATTTCTTGCTTAAATCTTTTGGCTAGTATTTCTGTTGACTGACCAACTCTAAATGGAATGAAATGAGCCGATTTAGTCAGTCGGTCCACAATTACCCAAATTGCATTATTGCCCCTGGTGGCCCTAGGTAAGCCTGTAACAAAATCCATTGATATTTGTTCCCACTTCCACTCAGGTATTGCTAATGGTTGGAGCAATCCAGCTATCCTTTGATGCTCAACCTTCACTTGCTGGCAAGTAGAACATCTAGATACATATCTGGCAATTTCTTTCTTCATGTCTGTCCACCAGAAATACTTTTTCATATCTTTGTACATCTTATTGCTACCAAGATGAATGGAATATGTTGATCTATAAGCTTCCTGTAAAACTCTATCTCTTACTTCCCCCTTTGGCACCCATAATCTTTTCTTGAATCTAATAGCTCCATCTGAGTACATTTTCATTTATGGTCTCTTACCTGCTACCATTTTGTTCTTTAGTTTCTGTAAATCTTCATCTCCAACTTGAGTTTGCTTAATCTGTTCTATCAATGGTGACTGTAACTGTATCTCCATAAATTGTGCTGTCACTCCTTGTAACATTACCTCTAATTCCATTTTTTGCATCTCCATTAAAAGTTCCTTTTACTGAGTTAATCTCTCCACTGCAGGTTTCCTACTCAGTGCATCTGGCACAATTTTAATCCTCCCTGGATGATATTTAATCTCTAAGTCGTAATCTGCTACTAACTCCAACCATCGTCTCTGCCGCATATTCAGTTCCTTTTGAGTGAAAATATACTTCAAACTTTTATGATCAGTATATACCTCTACCTTCTGTCCCAGCAAGTAATGTCTCCAAATCTTCAAAGCATGAATCTCCGCTGCTAACTCAAAGTCATGAGTTGGATAATTTCTCTCATGGGGTTTCAACTGTCTTGATGCAAACTCAATTACTCTTCCATTCTGTGTCAATACACATCCCAATCCCTGTTTTGAAGCATCACTATACACCTTCATTTCCCTAGAATTGTTTGGAATTGCCAACACTGGTGCTGTTGTCAGTCTCCGTTTTAATTCTTCAAATGCCTTATTACATTCCTCCGTCCAGACATATTCCATGCCTTTCCTAGTCAATTTAGTTAGAGGAGACGCGATTTTTGAAAAGTCTTGTACAAATTGCCTATAATATCTAGCCAACCCCAGAAAACTCCGAAGCTCCGACACTTATTTCGGTACAGGCCAATCCATTACAGCTTCTATCTTCTTAGGATCACCTGATACACCATCTCCTGAAACTATGTGACCCAAGAAAGCAATCTTATCCAACCAAAATTCATATTTTCTCTGTTTTCCATATAACTTCTGATCTTTAAGAGTTTGCAAAACTGTTCTCAAATGCTCATCATGCTCTTCTTTATTTTTGGAGTAGATTAATATATCATCAATAAATACTACCACAAATTTATCCAGATACTGAGCAAAAACATGGTTCATCAGATTTATAAACACTGCTGGAGCATTAGTCACACCAAATGGCATCACCAAATATTCATAATAACCATGTCTGGTTCTAAATACAGTTTTTAGAATATCTTCTGTTCGGACCCTTACCTGATGGAATCCAAAACGAAGATCTATCCTCGAAAATATCCTTGCTTCACCCAATTGATCAAACAGATCAGTTATTCATGGTAATTGATATTTGTTATTGATTGTTACTGCATTCACACCTCTATAGTCCACATACATTCTTTGACTCTCATCCTTCTTTCTTACTAATAACACTGGAGCTCAACAAGGTGAAATACTGGGCCTTACAAAACCCAACTTTAGTAGCTCATCTATTTATCTCTTAACTTCTTCTAACTTTACAACTCCCATTCGATAAGGTGACCTGCAAACTGGTTCAGCTCCAGGGATAATATTAATAGTAAATTCCACTGCTCTTACTGGTGGTAGTCTAGGTATTTCTTCAGGAAATATATCTAAGAATTCTGATACTACTGGGATCATTCCTTCTCCTACTTCCATAGCCTCCAAAATTCTTTCTTTTGGGGACACCTTAGATTTAGCTGGTTCTAGAGATTGACTTCCACCAATAAATTCAAACTCCGAACAGCCAGGAATCTGAAATATTACCCATCTTTTCCTACAATCTATCACCGCATGGAAGCCACTCAACCAATCCATACCTAAGATAACATCATATCCTCCTCCGTTGATAACTAACAAGTTGGCATAAAATTCTCTTCCCTTAATCACTAAGCGACATAGCCTACATTCCTTATTAGTCATGATATTACCGTTCCCAGTCTTAATGTTCCACCCCGCAGGTAAGATTGTAAAATCAATAGAATTGCGGGAAACAAACATGATAGAGATAAAACAGTGTGAAACTGCATAATCAAATAAAGAAATTGCTGGTGTATTGCCAACTAAAATCGTACCTGCCACGACTCCCCCAGTGGTCTGAGCCTGCTCAGCATTCATTAATCTAACATATCCCTATCTCTATCCTGCTCCTCTTTGGGCTTTGGTATACGCTTGTTGTTGTGTCTCCAAGGATCTCTTCTGGTTCGGTCCTTCAGTCCTCTGATTCTGTGGTCCCACAGCAGCTGGTCTCAATGCTGGCTGATAAGGAATTCCACCTGTTGGTTGTTGCCTTGACTGTGCTCTTGGACAATTAGTTATCTAATGATCTGCTGACCCATATATTAGACATAGCCCCAAAGCTCTTCTACACTACTTCTGAACATGCCCTGGCTTATTGCAGAAATTGCATACTAAAGGACCTTCTTTATTAACCACTGCTTGTCGCTTTTCCGGAGGGCCTCCAAATCACTCGGAAGAACTTGCTCCCTGGTTAAATGGCCTTTTAAATGTCGCTGGCCTCCCTTCCTTGGCTACTTGCTCCAGGTGACACGCTGCTTCAAACATCTCCAAGTAAGTCCTATAGTTATGACCTGCAAGATGCTCCCTTTGATGATACCTCAATCCTAGTTGGAACATATGTGCTCACTCCTCTTCATCAGCTACCAGGTTTGGAGCGAATCGACTGAGCCTCATGAATTCTGCAGTATAGGCGTCTACAGTCCGATCTCCTTGCTGTAGTGTCAGAAATTTCTTCCTCATTTCCTGCCTTGCTGATGCATGAAAGAATCTGGCAAGAAATACTTCCACAAACTTTTCCCAGGTTAGGGGTTCCTTGTGCTTCACTTCTTCAGCAGGCCACCATGTTCTAGCTGTATCAGTCAACTAAATACACACTACCTCTACTCGATTTTCTTTTGGAATTCTTGTAGCCCTTAGAAGATTCTCCATATTCACAATCCACTGTTCAGCCTTCAGTGGTCCTTCTGTCCCAAAAAATACTGATGGCTGCAGTCTCCGAAAGTTCGGCAACATTCTGGTCCTTTTTGGCTCTTTAGACTGCAACATTCTTTCTAATATCATTGCCGTGGTCTCCTGCGTCTGTGCTACTCTTTGTACTAGGCTCCTAAGATTAGACGTATCATCTATCGGACTTGCACTCGTACTCGCAGGAGATCGGGTCGACATTATTCTACAACGGACTAGATAAGAATCAATAAAAGGAATACAAGATAGATACCTCAAACGAATAGAAAACAATAGGATAGGCACGATACTATATCTGATAGGTATCAAAGAATAAGAAACAATTATTACGAATAAGTCATAGACATGCTCATATGTGGCAGTAGTCCTATGTTTTCCACCTAAACTTAGGCTCTGATACCACCCTGTAACGCCCCCATTTTTCAGCTGCTTCCCAAAACGGAGGATGTTACTTATTACTTGCACTAGACAACCCAACAGTCACAGGATCTTAGAGTAACCGTAACTACTGGCACAATCAGATTAATAAATAACATGTCTGAAACTGAAATGATTTAATTTATACAAAGAGTTCATTACATAAAATGGCACGCTGCTTTAAATATGAACACAAAAGATTCAAAGAGAAAAACAGTGCCCAGTCAAAAAGAAATATAAACAAAATATACAAAGATTCTCCAGGTAGTACTTCGCTTGCTTATTATCACTCGATCTGTCCAACGAAGTATGGGTCTTCAACTGGCGCTAGATCCCCTCCTTCACGTTCCAAATCTGGGTTCAAAACCCAGGAGATTAAACCCAGCAAGTAACACATTTAAAAAGAGAAATCATATACTATCATAGTACAGGAATATCAGTGTGCATGAGCATGTTTATGTCAGTGTTGTTTGTGTGCATATAAATTAAATATGAAGGCAAGCATAAATAAATGCATAAATAAATGAACATGACAATAACTGCTCGATCTATTAAATTCTATATTCTATTGGTCTCAGTCACTGTCTAATTTAATTGTAGAAACTGTATTAATGGATAAGATGGCACTATTCTCTATTGTTGTATAAGTGCCCGTGCATACCAGGGACCACCCGACCACAATATTCATGGCACTGAACCATGACATGCCACTAAACACTACAATCAATTTCCGTATTGTATTACAGTAACGGACATACCACTCTGGGTAAATATCAATTGGTGATCCAGTAATCACCCGGCAGCTACAGTAAAAGAATCTCGGCCCTAACAATACAATCAATCCTTATACGGTAAGCCTCTTATCCATCATATAGTTTCTTCCCTCTCCGTGTTCATAATGAATTATACACATGAAAAATTTATTTTACATTTATTTGTTTACTTATTATTTTTCAATTCATCATAACATGCTTGCATTTTCATGATAGTACATGACATGTAGTATCATAGCACATGACCTGCAATATTAAAACACATGACTTGTAATATCAAATGACATAAAATGTAAAACACATGACTTGTAATATCAAAGCACATGACATGTAGCATGATAAATGTTAGTGCACAATTGTACCACAATTCATATCATTAAAATTATTTTAATAATCTAGTTCAATTCTTAATGCCAATTAATAACCCAATTTGGTAATCAAGTGAATCATATAATAATACTGCATTATTTTTAAACCCAACGTATGTATTTATTACATTTCTAGGCTCAATCATATATATTAATATGCATTTCTCTTTTAATTAAAATCTAATTTATTACTATTATTAATTAATCAATTATATCCAATTAATCCAAACCAAGTCCAATTCAAATACCTCAATCACTTAATCCATCAAGCCCAAACCTACTAAATTTCCACTTTTTCATATTTTTATTTTTATTTTATTTTTCCTTTTCTTTTCTGTCCAGCCCAGACCCAAGCCCACTAAATTCCCAATTTTTTTTATTTTTTTTCTTTTACTGGGCTGGGCTGGCCGGCCCAGTGTTATTATTTTTTCTATATTTTTTCTGGCCCAAGATAAATTCAAGCCCACTATATTATTCTTCTTTTTTTCTTTATTTTCTCCTCGGCTGAGCCAGGCCCAGATCCCCATTTTCTTCTCTTGTCTCTTTTCTTTTTTTCTGGGCTGGGCCAGACCCAGTTCTCTTTTTTTTTTCTTTTTCTTTTTCTTTTCTTTTTCTTTCTAATCTCTCGGCCCAGCCCACAAAATTTCTCTCCCTTTCTATTGTTGTTGCTACTTCCTCCTCTTTTTCTTCTTTTCTCTTCTTTTCCTTTTTTTTTTCTTACCTCTTTGTAAAATTTATTGTAAATAACACAATTATAAATATGAGTATTCTCATACCAAAAATAAATTTTCTACTATAAACCGAAACTTAATTTTAACAAATGGCCAATATTTAATTACTTCTACAATAATATAATCAAAAGAAAACTTAGATAATTAAAATTAAAATAATCAATAGAAGAAGGGAAGTGTGTTACTTACCTCGGCTTGATATCGAATATTCGGTTCGAATCCTCGGTTCGGTTTGATTTTTCCTTTTCTTTCTCCTTTTTTTGTTCTCTACTGCTGGGTTTGGCCGAGAGGAGAAGAGGAGGTGAGAGTCAAGTGGTAAAAGAGAGAGAGAGTGTTTTATTTTTCTTTCCTCCCTCTCCACTTAACACCTCACCACCAAATATTCCCCCCATGTGACACCTCATGAAATCCTATGCCACCCCCTTCTCAATCACGACAACATAGCACACTCATTCACCGTCTCATTTATTTTAATTAATTAATTTATTTATTTATTTATTAATAATTTAATAATTTTGAATATTTGTAACATTCTCTAAATACTACCAAATTTATATATGACGTAGTACTTAATGAGTAGAATGTTACAAAATTATCCATTTATCATTTCGATGTCCGAAATAAAAGAACCAAAATTCTGGAGTAATTAGAATGATAATTTTAATATTATTAAATTAGTAATTTTGGAAGTATTTTTTGGTCTAGTAAGAAAAACTCCAAAAATCCTAAATATTACAAAACTAATAATCGTGAAGACCGAATGTCATTTGGGTTTGTGAATTTAAAGTTACGCTAACCGAAAGTTATTTCGGTGTCCAAAATTGACTTCGGTGGACTTATTCGGCACCACTGGTCTCAAGAAAGCAATACAGATAGCTCGAATTTTGGGGTATTATATCTTATCATCATGTAAAATAATATACTCACTTTGATGTGGCTTAATCATGAGCTCGATTTTGGATTGCTTTTTCAAATCATTAGGTACCATGATCTCTTTCTTTTGTAGTTCCTTCCATCTTTCTAGTGTTATGGGCTTATCGTGCGAATTTTCTTCAATCCTCTCATCAAAATTTTCAAAATAAAATGCCATACTAGTAAACTTATCATTAGTCAAGTTATTATAAAGAGATAAAAATTCTTCTTCACAAATTTCTTTACAATTATCATCAAAATAATCAAATGATAATATGTCACTAGTAAGCTCATCATGAGGTAAATTACCAAGCAAAATTTTCTCTTTATCACAAGTTTCTTCATAATTATTTTCACAATGGTCTAAAGTAGGTTGATCAAAATGTTGAAGTATAGACTTATCATGCACAGAATTATTTAACTCATTTTGAATTATATCAACTTCAAAATATGACTGAAGTGGTTGCTTGTTGGAATTAGATATATTCAAACAATTGATGGTGGATTTTCAAAAAGTATAGTATGAGAAATCATTTTAAGAAAATCTTCCATATAAGATGTAGTTTGAGAGAATGATTTTAGCAAAGTGTCTATACCTTCCTCTATTGTACATGCTCGCTCCTCAGTCTCATGATTATAAGCTTCCTTACTATCCTCAAATGATTTCATCTCGAGCTCATGAGTGAAATTTGATGGTGGATATGATAGATCTGTGTACATATTTGATGACAGATATGAAGGAGTTGTAGATAGATTATCATAACATGTATATCCCACTTCTAATCTTTTTAATTTTTCATCTAACATGTTAAATTGAATATCTTGTTCATAATTGAATTTAGAACATAAAGATAAATAGTCCATCAAGAAAGGATCAGATGGAGGACTCTCTTTATACGGCTCTTGATTATATGTAAAATTAGAATAATTCATCCATTCACAATTGTAATTTTGTATATAGGAAGCGTTCGTAGGTTCATGATATGTAGTGTGAATTTGACTTAGTCCTAGTGAACTTCCTATCCATGGACACTGATGATAATTATGATATAGATCACGACAATGATGGCAACTAGTTTGATTTTGAAACTTTTTTTTTTGGATTTTTTTTTAAAAGGTGGAGAGGGAAAGTGATGGAAAAGAAAAAGAAAAAGTCGAGAATTTTTTTTAGAATCAAAGACCAAAACCACAAAACAAGAAAAAAAAAATAGGGCAGATAACTGAAAATTTTGTAGCTAAACAGTAGCAATTACTGTTGTTAGCGGCAAAATCAGGGAGTTTAACTCCATATTTTTTACAGTGATTAGCAAATATTTCTCTGATCCCTTTTAGCTTCTTGTATTTATAGTTTCTAGTCTCTACACTCTCAACACACACTATTAACCCATAAAACGTTAGAAAAAGAAAGAAAACACCGTCGATCCCTGGCAACGACGCCAAAAACTTGATGTGAAATATCTACTGCAAGCGTACAGTGTCAGTGTAGCGCTGTACAGGTCGTTCCCACAGAGATCTAGGGTATTTTTGTGTTCTCACTAGTTCTTTAGTTCTAGCAGATTAACTACGGGTTTTAAGTTGGATTTGAATTAATCTAAATAGCCTAGGATATAGAATCCACTAGTTTCCAGCCATGTATTACTTCTATTATCTTCTTTCTATCATAAAAATTTGATCTTTTAGTTTTAATCTTTACTTAAAGTGTTCTAGGAATGTGTTATCAAGTGGTATGCAAGCATAACGCATCTAAGATACGACCTTTTATAGAGATAAACTAAATCGTTAGATAAGTGTATGATAAAGATGAAAAGTAACAACCCCAAACGCTACCTAAGCATAGGTTATCAAGAAATCTAATTCAAGTATAACATATCAAAGTATTAATCTACGAGTAGTTATATTTTAATCTTTTCATTAAAAAATCTTATCTTTATTATTTTATTTAGGAAGTAAACGTTAGAGAGCAACTACATAGTGGATTCCTAGTTTTATCTACATCCTAGAGCTAGATTAAATTAGCTACTCATAGTTCTAGTTAGTAAGATCATATTTTTATTCATGGAAGCAAGAAGATCTAATCTAGAAAGTAAGATAAATCAATCTAAAAAGCAATTAAAATAATTAAACTTATAAGAAAGAACTTCTAAACAATGGCATACCTCTGGAGCACGGTACTGCGGCTATCACCCCTTGAGCAAACCGTAACCCTAATTTTATTAAATAATTGCAAGTATAAAATTACATCATATCATATACCCTACATTACAAGGATACGGCCAATATATAGGCTTCAGAGAATCAAATCCTAATTTTAGTACAAGTGAGAAACTACATAATTACATCGAAACCCCTGTAGAAAATTCACCCAGAGTGGGCCCTTGGGAGTAGCCAATTGGCGGCTAATGTCACCAAATAGTGGCACAATAGTGGAATATTGGCTCCCCTTCTCTTCTGAATGAAGGTCTGGTCCTTTTCTTTTGATATATATAACTGTATTGGACTTTGGTCTTCTGTAACTTCATAATCTTGTAGCTTTTCTCAGTTTTAACTCTTTTCTGGACTTGGTTTCCTTATTCGGATTTGAGTTTATGTCATCTCCTTATCGGAATAGGTTTACCTGAGAACACACTAAAAATACCCGAATAGTATTATTTAAATACAAAAATATATAATATGGAGGCTATAAATATGCAACACAAGACACTCATCAAATAACAAATAGAGTCAGGGTGAAAAACTGAATTGTGGACTCGTGGATTTTTGAAGGGTAGAGTTGTGTAAGATGGAACTTGTTTTGGGTATGGTGTGACTATAACAAGTTTAGTTTGGAGTTTATTATGAGAGTGACTCGCCTAGAAGGCAGACAAAGCCAGGTTGATTCGCCTAGATAACAGACAGAATCATTTTGAGATTTGAGAGTGACTCACCTAGATAACTGACAAAGCTGATGATCGAGTTAGAATCATGAAAACTACAAACAAAGATATGGTTAACATGTCTATGGGTGATTCGCCTGGATAACAGGTAGAATCAATGATCAGGTCAAGATCATGGGTGACTCACCTAGATAACAAACAAAGACGGTGATCAGATCAAGGATCATGAAAACCACAGACAGAGATATGGCTAACATACCTACGGGGTGATTCACCTGGATAATAGGCAAAATTGATGATCGGATCAAGATCATGGGTTGACTTGCCTAAATAACAGACATAGCCAGTAATTAGGTCAGCATCACGAAAATTACGAACAGAGGTATGACTGACGTGCCTATGGGGGTGATTTGCCTGATAACAGAAAGAATCTATGATCGGGTTAGGATCATGGGTTGACTCGTCTGGATAATAAATAGACCCGATTTGAAATTTGGGGGTTGACTTCCCTAGGTAACAGACAAAGCCGATAATTGGGTCAGGATAACCAAAACAATATTTGTTAAAGTATGTAGAGGAGGATCTGCGAGATAGGTGAGATGATCCATATTTCATTGTCAAAGGTAAGAGCTTAACATGACACGTTCACGGCAAGTGTCTTTATAAGGTGATATAGGAGAGATGATTCAAATCTCCCTGTTAGATGTAAGAGGTTAACATGATATGTTTGCAACAAGTATCTTTATGAGGTGATATGGGTTAGATGGTTCAAATCTTGCTATCAAAGATAAGAGCTTAATATGACAAGTTTTTTACAAGTGTCTTTATGAAGTAATATAGGTGGGATGATCCAAATTTCACTGTCAGAGATAAGAGCTTAATATAATAGGTTCATGAAATTTTTAGTAAATTCCAAGTTATAAACAGATTTGATATGTCTTTACCAATTGCTGTTTGCGTTGGGCTAGCCATGCTATTCCCTCAATATGATGAGTTATTGAGGGTTTTATTTGGGCGTAGATGCCAAACGCTCCCTCTCCCCTTAGCATTTTGAGTTTTAGGTTGTTGATTTCATACTTTTACCCTGGTATGATAGGGTTATCGAGAATTTTACTCTCATCCCATTGCCTTGGCAGCATTAGAGGTTCATATTTTTTTTACCACAGCATGATGGGTTGGCAAAAATTTTCTCACTTCCATTTGCTTTAACAGCATTAGGCAGTTCATGCTTTTTACCTTAGCATGATGGATTAGCGAGAAATGTGCCCTCTTCCCTTTGCTTTAACAACATTAGGAAATCATGTTTTTAATTCAGCATGATGAGTTGTCGAAGATATAATTTCCTCTCCCCTTTGCTTTATTAGCAATAGGTAATTCATGTTTTCTCCCCTAACATAATAGGTTGGAAAGAAACTTGTTCTCTTCCTTTTGTTTTAACAACATTCGGTAGTTCATACTTTTTACTTCAGTATGATGAGTTGTTGAGGATTTAATTTTCTCTCCCTTTTGCCTTGGTGGCTATGGGTTTGTTGTGATAATTTTATCATAAGATTTTTAGTAAACCCCCAACTATCAACAGATTTGGTGAGCCTTTACCAGTCGCTGTTTACGTTGGGCTAGTCATACTATTCACCTCAGCATAATGTGTTGTCGAGAAATTTGCTTGGGCTTAGAGGAGAAATGTTTCCTCTTCTCTTTACCTTTAAGGTTTCGGGCTGTTGATGGTCATGCTCATACCCCAATTATGATAGGGTTGACAAGAAGTTTTTATTTTCTTTTCCTGTTGCCTTGGCGGCATTGGGCAGCAAGAATTAGTACGTTTTGTTTCTTTTCATTTTTTTATTTTTCTTTCTTTTTTTATTTTTTTTTGAAATTTTTATTTATAGCACTCATTTCACTATCAAACTATTGGAGTTGAAATAGTATTGCATAGGTTTGGAAACCTATGCAAATGAAAATGTAAAACTCTTTAAGAGATAAAAAATCTCTGAATTAAAAAAAAGTAAGACTATTTATAGGATGAGAATCTCCATTCTTCTTATACTAGATGTGGATCCTCTCAAAGAGGTGTGTGGATCATCTCATGAGGGTCCCCCCTCTTTTTTCTTCTTTAGCCTTTTTGGCTTTTATAGGTGTTTTGGGATTTAACCCCTCATTAACTTGGAGATAATGAAGGTCTAACAACCATTTTTATTTTCAATTAAATGATGTGTAACCCGCATTTCAATTTTCAATTGAATGAGGTGTAACCCCATTTTAAACCACTCAATAATGGGATGTAACTCTAACTTTAATTGGTGTTCATGTATAATGATTTTTTATTTTTTTGTCTATAGAATCTTCTCCAAAGTTTCCAAAATGTCTTTGACTTTTTGAAGATATTTGCGAATACTTTGGATTTTTTAGTAGTTTGATAAAACTTGTCATTAAGTCAGAGATAATTGTTAACTTGACAAATTTTAGAGGAATGGAATTTGGATTTGTCAGACGTAATTTTTAACTTGATAAATTTTGGAGAAAATGAAATTTGAATTTGTCAGAGGCAATTTTTAACTTGACAAATTTTGGTGGAAATAGAATTTAGATTTGCCGTCATTCATTCAGAGGTAACTGTTAACTTAATGAATTCACTTGGTATTGATGATCAGAGATAACTGTTAACTTGATTCTTCATTGACTCTTTTTTGTATATTGTCCAAATGTAAGCATTAACTTGACAATATAAAGTCAGTATTCAACCGTTCAAGTAGATTTTGCGACGAATGAATAATTATATTGAATGGGATACAAGTAATTATTAACATTCCTGATCAAATTGTATTTTCAGCTGTTCTATGACTTGTAGTATAATAGCTCTTTTAATTGTCAGAGATAATTTTTAACTTAGCAACTTTTGGAGTAAGAAAATTTAGTTTTGCCAGAGATAATTTTTAACTTAACAAATTTTAGTGGAATAAAACTTTGTTTTGTCAGAGCTAATTGTTAACTTGATAAATTTTAGTGGATGGAAATTTTGTTTTGCCAAAGTTAATTTTAAACTTACCAAATTATGGTGGAAGGAGATTTTGTATTGTCAGAGATAATTTTTAACTTAGCAAAATTTTGGTGGAATAAAACTTTGTTTTGTCAGAGGTAATTTTTAACTTGACAAATTTTGGAGAAAATGGAATTTTAATTTGTCAGAGGTAATTTTTAACTCGACAAATTTGGAGAAAGGGAAATTTTGTTTGACAGAGCGCGACTTTGTGAAAGTTAGTGCTTTGCGACTTTATGAAAATTCGCATTTTAAGCTTTATGAAAAGGTATCATTATTTTGTCACCATTCGGTTTTGCCAACCGATATGTGCCATTAGAGTAAATTGCATCAATGTCAAAGGGTCCATCCCATTTTGGCTGGAACTTTTCTCTAAATTTTTGATTAGTTATGATTGGTTTTTTTTACTGAAAAGACCAGATCACCCATCTTAAAAGTTATCTACCTGACATTTTTGTTGAAGGTTTTGGAAATCCGTGCTTGTTAAAGTTCAATGCTTATCTTTTGTTTGCCATAAAATTGTAAATGATTCTTTATTGAGCTTTTTCAATGAAAAATTATAATTTCAACAGTTTTTTTTTTATACAGAAGATGCAGAAAATCTAATTCTCTCTTTTTTAAAATTGGGCTCTAGAGTAGTTGTGGAGAACGAACCTGCTCTCCGTTGTTACTCTGTATAAAATTTTAGTTGGCAAAGATTTTGAGCTTTTGATAGCACTAGCACTTAAACAAAAATAGCTCTTTTTTTTATACTAATCTCCCAATGCCTTTTGTACCTAAACTTCTACTATTTATAGAGATTTGGAGACTTTTGAGTTGATATGACTGTCCAACTGTTGGCCTCCAAGATCTGAGAATTAATTTCTCACCTTCTGGTCTGGTAGATTTGTATTAAATCTCCAAAATTTGTAACCGACGTCTTTAATCCTCTGGATCATAACTAAAATGCAGAATGCGAATATCAGGCTTTAGATTCGAGTTTCCTTTAAATCACAACTAGAACGCGAATATCAAACTTTAAATTCGCTGCTCCTTTGGTTTCAAATGAGATGCGGATCTCAATTTTAGATTCATGGCTCCTCTGATTATAATTGGAATGTGGATCTCAATTTTAGATTCTCGGCTCCTCTGATTACAATTGGGACACAGATCTCAATTTTAGATTTGTGGCTCCTCTAATTACGATTGGGACATGGATCTCAATTTTAAATTCTCGAATCCTTTGTAATGGCATATTCGTTGCATGCGTAGTCTGTTTGGGTGCGATGATAAGACTTTCGTTCGAGGATTAAGGATCGCATCTCCGCTTCTATGTAAAATAAAGCACAACTTTGTGAAGGCCATGTCTTATGTCCTTTTTATATTCACGGATCTTTCTTTATGAAAGTTGATCCGAATAAAAGAAAATTCTGCCAAAAAATGCAACTCTATGGGCCTCCCTCGTTAGCCCAATTCTCGGATCTATCCGGCTAAAGATCTGCATTTTGGCTATTTTGAGAGACAAAACGCGACTCTGTGAGGGTCGCATTTTAGCCTTTCTTGACTTTTGAGACACGTATCCCTCTATGACAAATAATCTACGTGTTAGCCATTTTAGGCTTGAAATATGGATCTCTCTTTAGTTAATGATCCACATATTATCCATGTTGGGTTAAGGTTCTCCAATGTAACGGTGAGAGATGATCATGTTCCCATTGATGATTTTAATACCGAACTCTTGGAGTTGAAATAGTATTGCATAGATTTGGAAATGAAAGAGTAGAACTCTTTAAGAGATAAAAAAATCTCTGAATTAAGAAAGAGTAAGACTCTTTATAAGATGAAAATCTCCAATCTTCTTGTACTAGATGTGGATCCTCTCATAGAGGTGTGTGGATCATCTCATGAGGGTCCCCCTTTTTTTTTCTTGTTTAACCTTCTTGGCTTTTATAGGTGTTTTGGGATTTAAACCCTCATTAACTTGGAGATAATGAAAGTGTAACTCCCATTTTTATTTTCAATTAAACGAGCTGTAACCCCCATTTTAAAGGTGTAACCCCCATTTTAATTTTCAATTAAATGAGGTGCAACCCCATTTTAACCACTCGTTAATGGGATGTAACTCTCACTTTAATTGGTGTTCATGCATAATGATTTTTGATTTTTTTTTTGTCAATAGCTATCAAATTTCTAGTCATCACACAAAAATTTCCAATGGCTAATAAGAGTAGCAGAAGCAGTAGGATGCTTATCACTGTCAGCATATTCAGCAGCCTCGGCCCAATCCAGCTGCTAGTGAATGACGATCGATCGATCACAGCTGTAGTTCGCATCGTACTAAGGGAGTTCGCTTGCTAGTGCAGGCTGCTCGTGCTCGGCAAGGATAATAACAGATTCAATCCCTGTTGCCTAGCGTCGATCGAGTGTTTCCTTTAGTTTTTTTTTGAATTGGCTGAGGAAGTCTATTGCTCTTCTTTCAGCATGTCTGGGTGTACTCCATTGATTTCTCCTTTTTTTCATAGAAATCGGGGAGAGTCCTTTTTGCTTTAAATTATACGAGCCGTAGTTCTTTACTACCAGTTTCCCTGCAGGGATAGGAGTTGCGTCGATCAGAATTTCTAAAGATCCCATGGTAATTGTAGCCATATTTGCAGACACCTTTTTCTGTTTAGGTCTCAACTAGATCACTTTTGCATCGATGAGTGCTTGAATTTTATCTTTTAGATTATAGCAATCCTTCGTTGGGTGTCCAATGTTTTGATGGTAGAGGAACACATGGGATCATCTGTTTTCCCAAATTTCCCTGGCTTCCGATTTTTCGGGCAAACTGAGCATCCCCTTTTTATTTAGTTGGTGAAAGAGCGTGACTGCTTATTCATTTGTTGAAATCGTATGTCCGCTGTGCTCTAGAGAAATCTTGATTATTTTGTGGCTTTTGGTTCGCAGCGGGTCAGATCGTCATTCCTTCCATTCTCTTAGAGCGGGATGATTGTTACTGTGGCCGGTTCATGGATATCCTCTTTTGAACACGATATTCATCGATACGTTTGATTATATCCTCTACTTACTGCCCTTATTTGACTAGATCCTTCAAAGTTTTGGATTCTACCACTCCAGTCTTAACGAGTATGCTGGTTTGGAGATTGTGCTTGTAAGTTTCTACTAGCGTTTCTTTTAACATGTCATGCGAACATCGTAGTGACATCTCTCGAAAATGTTCTGCAAAAGTTTTTACAGTCTCATCCTCTTTTTGTTTGTTTGCTAGGAGAGAATGGATTGAGATCTTCATGTCATCTTCAAAGAAGTAATGAAGGAATTCCTTCTCCACGTTAGACCACGATTTAATGGTCCCTTGGGGCAATTGCATAAACTATAATGCCTCGCTTTCCGCAGTGGGGATAGCTGGGAAGTTCAGCGTCAAATGATAACTCGACAAGCCTTAATAACATTATAGCCACAACAAAGCAGATATATGAATAAAAAATAACCATAACAATATTTTTTTCATCCAACATAATAATAATAAGTTTTTTTGCTTAAATAAATCCAAAAAAAAATCTGTACAATAAAATTATCTCTAAACAATGGGAGTATTTTAAATAAAACTATGTTACATGACATATACACTTATTACATTTTTCTAATGCGAAAGTACTCAACTAAAAAAAATCATTTACTCCTGTAGTTTTGTGTGCTCCTTAAAGTATGTCATGTTATACTCCATTTCCAACGGATCTACTTCTTGGTCAATATATGTATCTAGTCATACATAATCAGAATTGTCAGTAAAGCGATCAATAATAAATGGTAAAAAAATGATAATGTCTCAGTTTCATGAAAAGCCATATGCAAGTAGACGGTGGAAATTCTCATATTTGAACATTTTATGTGTTTATCATTAGTTTTTTATAGTTAACATCTTTTAATTATGATATTTGAAAATTAAGGAAAATATAAACTTGGCTGGTCTAAACACATCCCCATCTACTACGGGAAAATAGAACAGAAATATTGATCGGAGCCTATCCCAATCCCCAAGAGGGGAAACAGTGGAAAATTTTGATCGGAACCTATTTCGATCCTCCTAAAATGGAAAACATGGCAATTGTGAGTGGAACCTATCCCGATCCTCCCAAAATAGAAAACAGTGGCATAGTTACGTCCAACCATCAAATTCATATGAACCTTAATTTTCCCCCAACCCCAGTGAATGACGATTCCAGTGTCAGTTATTTGGTTTGGTTTAATGGATTGGTGATCAACATTAAATTTCAATATTCTTTGGCAATAATAATAACAATAAATAACAATATATAATACAATAGTTAATGATCTACCACCAATCCCATATTAGAACAGTTTCCGGTGTCTTTTCGGATTTCCTTTCCAATATTCATTTTCTCGATATTTTTCCACTCTTCGACTTGGCTTACTTCTTCTTTGTTCAATTTATGACAGGAATAAACCCTTTGAACACCTTAGTTATAATTCAATTTAGCCACCCTTACACTTTTTGGTGCCTTGATGCCTGGTAAATAAAGCACCCTAAAACCTTATTTTTATAATTAAGAAATTCTATAGTAACTCTATTACTAACTAGGCAAGTTGGGTTTGTGCTCAACCCATGCCCAACTGGCTTAAGTTCAGATAAGCATTTCAGGGCAAAATCCAACTTGCGCTTAAACGCCAGTAATATCCAAAACTAAAATCCAAACCCATCTTTGTATCGGATGCAGGTTAAGCACTACTAACTGGCTTGCAGCTGATTAGCAAAAAACTGGCTTGCAGCTGCACCCACATTGTTAGCAAAAATATAGGAATAATACCAATGTAACAACCAACGGAATCTAATAGTTAACCAAAGAGAAAAATAGTAGAGACAGAGAACACGCAGATTTAACGTGGTTCAGCAATGTACCTATGTCCACGAGGACACGATCGAAAGCTTCCACTATATCAAAAAAGATTACAGTACTCTAGTCTCTCAACCACAAGAGAGAAATCAATGGAATTACACAAGAATTGAGATCTAACCTCAACCTCCTTGTCATTGTGCTTCGGTTGCAACCTCAACCGAAGCAACAACAGCAGCGACACAAAGAAGCAGCGGCAGCAACACCATAGCAATCACACACAATTTTGGCACACAAATGAACCAAGCAGCCAAAAAACTAACAGCCAAATAAATAGCCGCCTTTCCTTCGCCTTTGCTCAATTCTTTGGTCACAAATTTCTTAGGCACAATATTAGCAGCCAGTCCTTGATTTCCTTTGGCCAAAATTAATTTAACCTGCCACCTACTTTTATTCAGCCAATCCAAACCCTAGCCACACACTCCAATATATATATATATCATAATGGGTTTGGGCTAGTTTTGGACCCGTTGGGTGGACCGAATCCATTACGGTAGGGCTCCATTAGTAACAATCTCCCACTTGGAGACCTATTGCAAAAATTGTAATCTTTGTACATAATAATCCTAGTGTCCAAAGCTTTTATCTCGATTGCTCAAAGTCCCAATTCTAGCATTCAACACAAATTCACCAAAGTTGAACAATAGCTCAACTTTTTCCCATCAGCCGGCTTTGTCAATATATCTGCAGGATTCTTACTGCCCTCAATCTTCTCCAACATTAATTGACCATTCTTCAACAAGGATCTAATGAAGTGACACCTCAAGTGATATGTTTAGTCCGTGAACGATACGCTGACTTCTTAGCATGATGAATTGCACTCTGACTGTCACTGAATAATCTGCAATCCACTCCATCAAAACCCAACTCACTCATCAATCATTGCAACCAAATAAACTCCTTACTTGCATCTGTAGCTGCCACATACTCAGCTTCTATCGAAGATAAAACAATAATTGATTGTAAACTTGAAGTCCAGCTTACCACTGTCCCTCATATAGTAAAAACATAACCTGTGGTGCTCCAGCTATTATCTCTATCACCCCCATGGCCCGAGTCCACAAAACCTTGCACATCAATGTTATCAACCCCAAAACACAAACAATACTTTGAAGTACCTTTCAAAGACCTGAAAATCCACTTCACTGCTTGCCAATGTTCCTTCCCAAGATTTTTCATGAATCTACTCACAACTCTCACTGCTTGTTTAATATCTGGTATTGTACTTACCATTGCATACATGAGACTCCTAACGGCCGATGAATAAGGCACATTTTTCATGTGTCTCATCTCCTCATTTATCTTAGTACCTTGCTCTTTTGACAGTTTAAACTGACCACCAAGAGCTGTAGTTACCGATTTTGCATTCTCCATGTTGAATCTCTCCAACACCTTCTTGATATATTACTCTTGAGATAACCACAATTTCTTGCTTTTCTTATCTCGGGTAATTTGCGTCACAGGAAGTTGTTTCGTCTCACCCATGTCCTTCATAGAGAATCTCCCTGCCAACTTCCTCTTCAAATCTTTGATTTTGTTCATGCATGTACCTGCCACAAGAATATCATCTACATACAAAATAAGTATAATAAAGTTACTGTCCTTAAAGTTTTATAGATATACACAATGATCCGAATTACATATGAAAAATCCGAATCCAACATAAACTTATCGAACTTTAAGTACCATTGCCTCGGAGCCTATTTTAGTCCATACAAGCTCCTTTTCAGTCGACATACCCAATTCTCCTTTCCTTTAACTTCATATCCCTCTGGCTGTTCCATGTATATTTCCTCCTCCAAATCACCATGAAGGAAAGAGTCTTCACATCAAGCTGCTCTAAATACAGTTCTATCACAGCCACAATACTCAATATTGTTCTAATAGAAGTCATCTTGTCTACTGGTGCAAATACTCATTAAAATCAATACTTTTCCTCTGACCAAATCCCTTCACCATAAGTCTAGCCTTGTATCTTTGTGTCCCTCATGCCTCATGTTTTATCCTGTATATCCATTTGTTATGCAATACTTTCATCATTGTTGGTCGCTTCATCAATTCCCATGTGTGATCTCCTCCAAAGAAAATATCTCATCATGCATGGCTTGCTCCCACTTACGACGAAACTTATCCTGCATAGCCTCTTGGTAACTCTCTGGTTCACCTGCATCAGTATACAAAACATGATATAAAAGAAGACAAAGTTTTTGAGTTGGCTTCCATATCCTAGTGCTCCTCCTCAAATTGGGAACACTCTCTGATGAATAACTGGAACCATCTACTTCGTCCAGTGGTTCTCTCTCCTGTTCGGTCTCATCTCAAGCTTGTGTATTCTCAGGTGTAGCTATTTCTTCTCCTTCAGATGTAGGTATTTCTTCCTTTCTTTCATCCATGGAATCCATCACATCCTGTGGCTCATCTAGCTCAAAGTGCTCTTTCTCAACTGTTTTCTCACTCTTGTTCTCCATTATGTCTTTATACATACAGCTTTTATTAAATACTATATCTCTACTACGAATCACCTTATTATGCTCATAATCCCACAAGCGATAACCATATTCGTCGTCATTGTATCCAATGAATGCACACTTCTGAGATTTAGAATCAAGCTTCTTTCTCATCTCATGATCCACATGTGCATATACTATACAACCAAATACTTTTAGGAATGAATAATTCATAGTCTTACCAGACCACACCTTCTCTGGAATTCCTCTATCTAAAACACTAGCTGGACTTCTATTGATCAGATAGACTGTCGTATCTATAGCGGCTTTCCAAAGTTACAAAGGCAAACCTGCATGTAGTCTCATACTCCTAGCTCACTCCAAAATAGTTCTATTCATCGTCTCAGCCACGCCATTTTGCTGCAGTGTTCTTAGTACAGTCTTCACTCTTCTGGTCTCGTGGGTTGAGCAATAGTCATCAAATTTCCTATTGCAAAATTCCCCTCCATTGTCTGACAACAGACATTTCACCTTCAAACCTTTTTCATTCTCAACAAGAGCTTTTCATACCTTGAAGATCTTGAAAACATTGGATTTCTACTTAAGTGTAAACACCCATATTTTCTTGCTTGCATCATCTATGAAAGTAACAAAATAAGAATTACCTCCAAGAGACTTCGCCGAAGAAGGCCCCCATACATCTGTATGCACCAACTCCAATCTCTAGGTTTTCTTCTCCTCGTCATCCTTCATAAAGCCAACTCTTTTCTGCTTCCCAAACACACAGTTCTCACAGAAATCAAAATTAGCATCTTTCATATCTATCAACATACCTAGGGCTTGCAATACCCTCATGTCGCTCTCAATCAAGTAACCGAGCCTGTGATGCCATAAGGTAGCCTTCTCATTCTTCATGGTGGCCAAAGAAACAACGTGATCCACCGAGCTTGAGAGTAAATATAGAGTTCCCACTCTCTCACCCTTGACCACTACCATTGCTCCTTTGCTAATCTTCCAATGTTTCTTCTCAAATGAGATTTGATAACCCTTGCCATCCAGCTTGCTAACAAATATCAAATTCTTCTTCAAATCTGGTATGTGCCTGACCTCTTGTAAAAGCAGCTTTCCACCATTTTAACTGAATTGTCCCCTTACCGACAATCAAATGCCCAAATTCACCTTGGACATAATTATCAAACCATTCTCTGCGAGCAGTGCAATGGAACAAAGCCCTTGAATCCACAAACCACAGATATAACCTTGATTCTGTATGAGCAGACAAGCACAAGTCATCATACTCCTTACTTGGATTCACCACATTCGCTCCTTCTTTATCTTTGTTTGGACAATCCTTTTTCATATGACCCTCTGTCTTACATTTCCAACACACTAACTTTTTCTTGAACTTCCCCTTAGATTTTAATCTCCCTCTTTGTTTCGAATCCCTGCTTAAACTTCTACCCCTTTCCTTTCTTCTGTCATTATCAACAGACAAAGCAATACTTGTAGAAACTGTGCTCTCACCCATGCTCTTCTTCATTAATTCATTATTCATGACAGTACTCATAACATCATTAAATTTAAGAGCAGTGTTGGAAGTATTGCTAATGGCCAAACAATATTACTCCAACTATCCAGTAACGAACACATAAACATCAAAGTTTTAATGTCATGAGCAAAGACAAACTCTAAGGATTCAAGTTGTGCCCATAATGTGTTAAATTCGTTCAAATGATTAACAACTGAACTATCAGAAGGCATTTTCAAGTTAAACAACTTTTTTATTAGAAACAGTCTATTTGAAGTAGACGGCTTCTCATAAAATTTAGCCAATGCTGACATCAAACCTGCAATGGTCTTCTCCTTGGAGATATGGAACACAATCTGCTTTGTCAAGCACAATCGAATCTGCTCCAAAGCCCTCCTGTCCAACAATTCCCACTCCTCATCAGTCATCTTTTCTGATATTTCTCCAAACAGTGGTTGATGTAAATTTTTCTGATATAAATAATCTTCCATCTGCAACTTCCATCATTGGAAGTCTGTCCCATCAAATTTTTCAATCTTCCCTTTCTATTTACCGCCATAACTCCCACTCAAAATCAAGACCGATCTGAGTGAAATCTGACTCGAACCAGAGCTTTGATACCAGTTGTTAGCAAAAATATAGGAATAATATCAATGTAACAACCAGCAGAATCTAATAGCTAACCGAAGAGCAAAATAGCAAAGACCGAGAATATGCAGATTTAACATGGTTCGAAAATGTACCTACGTCCATGGGGACACGATCGAAAGCTTCCACTATATCAATAAAGATTACAATACTCTAGTCTCTCAACCACAAGAGAGAAATCAATGGAATTGCACAAGAATTGAGATTTAATCTCAACCTCCTTGTCTTTGGGTTTCGGCTGCAACCTCAACCGAAGCAACAATAGCAGCAACACAAAGCAGCAACGATAGCAACTCCACAGCAGCAGCAACAACACCACAGCAGTCGCACACAATTTTGGCACACCAATAAACCTAGCAGCCAAAAAACTAGTAGCCAAATAAATAGCCACCTTTCCTTCACCTTTGCTTAATTCTTCAGCCACAAATTTCTTTGGCACAATATTAGCAGCCAGCCCTTGATTTCCTTTGGCCAAAAATAATTTCACCCACCAACTATTTTTATTCGGCCAATCCAAACCCTAGCCACACACCCCCATATATATATATATATATATCATAATAGGTTTGGGCCAGTTTTGGACTCGTTTGGGCGGACTGAATCCGTTGCGGCAATAGGGCTCCATTAGCAACACACATCACATGGCGCACCTCAACTAGTACTACTATCAGTTTATTGAAAAATGATAGACAGGTCTGGGGCCCAAATTGACACCTAGTGCTCATGTAATCGAAGTGGCTTGAAGGCAACCCCAAGCCACTTTTCACAATTCACATTATTCGCGCCTCATCGTGAGTACTTCCCCTATGTACATACCTTCCAACACCTTAGATCCAGTATGCCCATCATCATAGTGTAACCACTTCCTTCATTATTACTATCATTCTATACAATCAATTGTTTGTTTCCAAATGTGTCCTACAGAAGTTTCCAGTCTGATGGCAATTATAGCAAAGAAGATTCCTATGCCTAGATATGGTATTGTAGACCATTGAACATATGCACTTGCTATGCTATGCTGCTAAAGACCTAATAAAGGATCTTCACCATCTTCATCCATGTTTGCCATCTTCCTAGGTCACTAGCCCTTTTGCTATACACCATCCCTTCTCTAGAACCTCAGCTACCTCTAGATAGACTGTACTTCAGAATCAAGATACATCAACAAGCCTTTCAGAACTGCAAACACAAGGACAAGCCATAGCCTTTTCTAAAAGATACCTTCGACACTTTTGACGGCCCAACTTCCAAAAATGTACATCACTGATACTAGAGAGTATCTATCCAAAAATATATATTTCTAGTTAAATAAAACATAAAGTGTAGAAATAAATATAATTAATAGCACATTACAGTGAGTTGAAGAACTCACCTTTGCCTGCCTGAATTTCTTTTTTTCCCTTTTTTTCCTTCTTTTTTCCCTCCTCACGTATGTTCTGAAAATTTCTTTCCCTCTGCATTTGAGAAGAGAGGAGACGATTACCTTTCTATTTAGCTAAAGGAGATTAAATATTTAAAGATAGAATCCTATTGGTTAAGAAAATTTAAATAACCAATATTTAGATAAGAGCCAATTTAAGGATTTGGTTTACATTTAGATTCAACCTCTGTTTAAATTCTTATTAACCAAATATTATTATTTATTAAAAAATTAAAAAATAATGCATAATAAAAAGTGGCTGTCACATTTTACATCCTTAAGTAAAAATTTTGTCCTCAAAATTTCTTTAAATTAAAGTGATGTAAAAGAGGATTATACCTTTACTCAAATAAGTGTGAAAATCGATCCCGAATATTTTACTCTCGCTCCCAAGTTGTCTCATAGCTTGAATGTGATTCCAAGAAACTAATACAAGTAGAATTGCTTTGTTCTTTAATGTCTTCTATATGCGGTCAACTATGGCTACCGACTCTTTTGGATAGAAGAGGTCTGGTTTGATCTCCAATTCCAAATAATCCATGATGTGCCTCTCATCATGTATATATCGCTTTAATTGTCTGATGTTCCTCTCATCATGTACATACCGGCTCTTATTTCGATCTAGAACTGCTTGCAAGTGTTATCATATTAAGTTAACTTTGTTTACTGTCTGTGTAATTATCTCAGGCCCAAGTAGTTTTCTTTCCTCAATGACATCCCAATATAATGGTGATCTATATTTTCTCACATATAGAGTCTCGAATAGTGCCATCTTGATGCTTTCTTAGTATCTATTATTGTAGGTGAATTCCAACAGATGTAGATAATCCTCCCACGATCCTCCAAAGTCAAACGTACAAGCCCTCAACATATCCTTCAATGTCTAGATAGTCCTTTCTGACTGGCAATCTATTTTTGGGTGATATACTATGTGAATTCTAATTTTGATCACAAACTATATTGACGTTTCTTCCAAAACTGGGATGTGAAACATGCCTTTTGATTTGATACAGTACTAATTGGGACACCATGTAATTTTACCACTTCGCGCATATACTTCTTTGCAAAAGTTTCGATAGATTGTTCTATACGAAATGGTATGAAATGTGCTACTTTAGTGAGGTGGTCCACAATTACTCAAATAATATTGTTACCCTTGGGACTGCGTGGCAATGCAGTGACAAAATCCATAGTAAATCTTTCCCATTTACACTTGGGTATGAGTAAAGATTGAAGAAGTCATGGCATTCTTTGATGTTCAGCTTTAACTTGTTGACAAACCAAACACTTGGATACAAACTTGGCAATTTCATACTTCATTCCGTGCCACCAAAAATATTATTTCAAATCCTGATACATCTTCGTTCCTCCAGAATGAATAGAATAGACTTAACTATATGCCTGTAATAGTACTTCCTGCCAAATTTTTCCCTTAGACACACAGCCTATTGCCAAATCGAAGAGATCCATCTGTATGGATATTTAAATCTGTCATATGTCCTTCCTTACTTATCTTCTGAACCTTTGCAACTTAGGATCATTTTTCTAGACTTTTTTTAATTTTCTCTATCAATGGGGGTGAGAGTTGCAAGGCCAACATTTGTGTCTCAACAACGGGTAAGATAATCTCTAATTCTAACTATATAATTTCCTCAAGTAGCTCTTTCTACTGAGTTAAAAACATTGCCACAGGCTTCCTGCTCAAGGCATCTGGAATCATTGAACTTACAAGGATGGTATTGTAAATTGATATCATAATCAATCATCAATTCGAGCTACCTTCTCTGTCTCATATTGAGTTCCTTCTGTGTGACGATATACTTAAGACTCTTATGGTCCATATAAATCTCCACTTTGCTACCCAATAAATAATGCATCCAAATCTTTAATGCAAAAATTAAAGCTGCAAGCTCCAAATCATGTGTGGGATAGTTTTTCTCATGCGGTATCAATTGTCGAGAAGCATAATCTATCACTCGGCCTCGTTGCATCAACACACAACTTAGTCCGCTGCCGGATGCATCACTGTACACAACCATTCCTTCAGTTCCCTCCAATATCGCTAACACTTGTGCTGTTGTTAGCCTCTTTTCAACTTATTGAAAATTGTATCACATTTAACTGTTCAGTCATACCTCTCTCTTTTCCTCAGAAGTTTGGTCAGAGGTCCTGCAATCTTAAAAAAATTTTGGACGAACTTTCAATAATAACCTACTAATCATAGAAAGCTCAGCACCTCTAAAACATTCTTTGGGATCGACCAATCTTTCACTGTTGAGACCTTGCTAGGATCGACTGAGATTCTATCTTTGGAAATAATGTGTCCCAAAAATAAAATACTTTTCAGCCAAAATTCACACCTGCTGAGGTTTCCATATAGTTTCTCCTTTCCTAATGTCTCCAAAACTACCCTTAAGTGCTTAGTGTGATCCTCTTTGGTTCTAGAATACACTAATATGTCATCTATGAACACCACAACGAATTTATCCAAATATGGAAGAAAAATTCAATTCAATTAAGTTCATAAAAATTGGAAGTGTATTCGTCACTCCAAATGGCATCACTAAGAATTCAAAATACCCATATCAAGTTTGGAACACTTTTTAGGAATGTCTGACTCATTCACTTTCACTTGGTGATACCCAGACATAAGGTCCAACTTGAAAAATACCCTAGCACCACTAAGTTGATCGAACAAATCATTAATCCTCGGTAGTGGGTATCGATTCTTGATAGTGACCCTGCTTAATTTCCTATTGTCAATACATAATTTTTTGCCTCCATCCTTCTAAGTTAACAGTATGGTGCACCCCAAGGGGAAGTACTTGGCCTAATGAAGCCTTTAGCTTCTAATTTGTCTAATTGTACCGTCACTTCTTTTAGCTCTATTGGACCCATTCGATACGATACTTGAGAGATTGATGCAGTGCAGGAAGAAGGTCAATAGCAAACTCCACTGTCCTGTTTGGCGGTAATCCCGAGAAATCTTCAAAAATGTCCAGGAACTTTGAACCACTAGAATGTTAACTAGAATGGAATCCAAATGGACTATTACTCCCTCCGTAGGTCAGACTCTAAATTTTGCAGGTTCCTTGGTACTGTTGCCCCCAATGAACTCAAACTCTGTGTGATTCGATATCTTAAAGATAAAGCTTCTCTTTCGACAATCAAGAATTGTATGAAAGGTACTCAACCAATCTATCTCCAATATCACGTCAAATCTGTGAGTACCGATAATTAGGAAATTAGTATAGAATTCCCTTTTACAAATTATTACATGACACAATCTACACATTTGAATAGAAGAGATACCCCTTTACTCGTACGTATCTTCCATTTAATGTTCAGGTCCTCATAAGGTATGGCATGTCGTGTCACAAATGTAAAAGAAATAAAGTAATGTGATGCTCCTGAGTCAAATAAAACTGGTGCAGGTACATGATAGACTAGAATCATTCCTGCCATCACGTCATCTGACTTCTCTGCTTGCTCTGTGGTTAGATTATATTCTTGTCCATGTCCCTTGTCCACTGCCTTTTTCTTCTTAGGCTGCTCATAAGCTCTATTTTGAGGTGGAAGTGGTCACATATTCTGATTGTCATTCTAATTCTTTCGTGACTACTGTTGTTGTTAAGATACTGGAGGGCAAGGCATTGGTCCCGTGTTTCTCCTTTGTAGACAATCTCCAATCCTGTGTTCACTTGACTCACATGCTAGGCATAAGTTGTTGGCATATCAGCACTTCTTAATAGTATGTCTTGACTTCTGACAATGTGTGCAAGTGACTTTCTGTTGTGAAGAAATGACTAAATGCTTCTCAACATTCCTAGATGAAGTTCCTCCCAACATTTGACTCACCGACCTCTTAGGTGCAGAAGACTTAATCCTTCTTTATTTAATCACCACTTGCTCTATATCCCGAACTGCATCTATAACTTCAACATAGGTCTCCATTCTAGAGGACACTTAATACTTCTGGATATCTAATCTCAATCCCTATTGGAAATGATGTGCACGGACTAGCTAACCTCTTTGGTGTAGAAAACTGAATCTACCTTTCCTTAATCACCACTTGCTCTATATCCTAAGCCACATCTATAACTTCAACATAGGTCTCCATTCTGGAGGACAGTAAATACTTCTAGATATCTAATCTCAATTCCTGCTGGAAATGATGTGCACGGTCTATCTCATTTGATACCATATATGGTGGCGAAGACTCAAACGAACAAACTCTAATGCATACTCTTTACTATCATTCTGGCTACCTCAAGTTAATGAATTGTTGCTCCATCTCTCTTTTGGCTGCTCTAGGAAATAACCTTGCAAGGAAACTCACTGAGAAAACATACAACGAGATTTGTTGGGGAAGTATATTCTCCTCTAATTGCCACCAAGTCCTTGCTATATTCGTCAATTGAATTTTGACGACATCTACTTCATCAACATCTAGAATATGAGTTGCTCTTAATAAGTCTTCAATCTCTATGAGCCACTGCTCAGTTTCCAATGCTCCTACAGTCTCTGAGAAAGTAGATGGATGGAGGCACCTGAAGTCAGATGTCCCTCTAGGACGCTAATCCCTCAATTCTACCACACGATCTAAGGCTGCCATCACACCCTCGAAAAAGCTTCAGCCTGCTGTTGTTGCCCGTCGGCCATCCTACCAAGCAATCCCAACATTTTATTGCCATAAATAGTGCTCGAAGTCGAACTGGAATTTGCTCCATTCCTATTAGCCAGACGAGCCATCATTCTAAGAAAACAGGATAAGGTAAATATCATTTAAATAATAATAATGAGAGTAAATACATATACATAGAAAAATCATATTTATATATATAGACCTATTGAACCCTAAATAGTCTACAAAATTAAACCAATTTCATTTTTGTTGACTGTAATGATATCCAAGTCCGTTCAAATTACTTGGACCGAATTAAGTAGCTTGGGCTCTAATGCGACCAATAACGCCCCGCTTTCCGTAGTGTGGATAGGTGGGATGTTGAGCGTCAAATGATAACTCGACAAATCTCAATAACATTACAACCACAACAAAGTGGAAATATGAATAACAAATAACCATAACAATATTTTTTTAGCCAACATAATAGTAATAAGTTTTTTTTGCTTAAATAAATCCAATAAAATATCTCTACAATAAAATTGTCTCTAAACAATGGGAATATTTCAAATAAAACTAAGCTACGTGCCATATACACTCATTACATTTTTCTCAGGTGAAAGTAATCAACTAAAAGAATCATTTACTCCTATAGTTCCTCATGCTCTTTACAATATGTCATGTCATGCTTTATTTCTGACGGATCTACTTCTTGGTCAATATTTGCATCTGGTTATACATAACCAAGATCGTTAGTAAAGTGATCCAATAATAAATGGTAAAAAAATAATAATGTCTCAATATCATGAAAAGTCATATGCAAATAAATGGTAGAAATTCTCATATTTGAATGTTTTATACGGTTATCATTAGTTTCTTTTGTTAACATCTTTTAATTATGGTATTTGAAAATTTAGGAAAATATAAACTTAGCTGGTCTGAATGTATCTTTGTCTATCTTCGAAAAAATGGAACAGTAATATTGATCGGAACCTATTCCAATCCTCCTAAGAAGGGAAACAGTAGCAAACTTTGATCGGAGCCTATCCCGATCCTTCCAAAATGGAAAACAATGATAATTGTAATCAGAGCCTATCCCGATCCTCTCAAAATGGGAAAAAGTGGCACAGTTACATCTAGCCATCAAATTTATATGAACCCTAGTTTTCCCCCAATCCCAGTGTATGACGATTTTAGTGTCAGTTACTTGGTTTAGTTTAATGGATTAGTGATCAACATTAAATTTCAGTATTCTATAATAATAATAGTAATAATAAAGAGCAATATATAATATAGTAGTTAATGATCTACAACCAATCCCATATTAGAATTGTTTATGGTGTCTTTTCGGATTTCCATTCCAATATTCATTTTCTCGGTTTTTTCTACTTTTCGACTTGGCTTACTTCTTCTTTGTTCAATTTATGACAAGAATAAACCCTTTGAACACCTTAGTTATAATTCAATTTTAGCCACCTTTACACTGTTTGATGCCTTGATGCCTGGTAAATAAAGCACGCTAAACCTTATTTTTATAATTAAGAAATACTATAGTAGCTCCATAACTTGCTAGCAAGCTGGGTTTGTGCTCAATCCAAGCCCAACTGGCTTTAGTTCAGATAAACATTTCAGGTCAAAATCCAACTTGAGTATAAATGCCAGCAATATCCAAAACTCAAATCCAAACCCATCTTTGCATCGGACGCAGGTCAAGCACTACTAACTGACTTGCAGCTGTACCCACATAATATGGAGCACCTCAACTAGGACTGCGATAAGTTTATTGAAAAATGATAGGCAGGTTTGGGGTGCAGATTGACACCTAGAGATCATCTAATCGAAGTTGCTTGAAGGGAGTCTCCAGGCCAGTATTCACAATACACATTATTCGTGCCACATCGTGGGTACTTCCTCTATGTTCATACCTTCCAACACCTCAGATCCAGTATGCCCATCGTCATAGTATAACCACTTCCTTCATTATCTGCCATCATTCTATCCAATCAATTGTTTTATTACAAATGTGTCCTATAGAAGTTTCCAGTCTAATGACCAGTTATAGCAAAGAAGATTCCTATGCCGAGATATTGTACTATAGACCATCGAACGTGTACAACTGCTATGCTATGCTATGCTGCTAAAGACCTAACAAAGGATCTTCACCATCTTCAACCACGTTGTCCATCTTTCCAGGTTACCGGCCCTTCTGCTTATACACCATCCCATCTCCAGAACTTCAGCTATCTCTAGATAGACTGGACTATACTCCAGAATCCAGATACATCAACGTGCCATCTAGAACTGCAAACACAAGGACAATGCCATAGACTTTTCTAAAAGATGCCTTTTGACACTCTGGATAGTCCAACTTCCAATGGTGTACATCACCGGTACAAATTTATATTTTTAATTAAATAAAACAGGAAGTATAGAAATAAATATAATTGATGGCATGTTGCAGTGAGTTGATGAACTTACCTTTGCCTAGCTGAATGTAATATCCTAAATTCGAGTTGCTTGCATCCCTCTTTTGAGTCCAATCATGCCGAATAAGGCTACCGAAATCAATTTTAGACACCGAAATAAACTTCGGTGGGCTTAATTTAAAATCCGTAACTCCAAATGACATTCGGTCTTCGCGATAATTAGTTTTCTAATATTTAAAATTTTTAGAAATTTTCCTTACGAGACAGAAAAATACTTTTAAAATTGCTAATTTAATAATATTAAAATTATCTTGTTAATTACTACGAAATTTTGGTTCATTTATTCTAGATGTCGGAATGACAAACGGATAATTTTGTAGCGTTTCTCTCATTGAGCACTATGTCCTGTATTGGTATTTAGAGAACATTACACCGAACCAAAATTATTATATTATTAAATAAATATATAAAATAATTTATTAACCTTGTTGGAATTTAAGTAGAGAGAGAGAGAGGTTTGATGTGCTGTCACAAGAAAAGGTGTCTCGTTTAGAGAAAATTTAGAGAAAATAAAGTGTGACGAGGATTTAGTTGAATTTACCAAATTACCCTCCTGGGTTATGGGATCACATTTTCCTCAGTGCGCACACATTTCATTCTCTATTCCTGAACCAAACAGGAAAATAGAGAAAAATAAAAGAGAAAAAAACAGAGAGAGAGTGAGGAGAGAAAGAAGAAAGAAAATTTAATCTAACCAAGAAGTCGAGATCAATCCGAGACAAGTAACATTGCTATTTTTTGTTTGTTTCTTTCCTTAATTTATATTTGTGTATGAAATTTTATTTTGCAAAAATGCTTGGTTCACATTTTAAATTATTGATTGAGATTGAGACTGAACCCGATTAGTGTGTTAATTTTGATATATATAAATATTGTGATATTTGTTCAATTTTGATTTTAAGAAAAAAAAATTTACTTTGTTGCATGCAAAACAACTTTGCATGAATAATTCTGTTGCATGCAAAAATAACTTTGCAAGCTTCAGTTTTGCACCCATGCAAAAAGAAAGAAGAGGATGGAAATATATATATTATATATATATATATATATATATATATATATATATATATATATATATATATATATATATATATATATATACGAGAAAAATGGATATGAGCTGACAGCTCACGCAAGTTACCTGAGCTGCAGTTCATTATCACTATCTCTAATAATTTTTTTAAAAAAATTTCTTTTGGATTATGATCTCGACCCCCTAGGGTTCACTCATACCCCTCTTCTTGGGTTTTAGTTTTGATTTGAACCTCCATCAAGCTAACACAAAATTAACGGTTTTCAATAAATAAAACATTTTGTATGCACTTGATGAAAGGGTAAATGAAATCCAAAATTTATGAAATTAATCCGAAATAAGTTAAAGAGGTAGAGATAGTGATTGTTAAAAAATTGCAGAAAATTCATTGGATCATTATAGTTTTGCCGCTAGCTCACGTAACTTTTTCTAAGCTGGCGGCTCACCTACAGTAATCCCTATATATATATATATATATATATATATATATATATATATATATATATATATATATATATATATATATATATATATATATATATATATATATGGGCTTGGATTCAATTGAAAGTAACTGAAATAAATAAATAAATAAAAACAATAATAGTAATAATAATAAAATTAATTAATTAATTGATGGATTGAGCTTGGAATTTAAATGAAAATTAATTAAAAGAAAAATATATAAATATATGTGATTGAACCTGAAAATGAAACAAGTCCATAAGTTTTGGTTTAGAAATAATGCACTATTATTACATGGTGCACTTGGTTCATGAAGTGTCATTGATTGGTATTGAGAACTGAAGTAGATTACTGAATCAATTTTGATAAATTGTATTGTGATAAAATTGTGCACAAAATTTATTAAGATGACACGGATATTTAATTCATCGTGCTATAAGTTATGTGCTTTGACATTACAACTCATGTGTTATGATACTACATATCACGTGCAGTCATGGAAATGCAAGCCTGTTATCATGAATTGAAAAACAATTGAAAAGGGAAAGGAAAAATAAACAAATAAATATAAAATAAGATTATCATGTTCATAATGTATGAACCCGGAGATGGGAGAAACCGTACGATAGATAACATGATGGGTGGTATTTGATAATTGTTAATGATATAGTGTACTATATGATTCTTGCATGAATGGTGCAGTTTATGTGATACATGACACGTAATTCATGATATATTTCATTAAATCCAATTCATGACATGTTCATGTGAATTAATTGAATACTTGATACACGATGAGCATGACCATTCATGGGAACATGATAACAAATTTCTTGTATCTTGATTACATGACATAAAGTATCTTTGTAATATGCATGACATAAGGGATCCTAAATTCTTGTTTCTCTTGATAAGGACATGTACACAGTTTGACTTGACAAGTTACGTGTGCCATCTTATGTACAAAACTTTTTTGTATAAATGAGAACTTTTCAGTTTCAGACGTGCTATTTATTCATCTGATTGTGGCAGTAGTTATGATTATTCCAAGATCCTGTGACTGTTGGATTGTCTAGTCCAATTTTAAGTAGCGTCTTTCGTTTTGAGAAGCAGCTGAAAAACGGGGACGTTACAGGGTGGTATCCGAGCCTAGATTTAGGTGGAAGACCATATGACTATTGCCATATCAGAACATGTCTGTAACTTATCCTTGATAATTGTTAATTATTCTTTAACATCCATCTAATCTAGTATTGTGTCATCCTATTGTTTCCTATTTGTTTGAGATATCTATCTGCTCTAGTATTGTGCCTATCCTACCATATCATATTTGTTTGAAATATTTATTTTTGGAATTCCATTATTGATTTCTATTTTATCCATTGCGAAATAATATCGATCCAATATTTGACGAATATGTCCCTTAACGATTAATGGTAGGAAATTTTATGCCAACTTGCTAATTATGGATGGAAGGGGATATGATGTCATCTTAAGTATAGTTGTCATGCGGTGATAAATTATGATAGAAGAAAAGTAATGTTTCCTATTTGTGACTGTCCAGGGTAGATTTTGTTGGTGGAAGTTAATCCTTAGAATCATTAGAATTTAAGGTATTCCCAAAGGGAGGAGTTTTAGAAGTTGCGGAAGTAGGAAAAAAAAGAATAACAAGAGATTTCAATGGTATCTGAATTGTTAGATATCTTTCTTGAGGAAAAACCCGGACTACCACCAGTAAGAGCAGTAGAATTTACCATTGATATTATTTCTGGAGCTGAACTAGTTTGTAAGTCATTTATTAAATAGGAATTACAGAATTAGGAGTTAAGAGATAAATAGATGAGCAATTGTAGTTAGATTTTTGAGACCTAATGTTTCGTCTTGGGGAGTCCCAATGTTATTAGTAAGAAACAAGGATGAGAATAAAAAATTGTATATGAACTATAGGGGTATAAGTGCAGTAATAATCTAGAGTAAATACCCATTACCGAGGATAACTAATTTGTTTGATCAATTGGAGGGGCAAAAGTATTCTCGAGGATAGATCTTCACTCGGGATTCTGTCAAGTAAAGTCCTGAATAGAAAATATTTCAAAAACTGCATTTAGAACCAGACATGGTCACTATAAATAATTGGTGATGCCACTTTCAGTGACTAATGCTCCAATAGTATTTATAAATTTGATGAACCATGATTTCACTCTGTATCTAAATAAATTTGTGGTGGTATTTATCGGTGATATATTAATTTATTCCAAGAATAGAGAAGAACATGCTGAGTATTTGAAAATAGTTTAGAGAGTAGAAGTTATATGAAAAATTGAACAAATGTAACATTTGATTGGATAAATTTGTTTTTTTTCTGGTCGTATAGATTCTGGTGATAGTGTATCAGCCGATCCTACGGAGATATGAGCCATGATAGATTGACATATATCAAAATCAATATCAAAGATACAAAATTTAATGGGATGACTAGATATTATTGAACATTTGTATAGTACCTTGCAAGACTATATCACTTTAAATAAACAGACTAAAAAAGAAATGAGATGTCTTTGGAGGAAGAGTATGACAAAATATTTGAAGAATTGAAATGAAGGTCAATAACAATGCCAGTGTTACCCATTTCCAGATAACCCTGAATTCGTGATGGTTTATAGTGATGTTTCAAATTAGGGATTATGATGTATTGACATAAAATGGAAGGATGGTTGAATTTGGACTTGCCCTTAGGCTTCCTAAGAAAAGGAAAAATAATATTATGCTTGTATTTTTCTTAACGATTGAGGAGACATAAATATTAATGAATTACAATAATTAATATTGGTAGACTTGGCAGAGTAAGTATAGTTGGCGGGATTAACTAGTCAAATGAATTAGGGAAACAAACAACCTATGGAAGAATAAGTGTAAAAATATAAAAAGATCTTAGAAGGCTGAGAATTTTGTAGAATTAGTCAAGTAGAAGGTAGATGACAAGAAATTGATAATGAACTATAAATAAAAAAAAGACATTTTATCAAAGCAGAATATAGCATTATATCTTGTTACTCAAGTTAAGTTTATCTTTCCAAATGATTGTCCTATTCCATTACTTTTGTTGATCATTCACATTTGACATTTTGTATCTTTTATCTGAATATTATCATAATATGATTCATGTCTTGAGCCTTTATACATCACAAGTCTTATTGAGTCGGCGAGGCAATTGTTGAGATATATTCTTTGGCGCCAGTAATTGCAGTTTGCTTGATAAGATCGTTGTATGTGATTGAATTTTATAACTAGTCATGAATTCATTTCTTATCTTGTATCCATACCATTCATAGTCTTGTTACATCGGTATTATAATAGTTCAGATTTATTTTCACTTCTAGAGTCGATTACAACATGTAATAGGACCTTAGGAATGGACTCTACAAAAATATTTATCACCTGTATCTTACTCGTTACTTAATCAGGATGGCGTGATACACAAAATTGGTAGTAGCTATTTCAAATTAAACTCTATCTTAGTTTTGTGTTCCTTCACATATATAAAGTTTCAAGAATAAATTGGAATTCTTGTCTATCAATTATCATTCCTATCAAAAACAGAAATCGTTCATAATGTATTCTATATTTCATAATTAAGAAAGCGCTTAGCTGGAAGTACAAAATAATGAATCTATCAAAAGTAGAGTTGAGATCAGACTTAAAATATAAGAAGCAACATGTAGCAATCGTTAACCAATGGGAGAAAGTCTTAAAGAATCAAATAATACTATTAGTTTTTATTTCATGATATGTACAATCACCAAGAGATTTAACTTAGGAGCTTAAGAAGGACATCAGGATAAAGTACTTATATGTTTTCTCATGATCAAATATACCAATTGAATTTCGAGGACGAAATTCTTTTGTTAGGTGGGTAGGATGTAATATCCTAAAATTCGAGCTGCTTGCATCCCTCTTTTAAGACCAATCATGCCGAATATGGCTACCGAAGTCAATTTTAGACACCGAAATAAATTTCGACTGGCATAACTTAAAATCCGTAACTCCAAATGACATTCGGTCTTTGCGATAATTAATTTTTTAATATTTAAGATTTTTTGAAATTTTCCTTACGAGACCTAAAAATACTTCAAAAATTACTAATTTAATAATATTAAAATTATCCTGTTATTATTTTGAAATTTCGGTTCATTTATTCTTGATGTCGGAATAACAAACGGATAATTTTATAGCGTTTCTCTCATTGAACACTATACCCTGCATTGGTATTTAGATAACGTTACACGGAACCAAAATTATTATATTATTAAATAAATATATAAAATGATTTATTAACCTTACTGGAATTTAAGTAGAGAGAGAGAGAGAGACGGGTTTGATGTGCTGTCACAAGAAAAGGAATTGTGGCAATAGAGGGTACCTATGTGTCTCATTTAGAGAAAATAAAGTGTGACGAGGATTTAGTTGAATTTACCAAATTACCCTCTTGGGTTATGGGATCACATTTTCCTCGGAGCACACATTTCATTCTCTATTCTTGGAGCACACATTTCACTCTCGGTTCTTGAACCAAATGGAAAAATAGAGAAAAATAAAAGAGAAGAGGGAGAGAGAGAGAGGAGAAAGAAGACAGAAAATTTAATCTAACCGAGAAGTCGAGATCAATCCGAGGCAAGTAATACGACTATTTTTTATTTGTTTCTTTCTTTAATTTATATTTGTGTATGAAATTTTATTTTGCAAAAATGCTTGGTTCACATTTTGAACTGTTCATTGATATTGAGAACTGAACCAGATTAGTGTGTTAATTTTGATATATATAAATATTGTGATATTTGTTTATTTTTTATTTTAAGAAAAAAATTTACTTTGCAAAAATAATTCGGTTGCATGCAAAAACAACTTTGCAAGCTTACAGTTTTGCACCCATGCAACCTATGCAAAAATAGAAACAAAAAAAGAAAGAAAAAAATAGAACAATTTTTCCATGGGCTTAATAAGCTTTAGTTCTGCACCCATGGATCAATTTTGCATGGGCTCATTTATTCCTGGGTCAATTTTGCATAAGAGAGAAGAAGGAACGGGGGAGAGAGAAAACGAAAAAAAATAGAATAAGAGTGTGGGTTGGGCTGTGAGAAGAGAAAGAAAAGGAAAAAAAAAAAAGGGAATTGGGCCTGTCCTAGCCTAATAAAAGAGAAGATAAGAAAAAAAGAGCAGCTTGAATTGGGTTAGGCCGGATAGAAATAAAACAAAATGAAAAAAAAAATTTATGTAGTTGGGCTTGGGCCGGAAAAGGAAAGAAGAGGAAGGAATATATACAATACAAAAAACTGCGTGCTATCTTATCCATCATTTAGTTTCAAATGCTTATAAGAATTTGATCTAAACTTGACATCTTTACAAGATATTTACCCGCTATTGCAAATGATATGCACAGTCTTATTTATTCTATTTTTCATTATTCACGTGACATGTTTAACACTATCATGATTTAATTGCATACTTTATCTCCAGTACTGTGGTAGTACATATAGATTTTTCTTGTATTACTTGCTGGATTTAATCCCGTGGGTTTCGAACCCAGGTTTAGAAAGCGAAGAAGGAGAACCAACCCCAACTAAAGACCCGTACTTCATTGATTAGACCGAGCCACAATATGCAAGTAAAATACCTTCTAGAGATCCTTTGTATATATTTGTTTATATTTCTTTTAGTTGGACACTGTTTTTCTCTTGTGTTCATATTCAGAACAGTGTGCGATCTTATGTACCTAACTATCTATATAAATGAGATCCTTTCAGTTTCAGACGTGTTATTTATTCATCTTATTGTGGCAGTAGTTACGGTTATTCCAAAATCCTATGACTATTGGGTTGTCTAGTCCAATTTTAAGTAGCGTCCTCCATTTTGGGAAGCAGCTGAAAAATGGGGGTGTTACATTGACATGCCGTGCCTGAGGCATGCATGGCGTCCTGGGCTTTAGCTTGGGATTGGCCTGGAGGCATGGCTCACTAGGCACGGGCCATGCCGGCCCGTCCGGGCACATAATGCTATTTTTTTGTTAACTTTTCTTTTGAATGGTAAAAATAGATGATTAACCAAATAATTTATATGAAAATTGAATTTTATTTTATTGAATTTCATTTAGTTTATAAAATTACTCTGTAAATCTTTTTGGATATCATGCAAAGCCCGAAGAGAGGGAAGAGGACTCTAACCGTCACTCTCAATTATTCCTTGCATTACATCCTTGAGAACTATGAATTATAAAAAAAAAAATTATATGGAAAAAAAATACAAGGGTAAAGATGAAGAAAGAATATAAGTCTTCAATTTTCAATCTTCTTCGGGTGAGTTTTATTACTCCAATTCGTATGTAAGTCCTTAGTTTGTTTCTTCTTGTGTCAAGCCAGGCCTTTAGACATACACACACCTCCAATGTGTTTGCCGCCATTGAGCTCCTTTATTCTGTTAGCACTCTTTCACTGCACTAAAATTAGACTTCGATACTACTGTAGATACCAGAGGGATTAGTATATCATGGGCCATATTGAAAAGCACATGATATGTTTTCTCCTGCGATTTCCACTGGCCAAAATATCAAAAGATTCATAATGGTCACGTTGATTACTATCTTGTGGCCCTATCTAGATAATAATGAAGCACATTAGGAGAAGTATGTGTTGGCTTAGTATTTTTGCAGTTGAATAAAGTTGATAATATTGTTTTTGAAGTATCATCATCTTCAATGCCGAGTTAGTTTGTTGTATGTAGGGATTTGTTATCATAAATATCCTCATATGTAGAGTACATGAATATACAAATATATTTTAACATCATTTATTAGATCTTAAACATTATTTTTATAACTCATATTTCTATGAAATAATTATATTAAGTATTCCATTCCATCTGTTCATAGATCCATAATGGTTGCAAAATAAAGTATATTTGGAAAATTTTTAAAGTATTTTCTAAATTTAATTTCCATTAGTCCCACAATATCTTTAAGAATAGGGTTATTCCTTTTTTAATAAAAAAACAGAATTAATTTTGGTTAAATAATATACTTTAATATGTGTTGTTGGATAATAAGTTCTAGAAAGTGCCTTAGTTGCATATTCGATTTTTCTTAAAAAATTACAAATGCAATATAATTGATTCCATTCCATTGGATCCAATATTCAAGATTTTAATTCCATTTTGTTAAATAGATTTACTATATCTCTATATTTATTTGCCCCATCTAACATCTTAAATATAGAATTCGACCTTATTCTAACATCCTGGGCTAAATTTTTGGTGAGATTTTAAAATTTTAATATATTTGTTTGAAAGTTTGTTTTTTTGGCTCGCTATATTTTATGAATACTATTATATTTCTAAGTTTAATTATGGATTCGTTTACAATTCTTAGTCCATCATGAACAAACAAATTTATTTTTTAGCAAAGATAACGATTGTAAAATAATTTCCCTTGTAAAATTGGTTCAATAATATTTTTTTAAATTTCAATTGTGTCCATATTTTCGTAAGAATTATAAAGGGAAATAAAAAAATCATTCAATTCCAAAGCCAAAAAAACACTAAGTAAAGATTGAGAAAGATTATGTATATTGTGAGGAAATTCAAATCTTTTAAATCATATTATTCTTTTTTGAATTTGCCAATCTTGATTTATGTCGTAGGTTGTTACACACAAAAAATGACTACCATTTAATCCTTCCCAGCAATGAAAGTTATGTCAACTCTATAAATTAAATAAGTTAAAATTGCAATTAAAACTTGTCTTCTATTATTATATATTTTAACTATGCCGGATTTACATGTTGATCTTTGGACTTCTTTAAATTCGGGGTTATGTGCCTTTCTAAGAAAATTTTCAAATTTAGGGTCTTTGACTATATAAAATAGTTGTTTGGCATGCACTATATAAGTAGCTAATTGTTTTTTATCAGTTATAGGATTGTATTTAAATATTCCTAAAGTACATCTATATGTGTTTAGTTGTATTTGTTGAGGCTCATTTTGTGGGTGTGCTTTCTCTAAATGTCTTTTTGGATTACCACCCGTTCTACTTCTCTTAAGGAAGGAGTTAGGTCTTTGACAAAGTTTACATTTAGTTTTTGTAATACCATCATCTATAAATTTTTCAAAATAATACTTCTAACAAATTAGAAGAATCTATGTATTTGTGTTAGGCAACGATGTGGAGGGTCTTCAATGGTACTTGCAAAAAATGGTATTATTTTTTTGTTAAAAAATGAGTAAACTACCCCGGCTTGAGAAGACGAAGCACCGAATAAGTATAGATCCATAGTGAAAAACCACAAAAATTACCGAATTAAATTTAGCTTAAAGATAAATGTGTACCTGAACACCGCAAACCGAAAAGAGAGCTTGAGAGTTGAGATTTGCAGATATGAATAGAGGAGAGAGGACCACTTATGTTTGCTCTTTGAAGGAGGATGGTATCGAATGATGAAGCTTGCTTTTTTCTTCTAATTAGAGAGTGGAAAGCTTGAATCTTGATAAATTTTGTTGCTTGAGCTTTATGTTTGGAGAGATTAGAGAGATGAAGAGAGTTGTAGTTTATTTGACTGTTGTATGAAAAATTAATTTGGATGAATATAGGAATATTTATAGATGAGAAGAGAAGTTTTTTGCAAAATAAAATTGCATAAAAATCCCCAACGGCCATTTTGACCATTGGGGTTTCACTTTGCAAATTTTTTTGCAGAAAATCCCTAACGGCTAGTTTATAGCCATTGGGAAATTTTCTAAAAAAATTGTAGAAAGGACCCCCAATTAAGTTGCAAGGGCTCTAAGAACCGGGACATTGTTTGGTGTGCCGGGCACAGATGCGGCATGACACGCCCGTGCCGGGCACAGGTGCGGCATGACACGCCCGTGCCGGCTTAGGCCGCAAGTCCATGTAGCATGGGTCAAGTCGGAATGCCGAGCTTTACCATGCACACAGCAAGCAAACTGTGCTGAGTGCATGCCCGACACGTGTAGGGCCGGGCGTGCCTGACAGGCCGCCTGACCCATTTGCCACCCTTATGTATGGGGTCATCCCTCTATTGATCTCAAATCCTAATTTTATTAATACTCAGAAAGTGCATCACCCCTATTTAACAAGATCACAACCAATATATAAATCTCTAGCTTTCAAAATCCTAATCCAGTTACAACTGTAAAACCACAAAATTACAAAGGAGCCCAAAGAAAAATATCGCAGTCAAACTCTAACTTTCTGCTAATTAGCAATATTGACCGCCAAATAGCGGGAGTCAAACTTCTAAAAATACTCCTAACTGTGTCTAAGTCAGCATAAAAATCCCAGCTCAAATGGGCCCCACATTACTGCCAAACAGTGGCTATTATCGTCATTTAGCGGCAAAATAAGCTCTCCTGAAGTTGTGGTTTCTGGAACTTGATCATATAGCTCTGGACTTCTTAATGACATGACTATATTCCACTTTGATAGTTCTAGTTCTGTAATTTCGTAGCTTTCTCATTTTTGCTCCTTCTGGACTCGATTTTCTAGTCTTCTCCTGATTTCATACCAATCCATACTGCAATAGACTTAAACTGAAAAAAAGATAACTAAATATTCATGAGTAGCATTATTTATATACAAAATATTTAAGGTTAGAGAATATAAATATGCAATATATGGAACTCATTATTAAGCCACTCATTCCATCAAATGGTAGATACGTCGCTCTGTTTGTGTTGCCTATAATCCATCCCAACTCATGTTCGATTGATCTAGTAAAAGGAACGCTTGTCGTGACTTTTGTTCAAATATTTTCGGTGTAGGTATGAGATAACATAAGTGTGAGATAGTTTTGCTCTCCTTTCTGCAAAAACCATAGATATTCAGGTCCATCAACACCCTCCTTGGCTAGTTGCCCTAAGTTAGAAGTGCCCCTTTAGAGAAAAGGCAGAGGGAGACCCTACTTTTTAAAGAATATCTAGTCTCCTAAATATGTCTTGCTTGAGCTAAACACTAAGCCCATGATTGAGAAATCTATTTGTTGATCAAACTGAGAAGGTGCCTGATTTCTCTTTTCTTTGATAGGGTAAGTCATTGGAAGCTTCATTTGGGGAGATATGATATAAGATGCCTAGGAGTTCCCAGTGTAGGGTTATTATGTTAGGGTGATCCAGTCTCTATTATCTTCTACTCCGAAATTCCTTCACCACCCCTTCTTTGTTTAGAGCCATATTATCGAGATGTGGATAAAGAAATTTAAGGGCGATGTCAGTCCACCATCTTGCCAAAAAGTCATGTTATCCTTCTTACCAAGTTTAAAAGAAAGTCCAAGCCAAAGTATTTTCTTACAAACGAGAACTCCCTTCTAGAATCCCAATATGTTAGACATGTTTCGATATTCTGCTCTCCAAGTTCCCTTCCTAGGTGTAGGAGAAGAAAAATTTGGAATCAAGAAAAACAAGGCCACACAAGGCAAATAGCCTCTTACTTGTGAGGCTAGCATCCCCGTGCAGGGCTAGTCTAGCGCGGGGATGATAGCCTCACAAATGCAAGGCTAATTCAGTTTCCAAACAAGATTTCCTTATGATTTTTACCAGAATTTCTATTCCAGTCATATCCAATTACTCCAAATTAAATATTTTAAATCCAAATACAAGTTCAAAGATTAAATTAAGATGGAATTCCATCCTTATTTCTTAAGAAAACCCCTAAAACTATAAATAGAGACCAAATGAGGAGTTTTAAGGATATTTTTGGAGATCCTAAGAGACCTTTGAGTTAATTTTCAACATGAAGGCATGCTGACCAGCAGCAAGAAGCCACCGGCTATAAGTTTTCATCATCATTATTCATGTTTAAAACAAATCCAAGTGTCAGATTGTCAACGAAATATGAGGTCGATGCTCCATAACTACCTCAAGAACCCACACCTTTTGTAAAAAAGAAAGACATGATATAAGTCCTCTTGTTTGTTTTCTATTTTCTTTTCATTGTATTTTGGAGATCATTGTAATTCATTAAATCCATGGCAATAAAAGGAAGCACGATTTTTGCGGCAAACAAGCTGGCGACAATAGTGGGAGAAGTCTTCTGAATGAACAAGAACATCATGGCCCAATCTGATGCTAAGGAAATTAGTAACTCTATGGAGATGTTGATCGTAGAAGTCAATCAAAAAATATATGAGGAATACTTATCCTCTGGATCGGTAAGTCCGGCCAAAACATAGCTCTATCATCGCTTGGAAATCCCAAGTATGAATTCGAATGACAAGGGGACTCTCGTTGAATAGAAACTCCTTGGATCTTTGATTTCATAACAGGAAGGAGTCCAAGTGATGGATTTGAATGACGAGATAATTCCCACTGAATAGGAACTTCTCAAATTTTCGAGTTCAGAACATGAAGAAATTCAAACGATAAATTCAAATGACAAAGGGACTCTTGTTAAACAGGAGCCCTTTAGATCTCTGGATTCTAAAATTTTGGGAAAGAAAAAACCTCTTCCTATCATGACTGATCAAGGCACCAAATAGAAGCCAAGATCTGGTATGACCAGAACTTAGATTCAGAACCACAACATCGAGCATGGTTGTGAATTCTTAAAAGTAAAGTTCAAGATGAATCTGGTCTCAAACGCCTGGCTAATCAGCCTAGTGTAGCGTTACGCGAGGCTATTTCAAAATGCCAAACTAATCCGCCCAGTGTAACTTTATGCGAGACTATTTCAAAATGCCAATCTAATCAGCACAGTGTAGCTTTATGCGAGAATATTTTAAAATTCTAGGCTAATCAGTCCAACGTGGCTCTACGCGAGGCTATTTCTAAATGCAAGGCTAATCAATCTAGCATACAAAGATTCCAATGCGAGGCTTATAACCCCTGTGCAAAAGGTTCTAAATGCGAGGCTACTCAGCCCCGAACACTAAAAGCACAACGCAAGGCTATTCAGCCCCGCGTAAAAAGTCCAGAATATAAGATTAAGCCTCAGCTCTATGTAATAAGCACAAAGACCAGAACAAAACGTCATTTAAGGCAAGGATTCCAATTTTCTATGCCCGCAGATTTCCATAAATACAACAGGGAGTCTTGTAGATGCTGGAATAAAAAAGAAACTCATCAAGAAATTGATTTAAGAGAATTCCTCACTAACAAGAGGAGGATGGCATAATCCCGTCCATTGTTCTGATATGAAGAAATAATCTCCGCAGTACTTACCAATTACTATTGTGGTTCGCCTAGACCTTCGATGTTTAGTCGAATAACCAAACCAAAGAATAATATACCTAAAAGAAAGAAGGCGTGTTCAAAGATGAAATGTCACCACCAATAAAGAATCTCTTTTTATGACTTCAAACATAGTGAATAAAGGAAAAAAATTATGTGGCGATTGGCATTCATTTGATGCAGGAGCATGTCATTATATGCGGCTCAAGTTAGGGTTATTAGCTCTACGGAATTACAAGAGGTTGGCTGGGAGATTGCGATCATTCAGCCATTACAACACCTCAGTTATACGAGTCTTTCCGATTTAAAGAAACAATGGCCCATATGATGGCAGCTTCAATGAAATAAACCAGAGGCTAAAAGTTCAAGAACGCTTGATTCAAGAACAACAAAAGGGTCTTGACAAACTCCGGACAATGCTTATAAAGGTGGTAGAGAATACATAAAATAATTCCGAATACAAGATGAAGAAACCCTCTAATAAACTACCAAAGAATGATGGTAGAAATTTAGAAAAAAGAAGAGGAGTTTGACTTTGTTATAGACTCACATTTAGAAAACATGCAAAAGATGCAAGATCTGCTGGAAGCCCTGATGCACAGAAATGACCTACAAGAAGTTGCAGTTACTATATCATACCCAATGGAGTGAGAATTGGCTCCTTTCCCTGAAAAGTACAAACCTTTAAAGTTATAATATTTCAATGGAAAAAGTTCTCCCAACCAACACCTATATTACTTATTATCACAAAAGGTCATCTCATGGGAATGATCCTATAATGACTAAGATCTTTGTAAGTAACTTGAGAGGGGCTGCATTTATATGGTTTATGTGACAACCACTTTTATTATGCATTAATTTTTAATTTTTTAGAAAATAATAATATTTGGTTAAAAAATGATTTTTATTTGATGGGATAAGAAATTAAATAGAGGTTGAATCTAAATGGAAACCAAATCTTTAGATTGGCTCTTATCTAGAAATTAGTTATTTAAATTTGCTTAACCAATAGAATTTTATCTTTAAGTATTTAATCTCATTTAACTAAATAGAAAGGAAATCCTCTCCCCTCTTCTCAAACACAGAGGAAAAGAATTTTGCAGAATGCGCGTGATGAAGGAAAAAAGAGAAGAAGCTTTAGAAAGGGGTCGTGCCTGGCATGGCACGGGCTTGACACGCACATGTCGTGCCCATGCCATGTTGGGCATTGCCCAGTTGTTGGCCCTAGCTATACCAGACCTCATTAGCTCTCAACCTTTGTTCTTTATTGAAATATTGTAAGTAAATTTTATTTACTTTATTAAATAGTTTATTTTCTTTCTAGAGTAGGATTTTACTTGTTTTCTAGGAATTTAGGTTTTTTTAAGTATTGCATAAATAAAAATATTATTTTTATAACTAGAAGCATGCATAACTAAATTTCATAGTCTTAAAATGCAGATGAAATTAGTTTAATAGTTTTAACATGGATATTTCTCATTTTCTTCCTATAAAGAAATAAAGTTAATTTTTTTATAAATAAAATAAAGTTAGGACTTCGTATATCATAATTCTTTGATAGATTATGCTTAATTAATATTTTGATAATATTTACTTTGATGAGATTTGGATTTCTATTCTTTATTTTTATTTATGGAATTATTAACTCGATATAATTTGATTTTAAGAAAGATGCTATTTTTGATAATCTATACTTGAAAGCCACTTGATAGATTATAGTTGGGGGCTCTTGATTAATCAAATATTTAATTTGTTACTTGATCATGCATGTTAAAAAGTTAGGAAGAAAAATATAATTCACTGTTAGGATATTATTTTAATGGATTTGAAATCCTAAACTAATTTTAGGAAATAAAAAATCATCTTTTTAAAATTAAAATATTATAGTTAACGTACTAGGATAAGAGAATTAGCAAGACAGTAAAACCTGCTAGATCCATGTGAGTTGTTTGCACTATAATAAACACTTTGCATTTACAATAGTAAATTTTGCATTAATTACGCACAACATAACTTCTAAACACAACACACATTATTGATACTTGCATTTTTTGTATCTTTACTGATATCTAAGCTTGAACAATACTATTGGCCGATATTGGAGGCAACAGATCCCCTGACATGACTCCACCCTCAGAGCGTCTACACTAATGAGGACACCATGCCTGGAGCGGGTGCAAAGTCCCATAACACTGAGGAGAAGGAAGGCATATTGGACATTGATCGCAGGGAGTACACTCATTGTTCGGGCATAGAATACTCTCTCTGTTAAAGTACTGCTGGATTTATGTATTTTGCACTTTATTTCTATACTTTATTTACTAGTAGCTTTTATGGACACCGTAACTTTTGGTGGTATGTTCTATTAATCTCGTTTTAATGGAGCACAGAGTGCTTTGGCTCACCTTAAAAATCTTAAAGAAAATAACTAACTTCACTGTCTCCAAGACTTTCTTTTAAGCAACTAATTATGACATTATTCTCTCCAAGACGTTCTTGAAAGCAACTAATTATGACATTATTCTATCCAAGACGTTCTTTTAAGCAACTAATTATGACATCACTCTCTCCAAGAAGAATTTAACCTATTTAACAATTATTTGAATCAACTCCATATCCGTGGGGAACTCTCGTATGCTTTCCCCCTCGACCAAACTCATAAATTCAGCAACCATGTTAATTTCGTTATTTCAGCCAGATGCAAGACATAGTAATTCAAAGAGCATCTTACAATTATCAATTTGTCTTAGTATTGACAGTGGCTACTGATGACAACTCTCACTTTTCATGTGTACAATCTACAAAGATGATGCATTCTAGCATGTGCATATGTCACCATTATCGTCATCGAAGTTGCCAATGAGCAACTTGTTGAATGTAGTAGACTTTGACCATGGAAAAGCCAGAAGTATCAAGAAACTCTAGAAGCTTGACGAAGTTGAACATTTAACTTAGCCCGAAAGGAAGAAATATCCAGAAGCTGATGAGCTGTAGAAATGATGGCAGTGCAACATGGTGAAGGAAAAGTTTTTATGATGATATTATAGGCGGTTAAGCAAATGCATTTCATTGGACAAATGAAATCATAGACGGTTATGTGACTATCTTAAAGTTTCTTTTGTTTCTCTATAAATAGATGTATTTGTGTGTGGTTTGTATTATCGGGTAGAAAAGAGAGTGCTCTGCTTTGAAAGATAGTTCTTGATTAATAAAAGTTTGAGTTGTGATATTTGTTTTGTTAAAAGAGTGAGATTTTATTGTTTTCTACCCATCAATGGTATCCGAGTGAGGTTGAAGAACACAACGAGATGAGTTTATTGAAATTTTATTATGACATTTTCTATCCAACTTGCACTTTCTACCATTTTGACTGTTCCGGATTCATCTGTGACCACTGTTTGGTGAAATTTTGCCTCTAGAGCCATCAAATTTATAGTTTGAGCTCGATATGGACTCCTCAAATAGTTTTTTCTAGTCGAAACTGCCAAAATTAATGAAAGAAAATTATGAGAATTGGAGTATACAAAAGAAGGTCCTCCTAGCATCCCAAGATCTATGGGTAGATTATCAATCAAGGCTACACGGAACCTGCTTCTGAGGATGAAGAAGACACATTGAATGCAACTGAAAAAGCGAGACTCAAAGAAGTAAGGAAGGAAGATCAGAAGGCACTGCACCTAATATATCAGACACCAGATGAAGGAAATTTTGAAAAAGCCTCCTCCATTACAAATGGAAAGGAAGCATGGTAAATACTTTGAAACTCATTTCGAGGTATTGAAAAGACAATGTGATTCATTTACAGATGTTTAAAAGCGAGTTCGAAACACTAGAGATGAATGATATTGAGTCGATCTCGGAGTATTTTACTCGAGTCTTGACGATAGTGAATAACATCAAGCACAATGGAGACAAGATCAATGATCAGCAGGTACTAGAAAAAATTCCTTCATTCTCTAAATTCAAAATTTGATAATGTAGTCATAGCTATTGAGGAACCCAAAGACCTTAGTACTCTGGAGATGCATGAGTAACAGATCAATAAGAAAGCCTCCTCAAAATCTCTTGATCAAGCACTACAATCAAAACTTTCTCTTCAAGAAAATAAAGAAGAAAAATGAGATTGACAACCAAGTTGAGGAAGGGGCCATTTTCAAAGAGGATGAGGCTTTACTAATAGAGGAAGAGGAGGAGAATTTAACAATAGTAGCGGATATGGAAGTCAACAATATTTTTATCAAAGGGAAAGAGGACAATACAGAGAATGAGGCAAAGGACAAGGAAGAGGAGGTTTCAATCACCAGATTGTTGACAAAAGGAACATGCAGTGTTATAACTATCATAAGTATGGACATTATAGCAATGAATGCTTTGCAGAGACTGCCAAAGTTGAAGTCAGCGAGGATGCCAACCTTGATGAAACAGGTGATCCAAAATTACTGACATTGATGGCTCATCATACAACAATTAAAAATGAAGAAGTATGGTTCTTAGATACGGGAGCAGGCAATCATATGTGTGGGAGAAAACATATGTTCATAGATCTTGATGAAACTCCACAAGAGCATGTGTCCTTTAGCGACCTCTCCGAAGTTCCAGTAAAAGGAAGAGGTAACATTTTAATCAAGCTCAATAATGATGGTCACAGTTACATTACTGATGCTTATTATGTGCCGGATATCAAGAACAATCTGTTAAGTCTAGGACTACTCCTAGAAAAAGGATATGACATCAGATTGAAAGACTCCCACTTGATAATCAGAGATAATCGTGGAAATTCAATCTCCCAGGTACGAATTGTCCAAAAATAGAATGTTTGCTTTAAACATTCCTCATAACTCACCGAACTGCTTAAGTGCCATTATAAATAATAAGAATTGGTTCTGACACATGAGACTTGGACATTTGAATTTTGAAGGATTCAGATTATTGTCAAAGAAAAGAATGCTAACGAGGTTGTCATATATTGATCATACAAATGAAGTTTTGGGAAAGTTGTGCTCTTAGCAAGCATACACGAATGAATTTTGCGAGGGAGACCAGTTGGCATGTGAAAACGCCACTAGGGCTAGCGCATACAGATATATGTAGTCCATCAAAATCAGTATCAAATGGTCAAAAAATATACTTCCTAACATTTATTGATGATTATTGTAGGAATACATGAGTATACTTTCTCAAAAGAAAGTCTTTGGAATTGAATGCATTCAAAGAATTCAAGGCTAGTGTTGAAAGACAAAGTGGCTATTGCATAAAGATGTTGCGGTCAGATCAGGGAGGAGAATATACTTTTAACTCATTTAAAAGCTTTTGTGATTGGCATCATACAACAGTTCACACCAGCTTATACGCCCCAATTGAATGGCATAACTGAATGAGAGAACCACACAATTCTTGATATGACAAGAAGTATGTTGAAAGATAAGAAACTACCCAAGGAATTTTGGGCTGAAGCAGTTTTAATGGAAGTATATTTATTAAACCGATGTCCTACAAAGAATGTTCTTGGAGTAACACCTAAAAAGGCTGTGAGCACATACAAGTCTAGGTCAAATCACCTTCGAGTGTTTGGTTGTATAGCCTATGTAGAGATCCCAGAAGCAAGGAGAACTAGGCTTGATGACAAAGGGCTAAAGTGTATCTTCATTGGCTATGGTGATAGGACGATGGAGTATAAGTTATACAACCCTATTAGAGAAAAATAAGTTATCATTAGTAGAGATGTAATCTTTGAAGAAGATAAAGCTTGGAATTAAGAAAATGCCAAAGATATTGAGAAAGTTAGATGGATGCTCGAACAAGAAGTACCTCAGCAAAATCAACTACCAAGTAATGAAACAAGCAACTCACAAAGCCCTGCTCGAAGCTCACCAACATCATTGAAAGATTAATCACCTACATTAGCATGATCTTCTGATGAAAGGCCGAGAAGGCTAAGGAGCTCAAGGGAAATTTATGAAGTGATTTACGATGTGACTGATTAACAAGATGAACACTTTGAATTGTTCTATTTGTTTATTGATAGTGAGCCACTTTCTTTTGAAAAAGCTGCAACAGATAATAGATGGAGAAAAGCAATGGATAAAGAGATTAACTCGATTGAAAAGAAAAACACATGGAAGCTCAGTGAGTTACCTAAAGGGAAAAAGACCATTGGAGTAAAGTGGGTGTACGAAATCAAAAGAAATGCACAAGGCGAAGTTCAGAGGTATAAAACAAGGCTAGTTTCAGAAGGTTACTCTCAAAAAGCAGGAATTGACTATGGTGAAATATTTGCCCCTGTTGCATGCATGGAGACAATTCAATTGTTGATTTCACTGGCTGCACAACACAAATGGAAGATTTACCAACTTGATGTCACGCAACATTTCTAAATGGCTTTCTTGACGAAGATATATATGTCTAGTAGCCACCAGGATATGTACGAGATGGCCATGTAGATAAGGTGTATAAATTAAAGAAAGTCCTTTATGGACTCAAGCAAGCCCCCCAAGCATGGAATACCCTTACAGGCAGTTACTTCAGAAAGAATGGGTTCTTAAAATGTCCATATGAACATGCAGTGTATGTAAAATGAGAACAAGATGGAGGCATACTGCCTGTCTGTTTATATGTAGATAATTTGATTTTTACAGGCAACAATCCATCCATGTTTGAAGCCTTCAAGGAATGTATGACGAAAGAATTTGAGATGACCGATATTGGATTGATGGCACACTTCCTCAGGATTGAAGTTAAACAACAACAACATGGGATTTTTATTTCTCACGAGAACCTATGCAGCAAATATTTTAAAGAAATTTGGAACAGAGAAATGTAATCCAGTTACTACTCCAGTTCAAAGCGGATTGGAACTACAAAAAAATGAACATGGTGATATTGATCCTACATATTTTAAGAGCTTGGTTGGAGGTTTTTAGATGTCTAACATGCACCAGAATAGGTTACTATATGGTGTAGGATTGATCAGTAGATACATCGAGACACCAGATTAGTCCCATCTTAATGCAGCAAAAAGAATACTCCATGATTTGAAATGTACGATCAATGAAGGCTTATCTTATGCATCAACTGATGATTTTAAACTCATTGGTTATTCAGACAGTGATTGGGAAAGAGACATGGATGAAAAGAAAAGTACAACTGGGTACGTATTTTCCATCGGAGAAAACAACATTCACATGGTCCTCAAAGAAGCAATCAATTGTCACTTTATTTAGTTGTGAAGCTAAGTACGTTGCCGCAAATTCAATTGTGTCATGCTATTTTGTTGCGAAATATGTCGATATATTTGGGATTTCCTCAAGAAAACCCCACTGAGATTTATATTGATAACCAGTCTGCAATTGCACTTGTAAAGAATCCAGTCCATAATGAAAGATGCAAACATATAGACACTCATTTTCATTACATACGGAAGCACATAAAATTGAAGGAAGAGGAGCTATTACCATGCATGACAAATGATCAAGCAGCAGATATTTTTATGAAGCCACTTAAGCATGACGTGTTTACCAAACATAAATTTATGCTTGGGATGGTCAAGTTTAAGGAGGGATGTTGAACGGAGTAAACTTTGACCATGGAAATTCCAGAAGTATCAAGAAACTCTAGAAGCTAGAGGAAGTTGAACGTTTAACTTGGCCAGGAAGGAAGAAATGTCCAGATGTTGATGAGCTGTAGAAATTATGGCGGCGCAACATGGTGAAGGAAAAGTTTTTATTGGATGATGATATTATAGGCGGTTAAGCAAATACATTTCATTGGACAACTATATGTGATTGTCTTAAAGTTTCTTTTGTTTATCTATAAATAGATTTACTTGTGTGTGGTTTGTATTATCAGAGAGAAGAGAGAGTGCTCTGCTTTGAATGATTGCTGTTGATTAATAAAAGTTTGAGTTGTGAGACTTGTTTATGATGTGATTTACGATGCAACTAAACAACAAGATGAACACTTTGAATTGTTCTATTTGTTTATTGATAGTGAGCCACTTTCTTTTGAAGAAGCTGCAATAGATAATAGATGGAGAAAAGCAATGGATAAAGAGATTAACTTCATTGAAAAGAAAAACACATGGAAGCTCAGTGAGTTACCTGAAGGGAAAAAGACCATTGGAGTAATGTGGGTGTACAAAATCAAAAGAAATGCACAAGGCGAAGTTCAAAGGTATAAAACAAGGCTAGTTTCAGAAGGTTACTCTCAAAAAGCGGGAATTGACTATGGAGAAATATTTGCCCCTGTTGCATGTATGGAGACAATTCAATTGTTGATTTCACTGGCTGCACAACACAAATTGAAGATTTACCAACTTGATGTCAAGCAACATTTCTAAATGGCTATCTTGAAGAAGATATATATGTCTAGTAGCCATCAGAATATGTACGAGATGGCCATGTAGATAAGGTGTATAAACTAAAGAAAGTCCTTTACGGATTCGAGCAAGACCCCCGAGCATGGAATACCCGTACAGGCAGTTACTTCAGTAAGAATGGGTTCATACAATGTCCGTATGAACATGCAGTGTATGTAAAATGAGAACAAGATGGAGGAATACTGCCTGTCTAGTTATATGTAGATAATTTGATTTTTACAGGCAACAATCCATCTGTGTTTGAAGCCTTCAAAGAATGTATGATGAAAGAATTTGAGATGACCGATATTGGATTGATGGCGCACTTTCTCAGGATTGAAGTTAAGCAACAACATGATGGGATTTTTATTTCTTAAGAGTACCTACGCAGCAAATATTTTATTGAAATTTGTAATGGAGAAATGTAATCCGGTTACTACTCCAGTTGAAAGCGGATTGGAACTACGCAAAAATGAACATGGTGATATTGATCCTACATATTTTAAGAGCTTGGTTGGAAGTCTTAGATGTCTAACATGCACCAGACTAGATTACTGTATGGTGTAATATTGATTAGTAGATACATGGAGACACCAGATTAGGACCATCTTAATGCAGCAAAAAGAATACTCCGCTATTTGAAATGTACGATCAATGAAGGCTTATTTTATGCATCAACTGATGATTTTAAACTCATCGGTTATTCAGACAGTGATTGGGAAAGAGACATGGATGAAAAGAAAAGTACAACTGGGTACGTATTTTTCATCAGAGAAAACGACATTCACATGGTCATCGAAGAAGCAATCAATTCTCACTTTATTTAGTTGTGAAGCTGAGTATGTTTCCTCAAGAAAATCCCACTGAGATTTATATTGATAACCATCAATTGCACTTGTAAAGAATCCAGTCCATCATGAAAGAAGCAAACATATAGACACACATTTTCATTTCATACGGGAGCACATAAAATTGAAGGAAATGGAGCTATTACCATGCATGACAAATGATCAAGCAACAGATATTTTTACGAAGCCACTTAAGCATGACGTGTTTACCAAACATAAATTTATGCTTGGGATGGTCAAGTTAAGGAGGGATGTTGAACGAAGTAAACTTTGACCATGGAAATTCCAGAAGTATCAAGAAACTCTAGAAGCTAGAGAAAGTTGAAAGTTTAACTTGGCCAGGAAGGAAGAAATGTCCAAATGCTGATGAGCTGTAGAAATGATAGCGGTGCAACAAGGTGAAGGAAAAGTTTTTATTGGATGATGATATTATAGGTGGTTAAGCAAATGCATTTCATTGGACAACTATATGTGATTGTTTTAAAGTTTCTTTTGTTTATATATAAATAGATTTACTTGTGTGTGTTTTGTATTATTAAATAGAAAAGAGATTGCTCTGCTTTGAAAGATTGTTGTTGATTAATAAAAGTTTGAGTTGTGAGATTTGTTTTGTTAAAAGAGTGAGATTTTATTGTTTTCTACACATTACAACAGTCGTGTGCTCTTTATAAAATTTTAACCTTATAAGGCCATCTTCTTCCTTGTAGTCAACTACTTGCACATCCTTCTGTTATTTTGATATCATAAGTTTCCTCTATGGATGTATATATCCTCTCTTCCTGTCAGTTTTGGTAGATTGGCTCGCATGCATTGACTCGTGCAATCTTCCCAATTGCTTTGCTGTGGAAGCTTGCTACCATCTCATTTTGTCCATTAAAACCGTGAAGTTTTCTGTTCCTTTGCATTAATTAATCTATTTCTTATCCCATGCAAATCATATGTATAGATCAAATGTAACCTCCGCCATTTAAAGTCAAAAAATAAAAAAACAGAACAAACGTAACCTTCTTCTGATAATCGCTCTGCAGTTGGAGTGAGTCCATGCATGCATGCAACATCAGTGTTTTTGATACAAAGTGACCATAATTCAATGAAAACTTAAAAATACAGCAACTACATTCAAATTATACTTTCAACAGAATGCATCAATTATGCACTTGTTTATACGGTGGCAGAAATTAAGCTTAGAATTCAAAAAGATGAATAAAGAAAGGGATGCTATTGTAGTAATTAAAAAAATGCCGACTCTATACAAGGTATCACATGAGATATCTCTACTATTATAACCATAATACCTTTGACTCCATGTTCGACTGAGGTCCACCATAACTCTAACTATACATTTTAGACAATATTATTAGTAGCCACTCTATTAGTTAGATCACGAGATAAAAATAAAGTCAAATATTTAAACTTCTACCATTGAAATTAATAAATGTGTGAAAACTAAAAGATAAAGTAAAATATAAAGAATGTTCAATGTGTCATTATGATGCTCCGAAGAGACAAAAATTGTTTCCATTTGATGCTCCAAGAAGAGTCATCATTATTTGCTTAAAAAAGAGTACTGGAGAAAGTGATATTATAATTAGTTGCTTAAAAATTTATGCTTTTATTCATCTTATATTTATTGGTATCCGGAAGCTTTTTGCAAGTGGAGCATGCATGCTAAAAGTCTAGTTTATGTATAACAATTTATGCCGTACACCCCCAGTCCCAAAAGTTAAGTCTCTGCTCTTAAGCTGAAGCTTTTCAGTTAAAATAGGTCTCAGCTTAGCCTGTATTATGATTTCAATTGGGGAAGGAGCATAGCTGAAATACAATTACAATGGATCAAAACCAAAATTTCCAAGATTTTATGTCTTACGAATATGGAATGAGGCCATATACACTTACATTAGTTCATTTGTTCATTTGTGTCTATGTACATAATTTTCCAAGTAGAAATAGGAAATAGCGAAGAATAATACACAATCTTATATTTCTTATATGTGTTGGATTGGTTGGATAATTAATAAGAGGTCTAATAGAAAACAATGCTTTTAATCATGTTCCTTGTGGTATGATCCTAGTCTAATCCTTTTGGGTGGAAGCGTTCAGCGAAAGAACTCTTGTCAAATACATTCCACAATAGCAACACAAAATAATTTCTTATGCAACTCAAAGTAATGACCATTATGGTAAAGCAAACAGTTTATGTAAAGCATTCCTACTTCAGCAACTTGGTTTTTGATGGCAAGAAAACTTCAAGTGCTTCCATTTTCATATCAATCAGAGAGGTTTGCGTACTATATGATTGGAAACTTATCTAGATAAAGCATTTGGATATTCTCGTCTGGGGATGATAGTTGTTTTGTGCCTCATCATTTTCTCATGCCTAACATTCTGACATAGATAATAAATAATAAACCTCTATCATTTTATTTTTTGTTAGAATTGTTCTTTTTTTTTTTTTTGCCGTGAGATTGAACTAGTTCATAAGCATACTGTCTAAGAATCTCATGCCTGACATCTTGACATAGATAACAGATAATAAACTTCTATCATTTTATTTTCTATTAGAATTGTTCTTTTTTTTTCTTTTTTTTGCCGTGAGATTGAACTAGTTCATAAGCGTACTGTCTAAGAAGTTCATCTACATGTGCATTGATTTGGTAGCTTATAAGAAGGATAAGAAAAATAACAATGAAGAATGGTGAATAATTGACTGAATTATCTATGACAAATATTGTTGCAGAGCACTAAAATTAAGCAGGAGATTTGGAATTGGCAGAAACTAACAAAACTGATGCAAGTACTTAGTGTTAAAATCTAAGTTTTGGTTCAGTGAGATGGGATTGAGGCCGAGACTCGAGTATGTATGAGCACCTATATAACAATGGAGAATAGTTCTATCTTATCCACAATTTTCATAATTAACTTGGACGATGACTGAGACAAATTGAATATATGATTAATATACATAGAGTAATTGTTTATCTTGTTTGTTTAGTCATTTATTCATTTATTTATTTATACTTGTTTACATACTTAATTCATATATTCACAAACAAAAATGACATAAGTATGCCCACGCACACTGATACTCATGTATAGTACACCTTTTTCTCTCTTTAAAGTATTACTTGCTGGATTTAATATTCTAGGTTCTGAACCCAGGTTTTGAGAAAGTGGAAGGGGAGCATGCATCTATTGACAATCCATACTTCATGGATGAAGCCGAATGTCAAGAAGAGGTGGATCTACTATTACAATCTTGAATATACTGTTCATATTTCATTTTGTTAGTACTATTCATTCTTTGATTCTTTTGTTGCACATAGGTAGAATAGCATGCCCTTTTCATATAATAAACCTTGTGTTTTATAAATGTAAGCTTAGTTTCAGACATGTTATTTATTCATTTGTTGTGGCAGTAGTCACGGTTATTCAAAGATCCAGTGACTATTGAGTTGTCTAATATTATTTTATGTATTATTCTCCATTTTGTAAAACAGCTCTAAAACAAGAGCATTGTAGGATAGTATCCGAGCCTAGGTTTAGGTGGGAAATCATAGGACTACTACTACATGAGAATATGTCTGTGACTTATTCTAGTTAATTGTTCCTTATTTTTTTAATGTCTACTTGATCTAGTATCGTGTCTATCCTATCATGTCCGTTTTATTTGACTTGTCTATCTTAGGTATTCCAGTTAGTGACTCCAATATGGTTTGTCGCACGATGTCAATCCAATTTCTTTGAGTGCGAGTCTGAGGGATGAGATTGTAGAACTTAGAAACCAGGTATAAGGAGTAGCACTAACCTAATGGACCACAATAATATTACTAAAAAGAATGTTGCAATCCAAAAAGCCTGATAGGATAGAGATGGTGTATGATTTATAGAAGCTGCAGCCATTGGTATTTTCTAGAGCGGAAAGACCATTGTAAGCTGAGTAATGGATTTATAGAATCTCTTGAAGGTGGTAAGAAGCCCGAAGGAGAATCGGGTAATGGTGGTGTTTGTTTAGTTGATCGATGTACGCCATGAAAGTTGAAAAATCATTTGTTGACAATTTTTCAATAAAGAGATTACAATTTACAATGGTTTTCCATTTACAGAAGATGAGGAAAATCTAATTCCCTCTTTGTTTAAAGCCGGGATCTGTAGTAGCCGTGGAGGACGATCCTGCTCTCCATTAACACTCTAAATAAGTTCTTTGGTTGGCAAAAATTTTAAGCTCTTGTAGAATTCTAGCTCAAGCACTCAAATAGAGATAATCGAACTAAGCAAGAACCAAGTATCCAACTGATTAACTCCTTTCTTAGCCCAGCCTTTGGCTATTTATAGAGCTTTAGGAGACCTTTGAATTGGTGTAATGATCCAATTAATGGCCTCATTGATTGAGAATTAATTCTTTTTCTTTTAATCTGTTGGATTTATATTAAATCCTCAGAATTTGTAACCGACGTCTATAATCCCATGGATTTATAACTGAAATCTGGATCTTAGCCTTTAGATCTGCGTTTTGGCTTCTGGTAGCTCTTCTAGTATGCTCAGACCCGCGTTTGAGTATCATTAAAAATGATTTTCACATCTCGATGCTTTAAAATAGAATTGTGACCCTCTGGGTTAAATTCACATATGGGTTGCTCTTTAGAAGAGTCAGGCATGGATCTCTATGTATTAGATGATCCGCGTCTGAGTCCCCAGTTGTGAGTCTTGTTTGATTAGACCGCATTTGGGTGTAAACGAGGATAATTTTTATCCATTAAGAGTTTAGAGTGAAAATGCGACCCTCTGGAGTTCTCATTAATTATGTTTAACTCTAATCACGAGCTAAGAAATTAACTAAAATCGCATATCTCTCTTTAATCGATGATCAGCGTTTTAGTTTTTTTACTAGACCCACATTTTTGGGTTTAATGGATCTTTGTAGATAATTAATGCCATCTTGCATTTGAGTCCGAAACGCGACTTTGTGGGGCCCATCTTTATTAGCCTAATTCGCAGATCTCTTGGGTTGGAAATTCGCATTTGGTTTATTTGAGAAATAAAGTGTGACTTTGTGAGAGTCACATTTTTCCTTTCTTGGCTTCCGAAACGTGGATCTATCTATGACAAATGATCTATGTGTTAGCTAGTTATTATAAACTCTTTCTTTCTTTTCTTTTCCTCAGAAATTTCGCTCGCAATACCCCCTCCAAAGTTTTTAAAATTTCATAACTTTGATAGTGTTTTGAAATACTTTGGATAAATAATAATGATAAAAAAAATGCGACCCTATGGTTGAAAATGTGGGCCTGCTCTTTTTAAGAGGAAAACGCGACCTTGTATTAACAATGCAAGTCTGCGCTTGAGAAGAAAAATGCAACCCTGCATTAAAAATGCAGATCTACATTTTCGATGATGTATCTAAAGTTTCGCTTTTAATGCCTTTTATGGCGCAAATATTGAACCATCCCATGCACTCAAACCAGATTTGAGCCAAAGATCTCAGCCGTCAAATCCTCTGGGCGAATATCTCGTCTATCAACAACTTTATATAAAGTACCTAGCCATTTCTGAGAAGATTTCAAATTCTCAGCTTTTCTTTGTCTCCAAGCTTCTTCTGGGTTCTTTATCTTCAAGCTTCTCTAGGCTCTTTGTCTCCAGGCTTTTTCAAGCTTTTCTTCTTTTAGTCTTCGGGTTCTTCTGCGTCAAGTTTTTTTGAAACTTTGAAAAAGTTGACAGAGAAGGTTTCATCTTCTAGTCAAGCTGCCGGTGGCCCTGAAGACCCTAAAGCCGCTTTTGGCTCTTCTTCCGCAGTGGTTCGGAAAGAGCCCTTGATTGGTGGTGAGTCTCTTATTTTGATCTTTATGATTCATGGTTTGTGATCCATATATTGGACTCAGGAGACCATCATAATTTAGCTTTAACTCTTGATTTTCTCTTAATGCAGTAAACTATACTTTATCCTCCCTCCAAGAGTCATTACTTTGGCTATGTTGGCAGGTACAATGGCGAGGCTCGTTTTAGGCTTCACAGGAATTTTTAAGCTTACGTCACGTCCAGCAACCTAGATAGGAAGAACAAAATTTTATCTCCTACTCATTCTATTCTGAGGGAGATTATGACAAATGCTCCTTTTGAAGGAAAGAACAGAAAATTGCTGAATAAGCCATCTTCTTGTTTGGAGATAATAAACAAACTCCTAATGATTGCTTAGATGATGGGGACTACAAATGGCTCCATCAAGTTAAAAACCGTAACTTGTTTCTTCTGAATATGGAAAGATATTACCCTTTTCTTTATCTTTAATATGTTTCTATTCTCAGAACCATGTATTGGCATTTGAATAAAATATAGGATGGAGTTTTGTTAGGTGGTTTTAAAGTGCATGGCGCATTTCCACTTTCTACTGGAAGGAACGTCTCATGTGTTAGTTTTAGGGTCATTAAAAAAGGAATATCCCTTAGGTGAGAGTCCTTTGGTTGCTTTCACTTTTCTACATCGATTCGTTGATGCAAAGGGGGAGTTCCCAGTCCAAGATTTCCATCCAATAGGGTGGATTCATTCTTCTCCGAAGGCCGAGTGGGCGATGTTGACCGGTTATTTCTTGGAAACTTTTGAAGAGCATTTGAAAAATATAGGTTTTTATCACACAATAAGGGCAGTCCAACATGGGATCTCTTCTAGCCGTTTTCATTTCTTTTATTTACTTGAATTGTATAATTCTAATACTTGCACCTTTTTCACGCTTTGTGGTAAATTAGGGCTCGCACTCCATAAAATGTATGAAATTTCAGGACTGCATTTGAGAAATCTTTTATGAGGAATTTGTTCCAATTGGGGAAGAACTTCATTTGTTGGAGGCTCAATATCCTTCAATCTATGAGACTTAGTGGCAATTACTTTGCCATTACCATATTTGTTCTCGCATGTCTGGTGTCTGGCACCATGGCATAACGCAAAAGAAATGGTTAAAATATCTTTTTCCAAATTTTGAGTTAGATAATTCTGATTTCACTCGTCTTCCCATAGTTTTTGGACAAGATATTGAAGATAGGATTGCTCATTTTGGGATGAATGCTTATGTTCATGAATCAAATGAGGACATTTTTAAGGCTGGGACCTCCTTTGATAGTTTCCATTATTAGGCCCAACAACCTCTATTAAATCCTACTTTGTTGGCAGGTTTCTTGATATTATGGTTAAAACATTGTATGGTGCCACAAGAAGCTCTATCGGTTGGAGTAGTATATCCAGCGGTATTGTTAGCATACGGTCACCCACTTAGCTTACTGTCGGCAATGGTTTGTGGTATTCAGAGTTGGTTGAGAGTATTAATTGATAAATTTTTGCAAGGTCAGAGAAGTCCTTGATAAGGATGGCAACACAAGGACCAAGACTCCAAATCCACGAATAGAGCTTCCATATACGTATTTGATGGCTTGGATTGTGTTACACTACCCCTCATTGATAAGTTCGATTCACCCTCAAACTGACCTCAACTCACCGAAAGTCCAACATTATGAAAGATCTCAGTGGAAAGGTGGTTATATGGCTATGATTTGTAGACAACTTCAACATCATACCACTTTTGAGATGTTTAAGTGCTTCCTTATTTTCCAAATACCGATTATGGTGAAGAGTTCAAGGACTTGCCTGGTGGTGATAACTTCTCTACTCTGTCTGCTGGATGTTTCTAATGGTTGATAAGCATTGGTCCTGGGCATTTGGTTCTTCTTATAGGAAACATTTGCTGTATTGAACCTTATTACCCCAATCGTTTCTCCCATTAATTTGGATGCAATCAATTGTATGTTGGGAATCCAAACACATCCATCGATACTGTTGGCAATCTATTTGAAGGAGCCAGAGCCTATTACCACTTCATATCTGGTGGTACGAAGGCTAGATTCCATTTACCCTTGAAAACTCCAAACTTCTACATTTCCTTTTGTTTCTGTAACTGGTATTCTGCTACCCACTCAGTTCCTCCCAATTTTGATGTAAATAGCACTTGCTTGAGGGATATTAAAGCATGATTTTCTCAAAAGAAGGAGGATGGCAGCACCAGAGTTCCGGGAATAGATGAATTTGGATAGGAATATGATAGTGAGGAAGATAATTCAAGAGATGAAAGAGACACTGCAACATTCCAGTGGATCAACCCATATCACCAGTTATTCCCGTGGCAGAAGGATCATCTTCAAGGATGGGATCTTCTTGTTAGAAGATTACTTCTAAATGGAAATGACAAAAAATGTCCCCGTGACTTGCTAGTCATCCCAAAAACTGTTTTAGCTGAGGCTGGTGAAGCAATTCTAAGTTCAACTGTCGAAACTACTGAAGAAGAAGACAAATCGAAGATGCATTCTCGTTCATTTGAGAAGCACCATAGCCAAGGGCTCATTATCAGAATTGGAGAGGGTATTCAAATAGTATCTGAGTTTCCCAATAAACCAATCATAGAGGTTCCCCCTACTATTCCAGTGACTGAGCCCTTGTATGCTACTGAACCTCCTCCTATAGGAGTGCAGGCAGGTTCAGAAGAATCAATTCAAACTACCCCAAAGATTACTGCAATCCTTTCTCCTCTGATAATCCAAACTGTTGACAATGATGAAGTGCAAGTTGTTGGGGAGGTTCGCACATTAGGCTCTCCTTCAATGACAGTGCTTACAGATCATCAATCCGCAAAGACTGACCAAACTCGTAAATCTTTGCTTTGTGTAATTCAAATTTTGATTTCCTTTGACAAATCTATGACTTTGGGATTTAATCTGTTAGTTTGATTTTTTTTTTTAGAAAGAGTTCATCATCCAGATGATGATGAGGATATTGATGGTGATGATGTTCGTTCTTCCACTCCTCCATCAGATCATAACAAGTATACCTTTTGACAGCAGAAGAGAGAGCTAAGATATATGGCCCAGGGGAATCAAGTGCTCAACCCCAAGGTTTCTTTTTTTTACTTCATATAGTATAGTTTCAACCATTATCTATTTTTTTTTAATTTCTTTTGACCTTCCCCCTCATTTTTAGAAATGCCATCTCCTGCACCTACTTCCGAATATATGCCTAACACTGAAGTCTCTTCTGCTGAAGTTCTTGCTGAGCTTGTATCCGGAGTTGACCCCACTGTTGTTATACCTAAAGTAATCACTTCTTCTGTTGAAGCTACTACAGTTGAAGTTGTTTCTACTGTTGAAGTTGTTTCCCCTGCTGACGTTGTTGTTTCTTCAGCTCAGGATACAACACAGATTACTTCACTTCTGTAAGATCCATTTCTCCACTTGTCCCCAATCGTTGAAACTACTGAAACTGCATCTACTTCTTTTGCCACACCTGCTACATCTACCATCTCTTCATTGCCACCAGTAGGCTATACAGAAGTTGACGTGCTTGCTAATGATTTACTTTAGTATTCCATTAAAGTTTTCTTCAATTTCCTAGATCATTGTGTTAACATGGTTCTAAAGGGGAATTCTTTTTGCCTCAATTGCCACCCTCCTAAATCTCTATGTGACTGGCATAGCAAGCGTTGGAGGTGAAGAGAAAGTAGCTCCTTAAAAATTGATAGTGATTCAGCTCCAAGATTATGCTGATATTTTGTTGAAAATTCGTAGTACAAACAAGTCAGAAATGGTTGAGATCAATTTCAAAAGATTGATGGAGGAATAGTTCAAGCTCCAGAAAGAAGTCTAGAGGAAAATTGATGGTCATCAGGCTCGTATTGACAAAACTAAATTAACTAACAAATCTTTTTGTTCTCAAATAGAGAATGTTGTTGCTTCTGTCAAGGGTCAGGATCAAGTTATTTCAAAAACTGAGGAAACCATTGCTAAAACTTAGGCTTATCTTGAAAAGACTTTGAAGGAGAGTGATGAGGCAATGAAGACCCTCACTGATATATTTAGGCAATGTGATAATTTGAATAGAATTCTTCTGATAGAACAAGAGGAACTGGAAGCCCTTAAATTAGACCCAATGACCAATGTAACTGTCAGCGAAGAAGAATTGCGAAGACCGGCAGCTATTCAAGCTTATGAGACTATTCAATTAGAGATGAGTGATACTGAGGAGAAAATCAAAACTCTCTTGATTCATTAATTTGTAATGATTTTCATGATATTGCTCACAAAGCTTTTGTAATGTTGAACTAATATCGAATGGAAATATTTTGCTTGTGGGAAAATTCTGTTGTCACTCATTTAGAGGTAACTATTAACTTGATAGATGATTTTGGTATTGATGATCAGAGATAATTGTTAACTTGATAATCATTGACTCTATATATATATTGTTCAGAGGTAATTATTAACATGACAGTATAGAGTCATTATTCATATGCTAAAGTAGATTTGTGACGAATAAATAATTTTCTTGAATATGTAGAAGTAACTATTAAATTTTCTGAACAACTTGTGATTTCAGCTGTTCAGTGACCTATTGTATAACAGATTTTTGAATTGCTTGAGGTAATTTTTAACTTAGCAAATTTGGAGGAATAAAATTTGGTTTGCCAGAGCTAAATTTTAACTTAGCAAAATTTTGGTGAAATGAAATTTTGTTTTACCAAAGGTAATTTTTTTAACTTGACAAAACTTGGTGGAATGAAATTTTGTTTGTCAGTGGTAATTTTTAACTTGACAAAATTTGGTGGAATAAAATTTTGTTTGTCAGAGTTAATTTTTAACTTGATGAAATTTTGAGGAATGAAATTTTGTTTGTCAGAGATAATTTTTAATTTGACAAAATTTGGTGGAATAAAATTTTGTTTGTCAGAGGTAATTTTAACTTGACAAAATTTAGTGGAATGAAATTTTATATGTTAGAGGTAATTTTTAACTTGACAAAATTTGTTGGAAAGAAATTTTGTTTTTGCCAGAGGTAATTTTTTAACATGACAAAATTTGGTGGAATGAAATTTCGTTTGTCCGAGGTAATTTTTAACTTGACAAAATTTTGAGGAATGAAATTTTGTTTTGCCAGAGGTAATTTTTAACTTAGCAAATTTGGTGTTAGAAAAATTTTTATTTGTCAGAGGTAATTTTTAACTTAACCAAATTTTGGTGGAAGGAAATTTTGTTTTGCCAGATGTTATATTTAACTTATCAAATTTGGAGAAATGAAATTTGGTGTGCTGGTGTGCTAGAGATAATTTTTAACTTGACAAAATTTGGTGGAATAAAATTATTTTTGTTTATCAGAGATAATTTTTAACTTAACAAAATTTGGTGGAAGGAAATTTTGTTTATCAGAGGTAATTTTTCACTTGACAAGATTTGGTGAAATTAAATTTGCTTATGAAATGCGAATCTATGAGAATCTGCATTTTTGAAGAAAAACACATCTTCGTGAAATCCGTGCTTTCGAAGGTCTCCTTTTTTTTACTTCTTCCTTAGAGACGAGACGCAAGTTTATGTTTATTCGTGTTTCAAACTCTTTTAGCACTAAAACGTGGGATTTGAAATAAAAGAACTTCGAATATGTCAGAGGTAAGAACTGAACATGACAAGTTCATAGAATTTTTAGCAAACCCCAATTATAAACGGATTTGATTAGCCTCTACCAATCGCTGTTTGCTTTGGGCTAGTCATGCTATTCCCCTTGGTATGATGAATTGTCGAAGATTTTATTTGGACTTAAATGCCAAACTTTTCTCTTCTCTAAACCCTAGTTGGTTAGAGCAGTTCATGCTCTCCCCCCCCCCCCAAGCATAGTGGAGTTAGAGGACCTTGTCTGAGCTTGCATGCCAAACTTTCCTCTATCCTTAGTCATAGAGAAGTTAGATTTATTTAGTACTCCTATTTGTGGAGAGTTATGTATTTGTAGCAAGTTAGCAAATCTTCATTCACTGTACTCCGTTGGGAAAATTGATGAAGTAGCAGACCCCCAAATTTTGACTGCAAATGAACCCCTTCTTGCAGATGAGCTCTATTTGATTGGAGGACAAATTAATCTCTTTATAGTCTTCGGATGCTAGGCATTTGAATGGACCAGTAACTAAGTCATAGTGTTGAATTTTTTTCTTTTAGTGGAGGAAAAATTCAAGTATGTGTATTAAATGATATTGATACTTCTGCATTCTTTTTTCTGCAGTATCGGTTAGAGTTGTAATTGAGACTTATAAATGAAGATATGTATCTCAAACCACTCAGTCTTTGACTCGATCGCTTCTTACTTTTACATAAGCTATTTGCATGAAATCCATGTCGTCTTTAAAAGGTTCGGGGTCTTTCTCCTCCATCGAAAACCAACTTAGCTTTTTATTAAGAGTAATATTTCTTTAGAAATTTCCTGTTGATTGGTATCATTATCTTGTCGTCGTTCGGTTTTGCCAATTGGTATGCGCCATTTGAATAAGCAACATTAATGACAAAAGGACCTTCCCACTTTGGCTGGAACTTCTCTTTAGATTTTTTATTAGTTATGATCGGTCTTATTACTAAAAGGACTAGATCACCTTTCTTGAAAGTTCTCTGCTTGACCTTTTTATTAAAGATTTTGGAGATTCGTGCTTGATAAACCTCAATGCTTTGTTGAGCTTCAAGGTGTTTGTCATCAAGAGCTTCCAATTCTAGAAGTCTTTGCTGATGCTTCTCTTCATGCATCATTTTTGCTGATAATGCAGCTCGGAAAATGAAATTTGGATTTTCAAAGGAAGTACTACTTTGGATCCATACACCGAAGAAAAAGGTGTAGCATTCGTTGGTGTTCTGATAGTAGTTCGATATGCCCAAAGACATTCTCCAAGATTTTCGTCCCAATCGCATTGGTTAGATGAAACGAACTTTTAAAGAAGCTTCACAATGGTCTTGTTGAAGGCTTCTGCTGAACCATTGGCTGCAGGATAGTGTGGAGACGAAGCCACACTTTCGATCCAATATTTGTTGCAAAATCTGGAGAATGACTAACTCAAGAACTGAGATCCATTATCACGAACAATTCTCCTATGTATCCCGAAGTGGTATATGATATGATGTTTGATAAATTTGGTCATGTATAATATCTTCACTTCTGTTAGGGGAACAGTTTCAGTCCATTTTAAAAAGTAGTCAGTTATGGCCAATATCAACCGGTGACCCTTTGTTGATGGTGGCAAGATCGATCCAATAATGTCCATTCCCCATTGTTCAAACAGCCATTATGTAGTCCTTGGATGGAGATATTCAAGTACTTGATGTATGAAATCTGCATGTATCTGACATACTATGCATTTTCTAGTATAAGTAAACACTTCTAACATCATCTTGGTCCAATAATATCCCATTCTTCAGAGTCAATCCTAAAGTTTTGGTCCTGGTTGATGTGCTCTGCAAACGCCACTATGAGCTTCTTCCAATGCTTCCTGAGTTTCTTTATTAGAAAGGCAGCGAAGCAATTTCCATCATAGGATTTTCTATATAAGGTCCGAACTTTGGCATTATAATAGAATCGAATAGCTTTCCTTCGAATTGCTACCGCTTCTTGGGGTCTTCTAGTAATATTCTATAAAGAACCGAATCTATATAAGGAAATTGCCAATCCCTTGGTTCGAGATCATTTTCAAGGGTGTGTACTTCATGTACTTCTTGTTTCTTATCTGAAGTTAACTTCATTTTGAGTTCGTTCTTTGGACAAAACAATTCTTTACTTCCCACCGTTATGCATTTGATAGCATCTTTAGCCAATGCTAAAGTAGCAGCGAACGAGGCTGTGAGTCCGCATAACTATTCTAATAGCGTGGCACATGACTGATATAGAAGCCATTGAGACTATCAACTAACTTCATGACTGCTTGATAATAAGATAGGGGATCTTTTGTAATGCTAGACTTTTCGTAGTGTGGAAAGCTGGAATGTTTTGCATCGAATGATAACTCGACAAGCATCAGTAAATATTATAATCATATTACAACGGAAATATGGGCAAAATATAAAAATAAAGAATTAATTTTTATTTTAAACAATAATATTTTTCTTCCTTACATAATATTCAATAAGAAAATAATAAACTAGAAAGGCCGTCAACCTTGTAGTTTCACCACTTGCTTCTAAAAAATATATTGTATCATGTTCTGTCTCTGGCAGGTCTACCAGTATGTAATAATCTACGTCTGGCCATGCATAACCAGGATCGTTAGTAAAACGATCCAATAATATATAATAAAATATATAAAACAATGATATCTCAGTAATATAAAAATACATACAATTTAAAACAATAGAAAATCTCATATTTTAGCACTTTATATGTCTTATCAATTTGTCTTTTTGTTAATGTCTTTTAATTATGGTATTTAAAAATTTAGGAGAATATGAACTTCGCTGGCCTGAATGCATCCCCGTGTACCCTCGAAAAAATGGAACAGTAAGTTGATCGGAGCCTATCCCGATTCTCTCAAACGGAAAACAGTGACAGTTTTGATCGGAGCCTATCCTGATCCTCCTGTATGGAAAATAGTGGCGCAGTTACGTTCAGCCATCAAATCATATGGATCCTCAATTTCCCCCATAAGCCCAGTGTATGTCAATTTCATGTCAATTTTAGTATCAATTGTTTAGTTCAATAAATTCAGTTCATTATATGGATTTGTGATCATTAATAAAATTAAGTATTCAGTAACAGTAGTAGTAACATTAAGAAATAATGTAACAGTTTAATAATTAATATTCTGTCATATATTATAGCAATCATGTCTTATCATGTCTTGTTTGGTATTCATTAAGTTTCCACGTATATAATTAAATCGTTAATAAAATAAAAAGAGAACATAAAAGATAAAGTATAATTAATAGCATGTCTTTTAGTGAGTTGGACTCACTTTAAGATAAAATATAAGCAGTAGCATGCTATAGTGAGTTATAAAACTCATATTTAAATAAAATATAATCATTAGCAGTTTATAGTGAGTCAAAGGACTCACTTTGGCCTTGATTTCGGATGAAGTCTTTGGCCTAACGAGGAAATCTTCCAAGATTCTCAAAAACTCTCCTTGGTTGAACCCTATTCTCTTTCTTTCTCTACTTCTCTTCTTTCTCCCATATTTTGCTTTCTTACTTCTTTTTTTTTGTTTAGGAAAAGTGAGCTTGTTGGGGTCTATTTATAGGGAATTAAGAGTCTTATTACTACTAATAGTAGGAAAGACCAATATGGATTCTAATTGGATTCACTATCATAATTAAAGACGGAATTCTAAAAGTTAAGGAACCCAAATAGGAATCTGGATATGAAAACCAAATTTGAATCCGAATCCTAATAGGTATAGGAACCGAATTAAATTACATCAAATTAATTGGATGAGAATTGAATCCTATATTAATTATTAATTAGGCTAGTCTATTTTACTACCTCAACTAGGATTTGGATTGGGTTTCTATTTATATTTAGTATCTAGTCAAATTAGAATGCAATTAGTTAAAGAAAACCAATGAACAAGTCGTTGATGGCTTCACCAAAGCACTCTCGCAACCAAAATTCATGAAGTCTGATCTCTCCTTAGTGTATCCAGTTTTTCATCAAGGGGGAGTGATGAAGTGTGATGCAAGTAACCATATTGTTACATGGTCATAATCACGTGTCAGTAGAGGTATTAGTGGAGCTTAGTTGTTAGGGAAGTTGGATAGAAGTGGTAGTGGAGGATGCCATGTCTTTGTTAGTTTTGCTTTGACCATGTTTTTAGGAGTAAATACTATATGATCTAGTAGTGGATAGTAGTTGGTAGGCCACTTAGTGTCATACTAGCCTATTTAAATCCCATGTATGTCAGTGATATTTGGTGCCTCAGAAAAAATTTTGCTTCTCATATTATGATATATTAGTTCTTCTTATCTTTGTCCACTTCACTTGTTCATTCTTCTACAACAGGTGGCATAATCATCCCTAGTTGTCTCCGATGGTCATTGTTCTTCTAGTGGATAAGGAGTTGGGTCACTGCTTGGTTGTTTCGCTTTACAATGCATTGCTACAAAATTTTCCATGGCTCTTTCTCTAGTATCTCCCAGAATATAGGAAGCTCTGTTGGAGAGGTTAAAGGTTGTCCATTGTATTTCTTCAGCTGAGACATATGGAATGTATTATGGATCTTTGCATTTGAAGGAAGTTGGAGCTTATCGGCCACTTTTCTCATCTTTTCTATGATCTCATATGGACCATAGTATTTTGCAGCAAGTTTGTGAGGAGTTGACTCCTTAATAGAGGACTGTCTATAAAATTGTACTTTGAGAAGAACTAGAGTACCTACTTCAAATTGTCTTTCAATCCTTCTTTTATCACCATAAAGTTTCATTCTTTGTAGGGCATTAAGAAAATGATCTTTTAGCAACTTGAGCACCTGATCCCAATCAAGTAGAGAATCTTCTACAGCTTATACACTTGCAATTTTGGGGGGTGGTCTTCCATAGACAATTTCATAGGGTGTATAAGCAGTAGAAGCGTTCCATGTGGTGTTATGCCAGAAAGATGCCCATGACAGCCATTTACTCCATTCCATTGGCTTAGTATTGCAAAAACACCTTAGATATGCTTCAATACATTAGTTCACCTCTCTGTTATTCCATTTGTTTGTAGGTGGTAGGCTTTACTTGGCTGCAATTTGGTCCTCTGAAGCTTGAACAGCTCATTCCAAATGTCACTAGTGAAAATTCTATCTCTGTCACTAGTAACTGAAGTAGGAACGACGTAAAGCTTTACAATTTCATTACAAAAGAGAGATGCTATCTGTATTGCTGTAAAGGAATGCTTGAGAGGTATGAAGTGTGCAAACTTTGATATTCTATCAATAATTACCTAGATAGTGGTTTTTCCATAACTCATTGGTAACCCCTCAATGACATCCATGGAAAATTCTCCCATACTTGATTAGGCATTGGTAGAGGCTCTAATAATTCAGGGAGAGAAATTGATTCACCTTTTCCTCTGACACACATCACAGCATCTCACTTTTTGTTTGATCATTGATTTCATTCCAAACCCACCCGAAAGTTTTCTTGTTTCTTTGAAAGGTTCAATAATAATGAGAATGGCCTCCTACAAGTGTACTATGGTGATCATGAAATTTTTTCACATAATGCATTTTATGGAAAAATGATGACCCTGCGTTTGTAAAACCATACGCCATTCAAGAGCCTATAGTGGTGATGAGAGGGAGAACCTGTAGCCACTTCTTCTGCATGGAGTGGAAGTAAGAATATTGTTGTACCATCTCCTACACTTTAGAAAGTCAAGAAGGTTGGCCAACAATAATTGAGGTTGAAGTTAATTCTATAGTAGAGGTAAGATTAGTTGCAAATTCTTCTCTCCTTCTAGATAATGCATCTGCACCTATGTTCTCCTTCCCTTCTAATATTCAACAAGATAATCATATTTAATGAGTTTGAGCAACCATGGGAGCTGAGATTCTTGCTTGAATCTCTGGTCCAGTAGTATTTAAGGCTCTTTTGATCTTTTTTGATCACAAACTTTCTTCCCAAAAAGTATTGCCTCTATTTCTTAATGGCTAATAGTATAGCCATCATTTCCTTCTCATTCCCATCATTTCCTTCTAATGGCTCCTAAACCAACAGCTAAAGTATCATACTCAACAACAAACTCTTTGTCAAAATTGGACATCTTAAGAAAAGGTAGAGACATGAGTACTTCTTTGAGTTTGGCAAAAGATTTCATGGGCCTGTCAGACTATTTGAAAGCCTCCACTTTTACAATTTCATTCAAAGGTGCTACCATACCCCGTGAGGCCAAAAATACCTCTTAAAGCCTTCGGTGTAGCTGGTATTGGTCATTGGGCTATAGCTTCAATCTTTTTATTGTCTACAGTTATGTCATTTGGAGTAATGATATACCTAAGATAGCCCACTTGTTGACTACCAAACTGGCTTTTGCTGAATTTTGCATATAATTGATTATGTCTGAGTGTTTCAAGAACTAGACTCAAGGGTTGAAGATGAACCTCCCAGTCTTTGCTATACACAAGGATGTTGCCAAAGACCAAGACAAATCTCCTTAAGTATTGTCTGAATATGTCATTCATCAGATTCTGGAATATAGAAAGAGCATTGGTGAGATCAAAAGGCATAATCGTAATGGCCATTATGTGTTTTGAAAGCTGCCTTGGCAATATCGGACTCTGCAACCCTCATCTGATGATATCTAGAATGGGCATCTAACTTAGAAAAGTATGCTGCGCCATTCAATTCTTCTACTATATCATCTATATGGGATGTAGGGATCTTATTGTTTATAATAAGTTGATTGAGAGATTTGTAATCTATGCACACACATCAACTTCCATCGGCTTTCTTTGCAAGACCACTGGAGAGGCAAATGGACTCATGCTTGGTCTAATTACACCAGATTGGAGCATTTTTACAATCTGCTATTCAATCTCACTTTTTTGGTAAGAGGGTACTAGTATGGCCTTGCATTAACAGTAAAATGAGAGTCAGTTAAAGGTATATGATGATCACAAGCACGTTGAGGTGGAAGCTCCTTTGGAATAGAAAATACATCTTCAAATACCACCAAAAACTCTCAAAGTGAATCTGGTATTAGTTCTGTGTGTCATCAGTTGAACTGACACAAACTTGCACAGCATAGACCATCCCTTTTGTTAATATAATTTTGGCTAACCTTTCTTCTCCCATCAACTCCATAGCAATAGGTAATAAACCCTTAAATAGAATAGGTTTTATCTTTTGCTAAAGTTTTAAAGTCTTCCTGGAAAAATGCCACAAAGTTCGATTAAAGCTTTGCTGCCATACTGTTCGCAGAGTGACTTGAGAGTCACCAAGGGTATAATCAACAAATTAGCAAATGTTTCAACCCCTGGTAGAGATATTTTAGTACCAGGACAGTTCTCTCTTTCTTCAAATTTCTCACCACCTACCACAGTTACCAGAAAGGGTGATATCTCAACAACCTCCAAATTTAATCTTGCTTCAGTAATGGAATCAATAAAGTTATGTGTTTCCCTAGTGTCCACCATAAATCCCACCTTTTCCATGAATTTTGCCAACCAATCTGATAGAACTCACACCCACTGTTCCCCCTATTTTATTAGCTGTCAGTGAAAGAATTTCGTTATTTGATATTTTTTTCTTCAACATCTTCAAAACCCCAATCCTTCACTTTCTCGAATTCAAAGGAAATTTCAAACTTTTAAACCTTCTATTTTTTCATTTGTGGCTAGCTTCATTTTTTTCATTGCAGAAAAAACATAACCCTTTATCTCTTTTTTCTTTGTATTCTTGGCTAGATAACTTTGTCGCCGAATTATGTGTAGAAGTGGAGGAATTGAAATTGAAATTGTTCTAGTTTGTACTGCTATTTCTTTTTGGCCTTTTGCTGATTGCAGTAGCTTTTTCCTCCACCATCCTGGCCATTCTCATAGTTGCCTTCATAGTAGTGGGTTATTTGGCCATTATTTCCTATCTAATAGGTTCTTTTAGACCACTTATAAAGCAACTAATCAAGAAATCCTCTGAAAGCCCATGAATGTGGTGAGAAAATCTCATGAACTCACAGAGATATTCTTCATAACACTTTTTTTGTTTTAACTTGGACAATTCCCCTAAATAATTGAGGGTTGTAGAATGGTCATACATTGACAATAACCCACTTTCAAATTCATCCCAAGGAAGGAGTGATCCTTTGTTATGAATAGTCCATCTATACCACTGTAACGGACAATTTTCCAAATGGAGGGTAGCTTGTCTAATCTTTTGTTCTTCACCAACTATATAAAATTCAAATAGTTACTCAATCCTATACAACCATTCATGAATTTCTTTCCCACCCATCTCTAAAAAGTCTGGTATGGGCTTTATCTAATTACTCTTTTTCGAGCCTTAAATTAAAGATTTTTTTGATTTAACTTATTCTTGCAATTAATGGTCCTTGGAGTTGCATGATTGACTATTAAGAAATTTAAGAGGATTAGGAAGGATTGGTACCACTCTGTCTTGATGCAAGACTTTGTTGGATTCTGCAGGTGGAGTTTGATTATGAATATCAGCTCTCAAATCCAAGATTAGGTTCTTTAGCTCTTCATTATCACAAGATATATCAAGATCATGCTTCTACAACAACATTTTCAACTCCTTCATTTCTCCAATATGACGTTCAATGACTCCCTTCTTCAGCCTATCAAATTTAGCTATAAATGGAGAGTATGATACACACAATTTCCAACATCCTTGACAGGAGAGAGATCATGCCTTACTCTGATACTAATGTTGCAATCCTTCTCAGAATTATTGTCACTACTATGTCTTATTGCTAGCATGGTGCTAGACCTATAATAGTTTAGGTGAAGAAGATGAAAGAGGAAGAAGATGAAGATAGTTTAGAAGAAGAATTGAGGATAGATGTGAGGAATTCTATTGATCAAATGATCCAAGTTACAAAGATGACTAATCATCTATTTGTACAAAATAATTCCTCAATTTCCCTAATTCCACAGCTCCTGAATCTTCTATCGTTCGTAGACATTTGCATGGGCATGCACAGAAGACAGTTATAACTGTCCAACTAAATTAACTAATCGAGAGCAAACATGGTAAGTGAGCTTACTCAATAGAAGCCCAACCCAGTAACTCATTTCTTCAATTATCAACTCTAGACCTGCTCCGACAATCAGGAGCATGCACATACCCCTTTGAACCAGGTCTTTGACAGGACAAGTTTAGGGTTTTGGAGGCACAGGAGAATTAGGTATTGAGGAGGAGATAAGGGTCTGTCTAGGGATAGAGATTAAGATTTTTTCATCCTTTTCTCTAGGAAATTGCGGATTATAAAGGAGTTCACGAGAATGGAAGAGAGAGAGAGAGAGAGAGAGTATGTGTGTGTAGGAGGAGAGAGAATGAGAAGAGAGGAGATATGACAGGGGGAGGGGTGTTTTGAAGAAAACATTACACTTTAGTGCATGTGATGCGCTCCATATGTAAAGGCTTGGGCCACATAATCATCATAGGAGGGTATTCCTCCTTCGCCGCAGGTTTTCCAATTTGCTCATATATATATACACCACACACACACACACACACACACACGTGTACATTGATAAAAGTATTCCTAAGGTGATGCCATGGTAGAGTTGCCTATAAAAGCATCATAAATCTCAAGATAGTATTTGTGGAAGATATAAACCATTAATTGTGATATTCACTTTAAAATAATAATATACAAAAAATTATGCATTATAGATATATTTTGACCACGTATTGAATATGTACAAATTGAACAGTTTTTCAATAATAGAACAAATAAAACCTCTTGATCGATTATAAAGATGTGTCTAAATCATTTTTGTGCCATCTAAATAGAGCATGGAATTACAATTAATAGTTCAGATCATTCACATACGCTCTTTATGTTGAGATTTAGGGCGTTTCCATAGGCAACTCCCCTTTGGTGTCGCCTTAGGTCGACCATTGCTATATATATATATATATATATATATATATATATATATATTCTCACTCATGAGTGGACATTATTATAATTATAATACTGCCTAAGGAGAATGACTAATACAATTACAAATTCTCAAGATGTTTTGGATCTACAACCGCTATCAAATCTTGAATCTTCAAATGTTTTGGATCTACAGCCGCTATCAAATTCTTTTTGTCATCCATCCTTTTAACCTAAGCATGCCAAAAAGAAGTCATTTCTGTGAGGTAATCATTCAGCACCAAACAACCTTCATAGATTTAATAGATTCTCGGTACTCCCAGCAGGGGCTTTGTTGCAACCCAAGCCAGCATGCTTGCTTGCAAGTTCCAGTACTGCCCACCGAGGTGTGGCCTCCATCACCACTGTTTGTCTTACTAATTGAACATCTACCATTGACCTCATTTAGCTTTACGATCTGTTTCCGTATCTAATCACAGATAGTACAGTTGATGGGAAAAATTGCTGAGGAGAACCACACATCTACTAAAATCAAGGAGAATCTCAACAGAATCTCTAATTGGTTTTTGACCTAGATTTGAGGCAAATCCAAACACATCAAGATTGAGAATTTGAATCCAGTCAAATCCAAATTAAATCTAATCAGATATTTAAATAGAAAATTGGGAGCAAATTCAACCTATCAACAGGATTCTTGATCAAATCAGGGCCAGATACAATTAACCAGAGGATTTAAATGTAAAGAGAAAGAGGAATTTCCATCCTCATCCACAAGGCAAGTTGAGTAACCACCATTAACTTATAAAAAGGCACCAAGAGAGATTTATGAAGACACTTTTGGGAATATCCAAGGTTATTTGATATGCTTTTGAGCACGTATAAGTAGAGCTTACTAGTTATTTGGTCATACAAGTTATATGGACAACATTCAAGAAATCTAGTAGCGATAGCTACTCTAGTTTCTAGGTTCTTCATCCATCTTAGAAGCTCTTTGACTACGATCTAAATTGTACACTCCCAAATGTAAGAGATCGACAAGTAGTATAAGAGTAGTGATCCAAGGTTGTTCTCTTGATGATCATTTCATTATTGTGTGACTCTAAGAACAGATTACGAAATAAAAAAGAAAAAATAAAGATTAGATTTTTAATAACTAAAAACTATAACTAAAGATGGAAATTTATTTTAATTAAAATTATCAGTCAGATGGTTGTAACTCCCTTATAGGATAATTTACTGTATAAATTGATACTTTTTTTCTCAGTTGTATAGATCACGTGGTCTTTCTACAATCGAAAAATAAATTAATGAGGCTCAAAACATATCAAGTTGCAAACTTTATACTTTGAACAACTTCTCCCAGTTAATTCTATATGAATTTTGAGTTTATCTAAGTATGCAATATGAATAACAAAAATAAACATTCAAAGTCAAAGTATATACCGTGCCTAAAAGTTAATGGTATATTAAGAACTGTAACGACCACTATTCTATTAAAGCATTTAATTCAGCTCTAAAAAAATATTATAATAATAATAAAATAAATTAAATTAAAATAAATTAAAATCTGAAAAATAAATAAATAAATAAATAATGGGGGGTTTGTTTTCTATTATGATGAGGATATAAAAGTGGTGGAGATCAAAACAAATTCATAGATTATCTTTATCCAAAAATTTATTATTTAAATCTCAACCAAATAAGATTATATCTCAACAACAAGATTATACTTCAACCAAACAAGATTATATCTCAACAACAAGATTATATCTCAACCAAAAAGATTATATCTCAACAAAATTAAAATAAGGTCCTTTTCCTCTTCTCTGGAATGCAGAAAATTTCAGAACGAACGGGAAGGAGAGAGAAAGGAAGTACGGAAAGGAAAAGGGAGGAAAGAAGAGATTCGGCTAAGGTGAGTTCTTTTACTCACTTTAATATGCTACATTTATTTTTATGCATTTTGTTTTATTTAATTAAAGGTTTAATCTTGGATAGAAAATCCTTAGCACCAATGTTTTATACACAACGAACTGCAGTGTGCAGTAGCTTAGTTTCCCTTATAATATTTAAAAATAGGAGTTGTATTATATAAATTTATACCCAATACTCATCTCAGTTTGGCCAAACATGTGGAAACAAATTTTTCCTTGTTTATTGACAGAACCATGTTTGGCTTGTACCAGTTCAAGTTTATTGACAGTTCAAGTTTATTGACAGAACCAGGTTTGGCTTGTTTCTACCAAAGGATATTTATTATGGTTCAGAGATTTTGTTTTGATACTTTAAGATATAGGTGCTTACTAGAATGATGAGTATTTGAAATATATTTACTTGAAGAATTTTTTATAAGTATGTATATAAAACAACTATACATACGCTGGATCTGCTGCGTCTCTGGATCTGCTGCTGCTTCTGCTTCTTCTTTCTTTTCTACTTCTGCTTCTTCTTCTTCCTCTGCTTCTTCTTTCTTTTCTGCTTCTGCTTCTTCTTCTTCCTCTGCTTCTTCTTTCTCTTTCTTTTCTACTTCTGCTTCTTCTTCTTCCTCTGCTTATGCTTCTCCCTTCTTTTCTGCTTCTGCTTCTCCTTCTTCCTCTGCTTCTGCTTCTTCCTTCTTTTCTGCTTCTACTTCTTCCTTCTTTTCTGCTTCTGCTTCTGCTTCTTCTTCCTCTGCTTCTGCTTCTTGTTTCTTTTCTGCTTCTGCTTCTTCTTCTTCCTCTGCTTCTGCTTCTTCCTTCTTTTCTGCTTCTGCTTCTTCTTCTTCTTTTGCTTCTACTTCTTCTTCTTCTTCTGCTTCCGCTTCTTCTTCTTCTTCTTTTCTGCTTCTGCTTCTCTTTATCCTTCCTCTGTTTGGTTCAAATGATAGGATAACTTTGGGAAAAATCTAAACGCACACATATTTTACTAGTGAGCACCATTTCCCCTATGTTGTAAATCACTTTACTATGTAGTATGGGGTGTGCATTTAGAACTGCTTCTTTTTCTTCTCCTTTCCTGCTTCTGCTTCTCGTTCTCCTGTCTTAGTTTGGTTGCAACAAGGAACCTTAGGAAATTCTAAATGCACACATATTTTACTAGTGAGCACCATTTCCTCTATGTTGTAAATCACTCTACTATATAGTATGTGGTGTGCATTTAGGAATTCTACTTCTTCTTCTTCTTCTTTTTCTGTTCCTGCTACTGCTGCTTCTCTTTCTCCTTCTCTGTTTGGTTGCAATGACAGGATAATTTTGGGAAAAATCTAAATGCACACATATTTCACTAGTGAGCACATTTCTCCTATGTTGTAAATCACTTTACTAAATAGTATGAGGTGCACATGTAGAACTACATGCAGGATAACTTTGGGAAATTCTAAATGCGCACATATTTTACTCGTGAGCACCTTTTCCCCTATGTTGTAAATCACTTTACTATATAGTTTGCGGGTGCATTTTGAATTACCCACAACTTGGAGGCCTATGATGCCTGGTTTGGGGGAAATTCTATTTGCACATGCCAATGTACGCTTGAGGCGCACGTTGGAAACTTTGCTAAGTAAGCCCTTTTGAAATAGAATAATCTTTTTAAGCTACCCCAGACTCGGGTCTCTCTTGTTCGCCGCAAAAGTTTCTTTGCTTCCTTCCATCGAATACAGCTTAGATTACAATGAAAGTGAACAAGATGAAAAGAGAACAAACGAGAGGATTTTATATGTTTAATCTCTCTCTTTTACAATATGTTGTGTGGGATCTGTGGCGATGGGATCTGTCAAGCAGCTCCTTTTGACGATCAGTACATTGAAATCTTCTCTCTTGAAGACATCGGCCGACTGTAGACAATCTTCTTTGATCTTTCCCGAACTCAAGGCTCTGTGCGTAACTTGAATTCTCTAAGATACCGAAAACAAGATGATCACTAAAGGCTTCAAGGCTCTCTCGCATACTTGAATTGCCAAAGGATCAAAAAGATTGATTGATCTATTATTGATTGATCCTCTAAAGTCTCCTCAAAGAGGGTATTTATAGACTTTAGTGGTTATAAGAGTACCCATAGGAATAGGAATAAAGATTTCCATAGGAGTAGGAATCAAGATTTTTGTATTCATCAAGGATTCTAATCAAATATTTAATATTGATTTAAATCTCTTGATTTGAAATTCTGATTGGATTCAATTTGAGTATTGGATAAGATCAAATATCAATCACAATCAATTTAGGATTCTGATTGGACTCAATTTAGATATTTGGATAAGCCCAAATTATAATCTCAATCAATTTAGGATTCTGGTTATCTTCTCACGTGGAGATAATCTCATCAAAATGCGGAGGTAAGAAACCAGAACGCGGAGCTAACGCGGAGCTATTAAACATCTTTTCGTTTTACTCAAACGCGAGGCAAAAATAGCCAAAGGCGGAGCTACTGAGTTAGCTCCGCGGTCTGTTGTGGAAAATACTTTTAACTTAGAAATTTTCACTGCCAACAGAACCCCCTCCAAAGTTTTCAAAATGGCTTAGGATTTAGCAAATTTTGAAATACTTTGGATACTTAAACTGAAATGCGGAGTTAGAATACCAAGTCTCCTTCGCGTTATGCTTGCTTACGCGGAGCTAATCAGCTTCAGTTTATTTTTAGTGAAATGAGTAATTGCTTCATTAATTACTCCGAATTTCTGCGCCGAATACCAAGCGACGGAAAACCTGTTTAAATAGAGCTCCTGGCTCATCTTCTTCTTCATTCGGAGATTTTAAAGAGTTCTCAACTTCTGCAACCGAGTGAGCGATGTCAACGAGCGATCTTCAATTGATCTATGTTTAACTCTCCATAGATCTTCATCATTAGGATGTCACTCCAGAAGAGTTTGGCTTTATGCACATTGGCCGGCGTTAATGGCAGCGGCCGTGGAAGTAGACGCAGTGGCGAACCAGTCAATGCAGCATCTCTTGAAGGTGAAAACCTTGACTTTTTTATCTTCTTAGAATCATTCTGAGATGTTTTCGGCTCCAGCCAATTGTTTACTTCACTGGCGAGATCGCCGTTCTCTAGCCGTAAGGCTTGAAGGAGAAGGAGAAGTCAGAGAGGAGCTCTGATCTTTCTCTACGCGAAGTTATCGTGTCATCCTTGCACTTGAAAAGCGGGGCTATCTTAATTAGCAGTCGCGTTTTAATCGCGAGGCTATTAAAGAGAAGGAAAAGGCAGAGAGAAACTCTGTTACGCAAAGTTATCGCGTCATCCTCTACGTTTTAAGATGTGAGGCTATTTCTTCAGCTGCACGCGAAGTTAGCTTAGCTCCGCATTCTTATACTTAGAAGATTTTCCAAGTTTTGTTAAACTTTTTCTAACTCTTGATTCTCTTTATCTGTTGGCTTCAAGAATCTTAGTCAAATCGGGGGCGGCTCAAGGCTCATCTGCATAACTTGAACACACACACCAAGATGATTGGATGAGAATCACCAGATTTCGACGGAGGTGTCTAATTGCACATGCTTAGATTTTGATGAAGAAGTCCAAATGCTCCTATGCGTAACTTGGATAAGTGGAGGCGGTTCAAGGCTCTCTTGCGTAACTTGAACTGGGCACACCAGGTTTAGGTCAGAGGCGCTCAATTTACGCATGCCTAAGAAAAAGTCTGGAGGCGGTAACTTGAGAACTGGGCATACCAGGTTTAGGTCAGAGGCGCTCAATTGCGCATGCCTAAGAAAAGACTAGAGGCGGTTCAAACTTGAGAACCGGGCACACCAGGTTTAGGTCAGAGGCGCTCAACTGCGCATGCCTAGTCCAAGTGCTCTCACGCGTAACTTGAACGGAGATGGGAATAATGCAAATCATACTGTCAGAGGTAGGAACTTAACATGACAGAGTTTATAGGATTTTTAGCAAACCCCCAGCTATCAACAGATTTGATTAGCCTTTACCAATTGCCGTTTGCGTTGGCCTATCCATGCTATTCCCCTCAGCATGGTAAGTTGTCGAGGAATTGATTTCCTCTCCCATTTGCCTTAAATCAGCATTGGGTAGTTAACTTCATACTTTTACCCCCAGTATGATAGGGTTGGCGAGGAACTTGATCTCCTCTTCTCGCCGCTTTAACAGCATTGGGCAATTTTTTTGTTTTATAGCACTCAATTAGCCATTCCAAAGGCTATTGAGAATAGCAGAAGCATGATGTTTATCATCGTCAATATTTTCGGCACCCCCAGCCAAATCCGGCTGTTAACCAATGAGGACGATTCAATCGCAGCTGTGGTTCGAAGCATACCCAAGGGGCTAACTTGCAAGTGCGGGTTGCCCGTGCTTGGTGTCGATATTGACTACCCTACTGGTACAGGGATCGCTCTGGTAGGGAACTCATTGGTTTCCACTACTAAAGTTGCCATATTTGCATAAACTTTTTTCTGTTCCTCCTTAAGTGTGAGAATCCCGGCTTCTATCAATGCCTGAATTCGGTTCTTAAGAGGATAGCAATCCTTAGTTGGGTGCCCGACATTCTGATGGTACATGTAATAGTTAGGGTCGTTGGTTTTACCAACGTCTTCAGGTTTTTCATTTTCCGGAAGTTTTAGCAAGCCCTTTCTATGTAGGAGATAGAATAAAGTACCTGTCTGCTCCGTCTTGAATGTATAAGTTCTATCTTGTCGGGGCCTATTTTGACCTGCACCTCTCGGATTCTGAGGTCTTGGCTTTGGATCTGCAACTGATGCCATCACAGCCTTCCTTAATTTTTAGGATTCTGTGGATATTGCCTGTTATTCATAGAGTTTCTCGTGCTATGAGATTTCTCAATTCGACAAATTGTATCTTCCGCCTGCTCTCCCTGCCTCAACAGATCATTCCAAGTTTTGGACTTTACAGCTCCCATTCTTATCAGCACGCCGGTCCTAAAATTATGCTTGCAGGTTTCCACCAGGGTTTCCTGGGTCATACCGTGTCGACAATACACGGACTTTTCCCTGAAGCGGTCAATGAAACTCTTAACCGTTTCTTCTTCCCCTTGTTTCGTTGCAAGGAGGGAATGAACCGATATCTCGGTATCATCCTCAAAGAAACGCGCCAAGAACTGCTTCTCGACGTTAAACCAAGTATTTATGGTTTCCGGGGGCAACTGCATAAACCATGTAAAAGCAGGCCCTTGCAGGGTGCTCGCAAATACCTTGGTCATTATGGGATCATTTCCCATCAAATGACCTGCCTGCGATAAAAAGTAATATATGTGCTGGCTTGGGGACCCCTTCCCATCATATGACTCCAACTTGAGCGGTTTATACCTTTCGGGATACGGTGCCAAATCCCACTCAGGCGGGTATGGTCTTGAAACCCCCGATTCTTTCAATTCTTTCTTGTGCATTAAGGCATCCAGTTGGCTTTGCAATTTCTCGATCTTTTCTCCATGAGGATCATGGAAAGAGTATTTGTCATCATCCTCATGTATTGAATAAGCCTTTTCTTCTTTAGTTTCTTCATTTGTCTTAGGTGGCGGTTCCGAAGATTTTTTAGCCTTATCGTCAGCTATTTTCTGGGTATTTTTGAGCACTTTTAGAAGCATTAATTTGAGGTCATTAATGGCCTTTTGCTGACCTCGAATCATCTGCTCTTGGGCTTCCAACCTCTGGTCGACATCATCGGGTTCATCCACCACATGTGATGCGAGTCTTCTTGGTCGGGAAGAAATGTATGTATGTAAAGAGGCTATGGCTGAATTGTCGGAGTCATCGTCGTAGGAACCTTTTGCAAGTCTCCTATAATCTCGAGGAGCGACAATACCTGACTCGAGTCGAGTAAGATGGCGAGCTTGTTCATCATCTGCATCTGACTCGTGTCTTTTTTCCATGGTCTTCTTACCTTTACCTGCCATATTTGAAGTCACCGCCTTTACCGCTTTTTCCCTGATTTGATATCTCAGATTATTCTTCCTCCTTTTCGGAGTATGAGACTCAGTTATTCTACTGAATAAAGAAATTCTTTTCTTACCACAGCAGTAACTATTTAGTACAGCTAATATTATTTGCTCGCAATGGCATGTCGAATGTGACTGAGTTTGACTCGTTTTCTTTTTACTCGTCAAATAATCTCTAAGATCAAGTATTTTAGAAAATAGAGAATTTTCAGTTATATTTTGGACATGGGACCCACTTGGCTGATGGAGGAGTCCAGGAGCCTGCTGTACCCCCATGATTGGCGGCGTTATCTGTGCTATACTTATCAACCTTTATTCTGTATAATGGCTAATTTACGCAGAGCTGGGACATAGCCTCGCTTTTACGCTGACTGGGCATTTTTGCAGAAGTTTAACTTCTATTTGTTTAGCCTCGCGTAAAGGAGTATCCTCACACGCTGGCATTATTTTGCGATTGGCGCAAGAATCCTTGGCTTCGCGTTTAACGCTTGGCTCAAGTTTAATAGCCTCGCATGGGGAGTTTTTACTACATGCTGGCTTATGCTCGCGTTTTACGCGAGTTTTGGCACTTTGGCCAGTTTCATAACTAAATTCAGTAACCTCGCGTGGAGACAATCCATCACACGCTGGCCTGAAGTTAGCTTCGCGATTTGCTATGCTAGCCTCGCGTTTTACGCTGGCTTAGCGTTCCTTCATAAGTTTATCTTTTGTTTGTTTAGCCTCGCGTGGAAGAAAATTCCCGCACGCTGGCTTATTCTTGTGATTAACACAAGTCATGACTTCGCGTCTAGGGCGATTTTTATGATTAACGACAATTTGCCAATCGTCTTCGCGATTTACGCGAAGGTGAGGCATCTTGCGTTTCTCGAAAGTACTACTGGCTTCTCGTTTCTCACTAAGCTCAGTATTAACCTCGCGTGGAGAATCATACACTGGCTGTAAGGAATATCACGAGTGTCAGAAGTCTTGCGTTTCTCGCAAGTGTTACTGGCTTCGTATTTCTCGCTAAGCTCAGTATTAGCCTCGCGTGGAGAATCACACATTGGCTTTAAGGAATTTTTATACTCGCGTTTCTCGCGAGTGTCAGATATTTTGCGACTAGCGCAAATCTTACTGGCTTCGCGTTTCTCGCTTGGCTCAGTATCAGCCTCGCGTGGAAAATCACATGCTGGCTTTAAAGAATTTTTTTACTCGCGTTTCTCACGAGTGTCAGATAGTTTGCGACTAGCGCAAATCTTACTGGCTTCGCGTTTCTCGCTAAGCTCAGCAATAGCCTCGCGTGGAATATCACACACTGGCTTTTCCTTACTTTTAAGGCAAGTTGTAACTTCGCATTTAATGCGATAATGACCGATCTCGCGATTAGCGCAAGCCAGTGTGCGAGTGACCATAGCCTCGCATCCATTAGCCTCGCGTCTAAGGCGGGCTTTGAGGGCTTTGAGCCCAACTCTCCGATTTCTATTTTGGAGTTGGGTTCTGGTCAATCCAGTTCCCATGCCTTCTTCGGCAGTAGAGAGATCACCCCTTGCTAGGATTTCCTGCCCAAACACCGGCTCTATAGCTGCGGTCTCCAAGGATCCCTGTCTCTCGGTGGATACCTTTTTACCCGTTGCTCGGGTATTGGAGCACACGCACGATAGCGCCGCGTTTCGGTCAGGTTACCTGACTTAGAGGAGAGGTACTTCTTGTACTTCTGCTGGTCAATTTCAACGACTAGTGTGTCTACTTCGGATCCGATCATATCAACATCCGATTGCGCCACAATCTCTTCATTAGTGAAAGACATGGCTCCCACTGTGATCGCCAGTTTGTTCGCCGCAAAAGTTTCTTTGCTTCCTTCCATCGAATACAGCTTAAATTACAATGAAAGTGAACAAGATAAAAATAGAACAAACGAGAGGATTTTATATGTTTAATCTCTCTCTTTTACAATATGTTGTGTGGGATCTATGGCGATGGGATCTGTCAAGCAGCTCCTTTTGACGATCGGTACGTTGAAATCTTCTCTCTTGAAGATATCGGCCGACTGTAGACGATCTTCTTTGATCTTTCCCGAACTCAAGGCTCTGTCCGTAACTTGAATTCTCTAAGATGCTGAAAAGAAGATGATCACTAAAGACTTCAAGGCTCTCTCGCGTACTTGAATTGCCAAAGGATCAAAAAGATTGATTGATCTATTATTGATTGATCCTCTAAAGTCTCCTCAAAGAGGGTATTTATAGACTTTAGTGGTTATAAGAGTTCCCATAGGAATAGGAATAAAGATTTCCATAGGAATAGGAATCAAGAATTTTGTATTCATCAAGGATTCTAATCAAGTATTTAATATTGATTTAAATCTCTTGATTTGAAATTCTGATTGGATTCAATTTGAGTATGGGATAAGATCAAATCTCAATCACAATCAATTTAGGATTCTGATTGGACTAAATTTAGATATTTGGATAAGCCCAAATTATAATCTCAATCAATTTATGATTCTGGTTATCTGCTCACGCGGAGATAATCTCATCAAAACGCAGAGCTAAGAAACCAGAACGCGGAGCTAACGCGGAGCTATAAAACATCTCCGCGTTTTACTCAAACGCGAGGGAAAAATAGCCAAACGCGGAGCTACTGAGTTAGCTCCGCAATCTGTTGTGGAAAATTATTTTAACTTAGAAATTTTCACTGCCAACATCTCTGACTGAAACCTTATGCCGGAACTAAGTCCTATTCTTAGTAAGCAGCACTGCACCTATTCACAAGCATTTGAACTAATTTTACATTTGAAAATAATTATGGTTTTAAAATTTAATTTTCATAGTGACCTACTTATAAATTGAATGTTCCATGCTTTAACAAAAGAAAGAGGAAAACGAATATTGAAAATAAAATTTGAAAAGATGCCGAAAATTATGAGATTGGTGATAGATCATTAACTATTGTATTGTACATTATTCTTTACTGTTGCTATTGTTACCACATAATACTGAAATTTAATGATGATCACCAATCCATTAAACTAAACTGAATAACTTACACTGAAATCGTAATACATTGGAATTTGGGGATAATTTAGGTTCATATAATTATATGGCTGGACGTAACTGTACCACTGTTTCCCATTTTGGGAGGATCGGGATAGGCTCTGATTATCACTACGCCACTGTTTCCCATTTTGGGAGCATCGGGATAGGCTCCGATCAAAATTACTGTTCCGTTTTCCCGGAGGTAGATAGGGATGCATCCAGACCAGCTATATTCATATTTTCCTGAATTTTCAAATACCATAATTGAAAGACATCAACTAAAAATAATGATAATAATAACTTCTACCTTTATTTGTATGTCTGTCCATGATATTGAATTATTATTGTTATTTGTTATGTTTTACTATTTAATATTAGATCGCTTTACTGACGATCCTGGTTATGCATGACCAGATGCAGACAGTTATCAAGAAGTAGATCCACCAGAAACAGAACAAGATGTGACATACTTTAAGGAACAGGCAGATCTATAGGAGTGATGAAATTTTTAGTTAATTGCTTTCATTTTAGAAACTGTAATAAGTGCATATGACACTTCATTTAGTTTTGTTTGAAACAGGTCTTTTATTCATGAATAATTTATTTGTAGTGACATTTTGTTGATTTTATTTAGAGAAAGTTTGCTATCACTTTGATTTAAAAAAATTATCATTTATTTCTGTATGTTATTCAATTTAAATTGCGTTGTAACTGTAATGTTTTGTTTTGAGGCTTGTCGTGTTGTCATTCGACGCCGAACGTTTCAGCTTTCCACACTACGGAAAGTGGGGCGTTACAGGTGGTATCAGAGCCAAGGCTTCTTTAAGTCTGTTCAAGTGATTTGAACAAACTTGAATATCATTACAGTCGGCAAATAAATAAATAAATAAATATAATAGTTTAATTTCGCTAAACTGTTTAAGGTTCAATACGACTATATATCTATATATACATAAATATGATTTTGCTAAATATATCTATTTACGTTTATTTAAGTAATACTTACATTATCCCGTTTCCTCAGAAAGATGGCTTGTCAGACTAATAAGAATGGAGCAAATTCTGGCTCAACCTCGAACACCACTGAAGCCAATGAAATGTTAGGACTGCATTGTAAGTTGGTCGACGCACAACAACAATAGGCCGAAGCCTTTCGAGCAGGAGTGATGGCGGCCTTGGATCGTGTGGAAGAACTGAGGGACCAGCGTCCTGGAGGGATATTTGATTTCAGATGGCTTCATCCATCTACCTTCTCAGGAACAGTAGGAGCCTTGGAAGCTGAACAGTGGCTCATGCAGATGGAAGACTTATTAAGAGCTGCTAGGATTCCATATGCTGACAAAGTGAGTTTCGTCAAAATTCAATTGACGAATATAGCAAGGACTTGGTGGCAATTAAAGGAGAACAGACTATCCCAAAAAATCTCATGGGATGCTTTCAGAACGAGTTTCCTTGCAAGGTTCTTTCCAAGAGCAGCCAGGAGGGAAATGGAGCACTAATTCATTAACTTGATGCAGGCAGGAATGACAGTAGAAGAGTATGCATTAGATTTTGTTCATCTGAGTCGATTTGCGCCATACATGGTATCAGATGAGGCAGATCGTGCTCATCGCTTCCAACAGGGATTGAGAATAGATATCCAGAAGTATTTAGTAACCTCCAGAATGGAGACCTATGCTGAAGTTATTGATGCAGCTCGAGATATAGAGCAAGTGATAAATAAAGAAAGGAGGGTTCAGTCTTCTGCACCCAAGAGGTCGGCCAGTAAAATGTTGGAAGGAACTTCATCTAGGAATACTGAGAAGCGCCTGGTCATTTCTTCGCAACAGAGGGTTACTTGCACACATTGCCAGAAGCTAGGACACACTATCAAGGAGTGTCGGTACGCTAACAACTTATGTCTAGCATGTGGATCAAGTGAACATAAGATCGGGGACTGTCCACGAAGGAGGAACATGGGGCCAACGCCTCGGCTTCCAGTATTTCAACGACAACAGCAGTCACAAAAGGATCTGAATGGCAATCAGAATAGGCGACCACTTCCACCTCAGAATAGAGTTTATGAGTAGGCTAAGAAGAATAAGGAAGTGGACATGGGACGCGGACAGGCATATAACCTAACCGCAGATCAAGCAGAGAAGTCAGATGACGTGGTAGCAGGTATGATACTAGTCAATCATATACCCGCATCAGTTTTATTTGACTCAGGAGCATCACATTGCTTTATTTCTTCTAAATTTGTGACACTACATGCCATACCTTATGAGAACTTGAACACTAGATGGAAGATAAGTACGGGTAACCGGGGGATTGTTCCTACTCAAATGTGTAGATTGTGTCCTGTAGTAATTTGTAGAAGGGAATTTTATGCTAATTTCCTAATTATTGACACTCACGGATTTGACGTGATATTGGGAATGGATTGGTTAAGTACCTTTCATGCAATTATTGACTACCGGAGGAGAAGCGTTGTCTTCAAGATACTGAATCACCCAGTGTTCGAGTTCATTGGCGGCAACAACACCAAGGAACCTGCAGAATTTAGAGCTCAACCTACGGAGGGAGTAGTAGTCCAAATGGATGCCATACCCACTGATATCCCAGTGGTGTCAGAGTTTTTGGACATCTTCGAGGATTTCTCAGGATTACCACCAGACAGGGCAGTGGAGTTCGCTATTGAGCTTCTTCCTGGCACTACATCAATCTCTCTAGCACCATATCGAATGGGTCCAGCAGAGCTAAAAGAAGTGAAGATACAATTAGACGAGTTGTAAGCCAAATGTTTCATTAGACCAAATACTTCCCCTTGGGGTGCACCAGTACTTTTGACTGAGAATAAAGATGGAGGTAAAAAAAAAATTATGTATTGATTACAGGGGAATAAATAGGGTCACTACCAAAAATCGATACCCACTACCGAGAATTGATGACTTGTTCGATCAACTTAGTGGTGCTAGGGTATTTTTCAAGTTGGACCTTAAGTCTAGGTAGCACCAAGTAAAAGTGTAGGAGTCGGATATTCCTAAAACAACGTTCCGAATTCGATATGGGCACCTTGAATTCTTAGTGATGCCATTCGGAGTGACGAATGCACCTGCAATTTTTATAAACTTAATGAATCGGATTTTTCTTCCATATTTGGATGAATTCGTTGTGGTGTTCATAGATGACATATTAGTGTATTCAAGGACCGAAGAGGATCACACTAAACATTTAAGGATAGTTTTGGAGACACTAAGGAAGACATTCGAGAGCGTTTTCCACACTCATTTGAGTTTAAAGAAATTTCGAGGATGAAATTTTTTCTTAAGGGGGGTAGAAGGTAATGACCACTATTCTATTAATACATTTAATTCAGTTCTAAAAAAATATAATAATAATAATAAAATAAATTAAATTAAAATAAATTAAAATCTGGAAAATAAATAAATAAATAAATAAAGGGGGGCTTTGTTTTCTATTATGATGAGGATATAAAAGTGGTGGAGATCAAAACAAATTTGTAGATTATCTTTATCCAAAAATTTATTATTTAAATCTCAACCAAACAAGATTATATCTCAACAACAAGATTATATCTCAACCAAATAAGATTATATCTCAACAACAAGATTATATCACAACCAAAAAGATAATATCTCAACAAAAGTAAAATAAGGTTCTTTTCCTCTTCTCTGGAACGCAGAAAATTTCAGAACGAACGGGAAGGAGAGAGAAAGGAAGTATGGAAAGGAAAAGGGAGGAAAAAAGAGATTCGGCTAAGGTGAGTTCTTTTACTCACTTTAATATGCTACATTTATTTTTATACTTTTTGTTTTATTTAATTAAAGGTTTAATCTTGGATAGAAAATCCTTAGCACCAATGTTTTATACACAACGAATTGCAGTGTGCAATAGCTTAGTTTCCCTTATAATATTTAAAAATAGGAGTTGTGCTATATAAATTTATACCAAATACTCATCTCAGTTTGGCCAAACATGTGGAAACAAATTTTTCCTTGTTTATTGACAGAACCATGTTTGGCTTGTACCAGTTCATGTTTATTGACAGAACCATGTTTGGCTTATTTCTGCCGAAGGATATTTATTATGGTTCAGAGATTTTGTTTTGATACTTTAAGATATAGGTGCTTACTAGAATGATGAGTATTTGAAATATATTTACTTGAAGAATTTTTTATAAGTATGTATATAAAACAACTATACATACGCTGGATCTGCTTCGTCTCTGGATCTGCTGCTGCTTCTGCTTCTGCTTCTTCTTTCTTTTCTGCTTCTGCTTCTTCTTCTTCCTCTGCTTCTGCTTCTTCTTTCTTTTCTGCTTCTGCTTCTTCTTCTTCCTCTGCTTCTGCTTCTTCCTTCTTTCTGCTTCTGCTTCTTCTTCTTCCTCTGCTTCTGCTTCTTCCTTCTTTTCTGCTTCTACTTCTTCTTCTTCTTTTGCTTCTGCTCTTCTTCTTCTGCTTCCGTTTCTTCTTCTTCTTCTTTTCTGCTTCTGCTTCTGCTTCTCGTTCTCCTTCCTCTGTTTGGTTCAAATGATAGGATAACTTTGGGAAAAATCTAAATGCACACATATTTTACTAGTAAGCACCATTTCCCCTATGTTGTAAATCACTTTACTATGTAGTATGGGGTGTGCATTTAGAACTGCTTCTTTTTTTCTCCTTTCCTGCTTCTGCTTTTCGTTCTCCTGTCTTAGTTTGGTTGCAATGACAAGGAACTTTAGGAAATTATAAATGCACACATATTTTACTAGTGAGCACTATATCCTGTATGTTGTAAATCACTCTACTATATAGTATGTGGTGTGCATTTAGGAATTCTACTTCTTCTTCGTTTTCTGTTCCAGCTAATGCTGCTTCTCTTTCTCCTTCTCTGTTTGGTTGTAATGACATGATAGTTTTGGGAAAAATCTAAATGCACACATATTTCACTAGTGAGCACATTTCTCCTATGTTGTAAATCACTTTACTAAATAGTATGAGGTGCACATGTAGAACTACATGCAGGATAACTTTGGGAAATTCTAAATGCGCACATATTTTACTAGATAGCACCCTTTCCCCTATGTTGTAAATCACTATACTATATAGTTTGTGGTGTGCATTTAGAATTACCCACAACTTGGAGGCCTATGATGCCTGGTTTGGGGGGAATTCTATTTGCACATGCCAGTGTACGCTTGAGGCGCACGTTGGAAACTTTGCTAAGTAAGCCCTTTTGAAATAGAATAATCTTTTTAAGCTACCCAAGACTCGGGTCTCTCTTGTTCGCCGCAAAAGTTTCTTTGCTTCCTTCCATCGAATACAACATAGATTACAATGAAAGTGAACAAGATGTAAAGAGAACAAACGAGAGGATTTTATATGTTTAATCTCTCTCTTTTATAATATGTTGTGTGGGATCTGTGGCGATGGGATCTGTCAAGCAGTTACTTTTGACGATCGGTACATTGAAATCTTCTCTCTTGAAGATATCGGCCGACTATAGACGATCTTCTTTGATCTTTCCCGAACTCAAGGCTCTGTGTGTAACTTGAATTCTCTAAGATACCGAAAACAAGATGATCACTAAAGGCTTCAAGGCTCTCTCGCATACTTGAATCTCCTGAATTTTCAAATACCATAATTAAAAGACATCAACAAAAAATAATGATAATAATAACTTCTACCTTTATTTGTATGTCTGTCCATGATATTGAATTATTATTGTTATTTGTTATGTTTTACTATTTAATATTAGATCGCTTTATTGACGATCCTGGTTATGCATGACTAGATGCAGACAGTTATCAAGAAGTAGATCCACTAGAAACAGAACAAGATGTGGCATACTTTAAGGAACAGGCAGATCTACAAGAGTGATGAAATTTTTAGTTAATTGCTTTCATTTTAGAAACTGTAATAAGTGCATATGACAATTCATTTAGTTTTATTTGAAACAACTCTTTTATTCATGAATAATTTATTTGTAGTGACATTTTGTTGATTTTATTTAGAGAAAGTTTGTTATCACTTTGATTTTAAAAAAAAATTATCATTTATTTCTGTATGTTATTCAATTTAAATTGCATTGTAACTGTAATGTTTTTCTTTGAGGTTTGTCGAGTTGTTATTCAACGCCGAACGTTTCAGCTTTCCACACTACGGAAAGTGGGGCGTTACAGAAAACTAAGCAATGATTATATTGTCAAATAATAGAACATTAGAAACTCAAAATCATATCTAAATGCCTTCAAAGATAATGGAGAATCAAAGATATCAATTCCACAAAAAATAATTAAAACCAATAAGCATAAAAAATAATACATACCAGTAAATCAGCTAGAGTTTTTTATTCTATCTGATCTAACTCAAGAATTTAGCCACTCATACTCATCATAACCATGAATAAAGAGAAAAAGAATTATTTTATTGATTTTTATGAATGAGTACAAAAATTAAATCTTGAACCAAAAAAATTTCTAATAATTAAAAGATTCATAAGAATTACAATACTTGGATTATATTAGCTATTTATAGACTTACAAAACACTAATAGAAATTCCATTTACAGCAAAACTCTAAATTCTTCTTAAAAATTCCTAAAAAGAGACTATGGCCACTCTCTTTGACAGGCCCTTCGACAGCAAGTCTCGAGTTTGCTTGACAGTCGACTACTGTCGACAGCTAGTAGATGACTGTCGATAGCTAGCCCTGTTTTTACATAGATCTGGACTGATATTTGAGATACATCTCGATACTTTGATTTTCTTGCATATAAAACCCTACTAATACACTAGAAAAATATCATAGTGAGGAATTTGATTAATGAAAATAATTTTCTATTAATTTTTGTATTAATCTACAAAATTGGATTATGGTTGCACAAAATAAATTAAAATAATTTCTCTTTTTAAGTATAGTCACACCCCAACTTGAGTTTTGCTAGTTACTAGAAAATTTATAGACTAAAAAAAAAAAACTAAAGACCTAAACTAAAAATAAAATAAATCCTAACTCACTTTCGCAAGAATGATGATTGCACTTAGCATGTGCAACAAACCGTTAAACCTCTACCATACCCTAGTAGATGAGTATTGTCTCATGAGGATTTTTAGTGATGTTACCCACAAATATAAAAAAATATTGAGATTAAGAAATAAATAAAAGGAAAAATAAGGATAGGTGTAAAATAAAGAAAATGAAAAATGATAATATCCTATTAACTATCTATACTATTACTATATATATTATTTTTGCTTTTCACTTCTTTTCCATATCAAGCTCAATTAGATATGCATATATAGATATCTATGAGAATGTTAACTTTAATTAATCACTTACAATCTAATACCTTTATGTATTCATCATGCATTTTTAAATCGTATCATACATATACTTTTACTTTCAATTATCCTCTTTTATATACACTTGTGAGATTGTATATAAGCCTTGTCAAGTTTTAAACTCTACTCAAACTTATAGAAACCCTTTTCATATATATATATATATATATATATACACACACACACACACACACACACACACATATATATATACATATATACATATATATATACAGATATATGTATGTATATATATATATATATATATATATATATGTGTGTGTGTGTGTGTGTGTGTGTGTGTATATATATATATATATGTATATATGTATGTATATATATATATAATATATATATATATATATATATATATATATATATGTATGCATGTATATATGTATATATACATACATACATATATACATATATACATACATATATATATATATATATATATATATATATATTCTTTTTCATGTGAACATTCATACTTACCGAGATACAAAATCCTAGTTACTCAGCTCACGACTATAATAAAAATCCATAAGTATCATTTGTGTGAAACATTTACCAAGGCACACAAACCCAACTACTTTACACTTGTTTTCACTTGTTTACTTACTATATATATTTTTTATTCGAAATATATTGCCTTAAGTACCAGGCTCACTTCTTTTTTATACATATATGATAGGTCTTCCTTTTAATTTTTCTCTTTGTTATCAACTCATTTTGACTCATCGTGTAAGTGTTCATAGTGCATACTCGATTCTACTCTTAAGTGTCCATATATCTTACTATCGGATTTAAAATGTCAATCTAGATTACAAAAGAACTACTATTATAAAAGTATTAAAATTTAGATATCAATTTCAAAAATATACATGTAGAGTACTTCAAATCTTACTTTCTACTTCACATAAATAATTTTTTTTAAACTATGTTAGTTAATTATGATATAGTAAAGTACAAAGTATCTGTCCCATCCCCCAACTTAAATTGTGCAATGTCCTCAGTATATCAAAAATATAACTATGAAAGTAATACACTAAGAAATAATGTAAGAGGTTAAGGATAAAATTACATAGGTTTGTCAGTTTTCCAAAAAAACTCACTCCCTTTTATAGTCGATATCACTGACACCTCTGATGAAGACCTTTTTGTCACTTGCGTCTTTGATACCGGCAAAACTCTGTGGTCTTCTAACTCATCACTTCATCTTCATCAGGAGAAATGTAGGCATTCTCACCAACCACTTATCTTAATACTTTGGTGAGAAGCCGATAGTGATGTTGTTGACGACGCTCTATTCGGACTTGCTGTTCTTCAATGACTCGCAATCTTACATTGAGCGCGACTATCATCCTTATGATCAACTCATTTAGTGTATGGAGTGTTACTTCTTCTGGTCGGGCCACTTCATCTATTGCTCTTGTTGCACCCACTATTCCTGCTGGGCGTGTCGAGCGCTCATGCTTCTTTGCATGATGGTATCCGTAAATGGTTGCATGGTGTCATCTCGTGATGGATGGACTCCATAATTCATGCAAATTTTTGTAATTAGAGATGACAGAACTAAGTGAGGTCTCACTAATGTCGGATACTGGATATACTCATGGGCTTGTCCCATGCATTGAACTATTGTGAAGTACAAGATGAACGCGATATCGAATGCACGCCTCTCCAAAATCATGTTCAACAACATTTCATCCATTGAATATAGTTCCGTTGTTGCATAGGACCATAGGATGTTATATTTAATAAAAAGACTTACAAGATATACTCCTTTCTAACATAGCACACCTTCAAGAAACTCTTATTAAATGCAACATTGCTGTGGTTCTCACAAAACATTTTGAACCAACGAGAGCCACTTGGTATACCATTCACAATCTCCACAAAAGAAGGATTCTCCTCAGGAACATTAGGTACATGGATTATCCTTAAAATTTCTTCCCTTGTGAATAGTATTTTCCTGCCTCTTATTGTGGAATATCCATATTAATCTCTAAGTGTCGGTTGCAAGTTAACATAAAACTCAATCAGGATCTCATTACATGCTAGCATGTGTGCATATCTTGTGTATGCCCCCAACTCTGCAACCTGCATCTGTGCTCTGAAAGCCAAATTCTCATTTATCTTCAAGTAGTCAACGACAAATTCGGACCAAAGTTTAAAATCTTCATACTTCTCCAAGATTTTTTTTTTTGTTGCCTTTGCAGCACTTATCCTCTATGGAGAAGATAGGCCAGAGGATTCCACTCTCAGTCTCTTAGAAACAATCTGCTTCCCTAGTCCCATTCTGCAAAAATTAACCACAAAATACACAACTTAAACAAAATATTATTATTTCTTCAAAAATTATGCATGAATTTATCACATATAATTATTCTTTTTTTAATTTAATCTCTTTTTTCCCTCTTTATTCTTTAAACAAATAAATTTGGTTACATAATTCCATATTTTCTCAAATTCCTCCTCCAAAAATTATCAAATTCTAGTTTGATTTAACTATTATTGCATGAATTTGATATATGACAATTATACAAGCAACCAATGTAATATAATACCAAAAAGTTGAGATTTTTACTTTTTCTACTCATGATTTTAGCATATAATATCAATAATTTCATAAAATTCATCAAAAGTTCTCATAACTTTGCTGAACTATCCCAAATCTACTAAAAAGTAAGGATATAGGTTTTTGAGACAAAAAACTATTTTTTACAAAGAACAAATCAAAGAGAAATCAAAGAGGAGAAATCTTATTTACTTGAAGACTAATGAAAATTTGAAATAAAATATGCAAAAAATAGTTTTGGCTATCAAAAGGAAAGATTTTGGGCATTGGGTGCTGTAGAAAGAATGTTAGAGTGTTGTTTATGGAGAACTCAAAGATCAATTTATAGATGGGCATCTCAATAGATGGTTGTTGGCAGTCGCTTCGATAGCAACTTTAACAGCCGCTCTCGGCCGGGCAAAATTTTGCTTCTATAGGGCCCGCTGTCGACAACCACTTTGACAACGGCTTCGACAGTAGCTCTCTGTTGAGACTAATGTCAAGCCAATTTTTTTTTATTTTTTTAGTTAATGCTAGTTCCTATGCTAATGCTATTCCTAATATCTAGTTGTTAATCTAGTTCTAAAATTAATTCTAAACTAAAAATTGTTCCTAATTCGAAAGTTTTTTGAAAATTTGAAAATTTTGAAGGAAAAATGAAAGAAAGAAAGAAAAAATGAATTTTTTTTAAAACAAAATCATTGAACTCATCATAAGTATCGAAACTATGTTATCTTTATAAGCCATCCCCCAACTTAAAATACACATTATCCTCAATGAATCGTTATATCTAGTTAATTAATCAAGAACAAGTTAAAATTTGAGAAGGAAAAGAGCTTAGAAATTACTTCGGTCTGGAAATCATGATGTAACAGCTGCAAAATAAAATTATTAGTACAAAATATGCAGTAATATAAATAGTGTCTTTGTTTAGTTCGTATCAATGAGATGTCGATTCACTAGATCGTGAGATTCCTTGGAGTGCTTTAGAAATTCCATGTATTGCTTTAATCGTTTCTCATTTACTTTGAATATATAACCATTCTTTGGATTTTCAATATCAGTTGTGCCATATGGATACACAATTTTAACAATAAATGGTCCTATCCACCTTGAACGCAAATAGATGAAGGCTTGAATCATATAATAATACTTTGTTAGAAGGATGAAAAACACGGCCTACAATATGGTGATCATGCCATATTTTCATTTTCTCTTTTGAAATGCTTGAATTGTTATTGCATCACGTCTTATCTGTCCCAACTCATTTATTTGTAGCTTTCATAATAGGTCAGCTGAATTTAGATCAAGATTTACTGGTTTGATTGCCCAATACGCCTTATACTTTATCTCGATAGGCAAATGACAAGTCTTCCCATAGACCATTCTATATGACGACATGCCTAAGGGTGTTTTATATGCTGTATGGTAAATCCATAAAGTATCAGTCAGTCTAAATGAGTAATCTTTGTGAGACGGATTAACCATTTTCTCTTCCCTATTGGCTAGCTCAACTTGTCCATTTGACTGTGAGTGATAAAGTGTAGAAATCTTTTTTGTGATATATTACTTTTACATAAAATTTTCTAAGCTTTTATTAGAGAAGTGAGAATCCCCATCACTTATTAAGGCTTTAGGAACTCCAAATTTAGATAATATATGTTCTTTAAAAATTTAGTAACAGTCAGTTGATCAGTGTTTCTATATACTGCAGTTTCTACCCATTTAGAGACATAATTGACCGTATGAGAATACAAACATATTCGTTAGAAATAGGAAACGATCCCAGGAAGTCAAGTCCCAATAATGAAATTTCTCAATTGTAAGTATGGGTATTAGAGGCATATTATTCTTTCTGGTTAACGCTCCTAGTTTTTGATATGACTCGCATCTCTTACAAAATTCATATGTATCTCTAAACTTAGTAGGCCATTAAAAATCACATTGGAGTATTTTGGCTACCGTCTTTTTAGATGAAAAGTGGTCCCCACATACTTCTATATGATATGAAATAATATGCTTTGAACCTAATTATCAGACACACAACACCTAGTGATTTGATCTAAGAAATATTTCAACAAGGAAGGTTCGTCGAAAAAAACATACCTCGTATTGAAATCGTCATTTGTCTTGGCCTCCAATGATTCAACATTTCTTCTGCAATAAAAAAAATAATAATAATGTCTACATATCAATGAGTTCTTGTAATTGAAAATAGTTGCTTATCAGGGAACGAGACCCTAATTAGTAGCTTATCGTTTTTTAAAGTTAGTCTAGAAAGGTGATTTGCAACTACATTCTCTACTCTCTTTTTGTCCTTAATTTCAAAATCAAACTCTTGGATTAGCTGTATCCATCGGATTAGTCGTGGATTCGCATCTTTCTTTGACAAAAGATATTTGAGCATCAAAGATCTGTAAAAACAACTATATGTGAGCCTAAAATATGAACGAAATTTATCAAAAGCAAAAACTATAGCTAGAACTTCCTTCTCTAGTGTAGTATAATTCGTCCAAGTGTCATTGAGAGTCTTGCTAGCATAGTAGACCATGTAAGGCTTTTTAACTCTTTGTTGTCCTAGTACAACTCCAATTGCATAATCGCTTGTATCGCACATGATCTCGAATGGAAGTGATCAATCTAGAGGTTGGATAATTGTCGCGGTGATGATCAACTCCTTGAGGGTTTCGAAAGCTGTTTGGCATGCTTGTATCTATTCAAATTGCATGAAGGTGAGAAAATGATCTAACAATAGTACTAAAATCATTTATTCAAGGTCATTTAGTCCATAAGACACATGAAAGAGGCTTCCTCTCTGAAACTCTCTCTAAATCGAAGTTTTGGGATGATAACATCAGGTTTGAGCCCACCGAAAAATTAAAGTTTCATGTGAGTCTCACGACCATCATGTCTGCTTCACGGAATAATGCTCACATGCAAAAAAAAAATCATTATTGTGAAATGTAACAACATTTACGATGAAACTGTCTATATTTCGATTGCCTGAGTGGGGGCATAATTCTCTCATGTCGCCTCCAACTCATCAAAGTTGAGAGTCAAATAGCTTGAGACTTAAATAACTCAAAGCTCAGTTTCAACCAGCTCAAGAAAGACAAAGGTTTACCAAACAATTATCAGATCGATGGCCTTTCATGTCCTGCATCATAAGAACATCATGCGGACTTATTGATATTGGTTGCAGTTATCTATCACTGTTGGTTATATTAACCAACATATCAAAATCCCTGCTAACTCATTCTCTTTGGAAGGGTTCGACCATATGCAATCCTATTCGATGATACTGAAGATGAAAATCAAGAAGCCCCTGAATTTTTATCATTACGGACCAAAATCATTCCGAATGATAGAGAAAATGAGGTATGACATTGTCTAAATGCCTGGTTTAAATTTGGGCATGCGACGAAGCCCGCGCCCATGGAGCATTGTATGCGTGTCTATGCTAGCACCTGCAAGAACGCTGCGTGCAAAGCGCTATGCGTGTGCCCATGCCTGCCCACGCCTGGGGAGTACTGCACGTAGCAAATAGCATAGATACCCGCTTCGCTCCTTCGTGTTTGAAAGGAAAGAATTAGATTACCATCACAAAGCCGACAAGGAGTCGCGATATGTCACGACACCTGCTACTGTGATTTTAAATGATGGGATCTACAAAAATATAGAAACTACAACAGGGACTCAAATATCAGTCTAGGGCCACTATCCAATGGGCTGGCAATGAATATGATGCTTGTCAGCTTTACTCCAATGAAAATGATGAGCTAACTCTTACTCAAGATGAAGCATTAGTCAAACATCTTGATGCCAAATGGAGCATATGCTTTGAACAATGCGAACCACCTATCGAAGACAAGGTGGTTCAAGTGAACATGGGTGATGAAACCAACCCCAAACCCACAAGATCCTCAAGTTGTTTTGCATCGACTAAATATATGAAAAATCAGTAAAGCAGTGTCAAAGAAGACTCTATCAAGAGCTAATGGAGTCGACCACGGATAAAGTTAAGAAACTTATAAAATCAAGCTTCATAAAAAAAAAGTACTCTAAATGGGTAGCAAATACTGTTCATATTCTCAAGAAGGATGGGAAGATCCAAATTTGCATTAACATTCAAGATCTGAATGCAGCTTGCTCCAAAGATGAATTTCCGCTTCCAATAACGGATGTCGTGATTGACGATACCTACAAATTCAAAAGGATGTCTTTCATGTATAAATTCTCTAGGTACAATTAAATCAAGATGTACCATGAAGACAAGAAGCACAAGAAGTGGTCAAAGAAGTGTATGATGGAGCCTGTGGTGCTCTCCAGTCGGAACCTAAATTAGAAGATCAGATTAAAAAAAAGGGCATCTACTGGCCAATAATGATTCTAATTAATGAAAAATTCCTGAAAAAAAATTATTCTTAAGGGAATGAAGGCATCTGACATCCTCATCAACACAGCAAATAAGGAAATTTTGGCCGCCGCAGAGGTGTAGCTTCGCACCCCAACTTGGGGCACAAAATGAAAATAGATCCTACATCTCTACGACTATGGATACAAGAAATATTTGGCATGTAAGCCCAAACGAAGTCCTCGCTAACCCCATCATTCTGGGGTAAAAACATGAACTGCTCAACACCATCAAGGTAAACGGATGAGAACAAATTTCTGGCAAATCCTATCATGCTGGGGGTAAAAGCATGAACTGCCCAACGCCGTCAAGGCAATGGGAAGAGAATAAGTTTCCCGCTAACCAATCAGGTTGGGGTAAAAGTATGAATTGCCCAACACTGTCAAGGTAATGGGAAGAGAATAAATTTCTTGGTAATCCATTATGCTAGGGTAAAAGTATGAATTGCCCAACGCCGTCAAGATAACGGGAAGAGAATAAGTTTCTCGTCAACCCCGTCATGGTGGGGGTAAAAGCATGAAATGCCCAACACCGTCAAGCTAACGGGAAGAGAACAAGTTTCTCGTCAACCCAATCAAGTTGAGGGTAAGAGCATGAATTGCCCAATGCAACCAAGTCAATGGGAAGAGAACAAGTTTCTCGCCAACTCCATCATGCTGGGGGGTAAAAGCATGAAATGCCCAATGCCATCAAGGCAATGGAAAGAGGATAAATTTCTCGCCAACCCATCATGCTTGGGGTAAAAACATGAATTGTCCAATGCCATTAAGGCAACGAGAAGAGAATAAATTTCTCGCCAATCCTATCATACTGGGGGTATGAAGCATGAATTGCCAACACCATCAAGATAACGGGAAGGGAACTAGTTTCTCACCAACCCTATCATACTGGGGGTAAAAGTATGAACAACCCAACACCATCAAGGTAAATTTAAGAGAACCAGTTTCTCGCTATCCCATCATGCTGAGGGTAAAGCATGAATTACTCTAAGCAGCTAAGACAAAGGGAAGAAGGAACATTTGGCATATAAGCCCAAACAAAACCTTCGATATTTCACCATGCTTAGGGGAATAGCATGGCTAGCCCAATTCAAACGGTAGTTGGTAAGGCTAATCAAATTCGTTGATAGCTGAGAGTTTGCTAAAAATCCCATGACAAATCTATTTTAACAGTATCCTTATTCAATTATAATGATATATCATCGCCCTCAGCTGCTAAGGCAAAGGGAAGAGGAAAAGTTTGGCATGTAAGTCCAAACGAAATCCTTGACAACTCACCATGCTGAGGGGAATAATATGGCTAGCCCAACTCAAACGGCAGTTGGTAAAGGCTAATCAAATCCATTGATAGCTGTGGGTTTGCTAAAAATCCCATGACATATCTATTACAATATTATCCTTATTCGATTATAAGGATGCATCATCGCACTAACCTACTAAGGCAAAGGGAAGATGAAAAGTTTGGTATGTAAGTCCAAACAAAATCCTGGACAACTCACTATACTGAGAAAAATAGCATGGCTAGCCTAACTCAAACGGTACTTAGTAAAAACTAATTAAATTCATTGATAGCTGAGGATTTGCTAAAAACCCTAATCAGATAAATCTCCTATCACGTTAAGATTTCACCTCTTACAGCAAGACTTTTTCTGTCACTTTTCTCCCAGCAAAGTCAGTGACTCTCCAAAGTATTTCTCAAGTTTAGATCATACCTCTAACACCAGAATACATAATCAAATCATTTTTCTCCATAAGATCAATCTTTTGTCACGGTAAGATTTCACCTCTGGAAGCAAGACATTTCTCGTCATTTTTCTCCAGCAGAGCAAGTGACACTCCAAAGTATTTGTCAAGATGAGATTATACCTCTAACATTAGAGTTCAAAATCAAATCAATTATCTTTATGAAATCAAATCCAATCAAATCTCCTATCACGTTAAGTTTTCACATCTGATAGAAAAAGAAAACTCACACTTCATCAAGTCCAACATTACAGCCTCTGATGAACTTGTTTTTGACATCGTCAAGTTAAAAAAAATTACCTTTGACAAAAATCATCTACCTATCAAGTTAACAGTCACCTCTGATTGGCAAATTCCAAGACTAAATACGTTAAATATCACATCTATTTAGTCAGCTCATTTCTATCATGACTAGATCCTCTGAACAAAATAAACCATAAGACATGTTTAATGATACCTCTGTCTTTTCCTAATCCGTCATACTAGATGTCACTGAATGGTTAGGATTCTAATGAGCACGTTAATATCATACCTCTGCTTGTCATCTAATGATCACGTTAATATTATACCTCTGCTTGTCCTCTTAAGAGTACGTTAACATCATACCTCTGCTTATCCTCTAAAAGCACGTTAATATCATACCTCTACTTGTTATCTAATAAGCACGTTAACATCATACCTCTGCTTGTCTGCTTAAGAGTACGTTAACATCATACCTATGCTTATCCTCTAAAAAGCACATTAATATCATACCTCTGCTTGTTATCTAATGAGCACGTTAACATCATATCTCTCATTTTCATCTAATGAGCACGTTAACATCATACCTCTACTTGTCATCTAATAAGCACGTTAACATCATATCTCTGTTTGTCATCTAATGAGCATGTTAACATCATACCTCTGCTTGTTATCTAATAAGCATGTTAACATTACACCTATGCTCATCTTCCATTAGACATGTTAACAAATTACCTCTATTTATCAAATTCATTACAGGTTGTCTATCATGCCCTCAGCCTCTAAACAAGACATCAAAAATATTTTTGCATGCAGACAACAAATTTTCTTAAGCAAAGCTACAAGCAAAGTCTAGCTGGGTCGCACAGGTACAATAGCTAGCATCAAGAAAATTCATTAAAGGTCTAGCTGGGCCGCACAGTTACAATAGCCAGCATCATGAAAATTCATTAAAAGTCTAGCTGGGCCGCACAAGTACAATATGCAGCATCAAGAAAATTCATTAGAAGCAGCTGGGCCACACTGGAACAACAGCTAGAATCAATAAAATTCACTAGAAGCAATCTCGATACATCGGGGAAGTTCAATAGTACACCTCCAAAAACAAAAATCCAAGATAGTGATTTCAAGAAGATGGTTCACAGTACACCATAAAATCGCGCTACACAATGAAGACTACAGAGCCAAAATTAAAAGAGTCCAAAGTGTTTAAAAATTCATTATAAATCAAAACAAAATTTCAAAATCTTTGGAGGGGGTTATGTAGACGACAAAAAGAAAAGAAAAGAAAATGTCGGAGTGCTCCCGCAGGGTGTTATCAGTGGGTGCTACCCGCGAAACGCACCTGCAGGTGCAACCCGCGAGGCACACTCGTGGGCTGCCACCCGCGGGGGCTACCTGCGGGGCACACCCGTGGTTGCCACCTGCGAGAGCATCCCGCGGGGTGCAACTACGAGGTTCACCCCGTGGTGCTTCTACTACGTGGATTTGACCGGATTTTTAGGGGAACAGTTACCCCGATCTAAGTGTTTCTGTTATGTGAATTTGACCCGGATTTGAGGGGACCAATTACTCCTCAATATATTAAATGAGGTCAGATTCCAGAGACGAGGGGATCACCCTAAAGGGGGAGTTTCCAGAGAAGAGAAATTCTAAAGGAGGAGAGTCCCAAACGAAAAGAAATAGGGAGATGGGAAAATCCCAAGAGCAGAGTTCTCTCTTCTTCTCCGGAGAAATCAACCGACGCGACGTTCGGATCGTCAATGGAGTGCATCAGCGAGGCTCCACCGCTGCCTGACCCACAGAAATTTCAAATGGGAATCAAATTATTTTTTCCCATTCTTGTAATCTAGAATTTTATTCTGTAATTTTCTTTTATTGATGTAATTCAAAACTATATTGGCAATATAAGGAAATCTATAATTTTTGAGCGTACAGTGATATCCACTCATAGATAAGCCACCTCAATTTCCCTTTGCAAACGATGGAAAAATATAACCATCACAACCAGAAGTCAGTACTTCAGGTAAAGTAAATGGTATAAATGTTATTACTTCTTTTATTAATAATGATATACCTGAAATAACTGCTGCAATAAATTTGAGAATTGGTAAAGTACTTGATGAGCCCATTTTAAAAAGATACTTGATGAACCCATTTCAAAAGAAACTATTGAAGAGAAACATGACAATTATTCAGCGCAACAATATAAAGATGATAATTCTAAAAAGCCCACTTCCATAGATTATAAACCACATATATCTTTCCTCAAAAATTAAAGTCTTAAAATATTAGTGCATCTTATGCTGATATTTAGGAGATTTTGAAATAAGTACAGATCAATATACCTCTACTAAAAGTGATTAAACAAGTCCCCTCATACACAAAATTCTTGACGGACTTGTACACTATCAAAAGATGTCACTACATATAGAATAAAACATTTCTTACATAGCAGGTAAGTGCACTATTCAGTTCTGAAATGCCTCTTAAATATAAGGATCCTAAATATTCTACTATTTCTTGTGTGATAGGACAACATAATATAGAGAAAGGTTTTCTAGAATTGGGAGCTAATGTAAATCTTTAAGCATTTTCAGTTTACAAACACCTAAGTCGAGGTGAACTTAAACTTACACCAGTCATACTATAGCTAGCTGATAGATTGGAAAGGCTTCCTAAGTGAATTGTAGAAGATGTTCTAGTGCAGATCGAGAACTTTTATTTCCCTGGAGATTTTATAGTTATCAATACTGCACCTGTGAAGAATTCACGTCTTCATATTCCAGTTATCCTCGAACGATCATTCTTAACTATGGCTAATGCACTTATAAATTGCAGAAATGGTATGGTGAAATTTTCATTCGGAAATATGACTCTTGAACTTAATATTTTTAATGTTTGCAAACAACTAAATATAGATAATGATGAATTTCAAGACATTAATTACATTGAACAAATCAATGATGAAGGAGATATCATATCATTGTGTATGTCTTTTGGAAATGGCATTAATAGTGAACGATAACTTCCTTGAATGTCTCAAATTCGAACATATAATTGAATAATAAAAATTTAACTAATTCCCAATGTTCGAATATCACGTGATGGATCCCAACAAAAGAAGTGTATAAAGAGTTACCTCAAATTATAAAGAATTGATAACATCTGATATCCAAGTACCAATACTTGAGCTAAAACTGCTACCTGAAGATCTAAAGTATGTGCTTTTGGAACCTAAGGAAGCTTTTCTAGTGGTCATCTTTGTGCATTTTGATGAAAATAAAGAAGAGCGACTACTGAGAATCTCTTCACTTTGGAAACATTGTCTTTCTCAGAGAATTTCTTAGCTCTAGAAACTCTGTCTTTCTGAAAATTTTCTCGTCTTTTTTTTATAGATCGAGGGGTAACTGTTCCCCTAATTTTTGGGACAAATCTATGTAAAAGAAACACCAAGATCGAGGGGTAACTATTCCCTTAAACTCCTTATCGTGGGCCAAATCCATGAAACAGAAATAGTGAAATCAGATAACATCGCCCTCAGATAACACCGTCCTCAAGTAACACCGTAGGTGCACACCGTGACGGTGGCATCCCGTAGTTGCAACCCAGCAGTTGCAACCCTGCGGGTGCAACCTCTAGATTCATTCTTATGACATACTGATACCTAAAATTGTGAAAAACATACATTCATAGAATATTTTTATAGATACATTTATTCTTATGACATACTGAAATGTTGATACTATTGTTAGATCATTTTCTGAGATACAGATACCTAAAATTGTGAAAAACATAAATCATTCTTATGACATGCAGATTTTTATAGAAGATTCATAAATGATTTTAGTACTATTGTTAGATCATTTTCTCACCTTCATGCAATTTGAATAGATACAGGCATGCCAAACAGCTTTCGAAACCCTCAAGGAGTTGATCATCACCGCGACAATTATCCAACCTCTAGATTAATCACTTCCATTCGAGATCTGCATGTCAAGTGATATGCAAGCATAACTCATCAAAAAAACTACTTTTCATAAAAGTGAACTAAATCGTTAGATATTTCTATGAAGAAGATGAAAATCAACAACCCTAAACCCTAACTAAGTATAGGCTATCAAGAAACTTAACTCAAGTATAACCTATCAAAGTATTAATCTACGAGTTGTTATATTTAAATCTTTTCATGAAAAAAAATCATGTCTTTATTATTTATTTTAGAAAGAAAACAATAATAAGTAATTACATGATTGATTCCTAGTTTCATCTACATTCTAGAGCTAAACTAATTTAGCTACTCATGGTTCTAATTAACAAGATCTTATTTTTAATTATGAAAGAAATTAAAAATCCTAATTTTCTTGATAGCAATTAAAAATCTACAATATAAAGCGATTAAATCTATATTAAAAAACAATGAAAAGCAATGGAATTACCTCTTGAGCTCAGTATGGCGACCGTCACCCCTTTGGCAAAACCCTAATATTTATTAATTGAAAAGAGTACAAAATTACATCTAAAAAACTCTTCCCTAATTTAAAAGGATTCATGGGGTATTTATAACCCAAACACAATCCTACTCTTACTCAAACTCAAGACAAAAGATATAATTCTAATCCAACACAAACTAATCTCAAGATATATAATCTTAATCCAATCCATAGGTATTAGAAACCAATGGTTGAGATTAGATTGTATAAAATACTAATTTTCATATTCAAAGCCCGATATTAAGTTCAGCAGACCCGTAGCCCGCTGAATTGGATTTTTCACTCTACAGTGCTTTAGTAAAATGACCATAAATTTTGCATACAAACTCGGATTATGTTGTTCTTAGACTCGTTTCAAAGATAATTCCGAGTTATAGAAATGTTACCTACATGAAAGTTTTCAGTTTAAGCTTTTTCTTTGCTGAATATGCTCATGAAATTTCTGCTGGTGCACTTGAGTGTCGGTCTTCGCCTTAGTAAACTTTCTTTGCTCATATTCTTGACAAATTTGCATTTTCTTCTTCTTTTCCTTGTGAATCCTTTATTATCTATAAAAACACACTAAATATACATGAGTACCAATTATTTATATACAAAAATATATAATATATGCGAGGAAATATGCAAAATATGATACTAATCACACCCTACACCTATCTTTCGCTAGTTCTCGAGCAAAACCTAGATCTAAAAAGAAATAGAAAAATTCTTACTCACTTTCGCAGGAATTGTGATTGCACTTAGCATGTGCAATAAGTCTTAAACCCCTAGATTACTCTAGTGGACGAGTTGTGTCTCGTGAGGGTTTGCAGTGAATATACCCACAAAATTCGTGAAGAAAATAGATTAAGGAATAAAAAAAATAAGGATAACCAAAAATCAAGAAAAATAAAAATTTTATACAAAAGAAAGAAAAAAATCTTTTTTTAATATTTTCTTCAATTAATCTCACTAACATGCGAACTCAAGATTGCATTTAGATTATCAATTTTTAAATCAAGCGTCATATCAGATACACTTATTATTTTAATCAAAAATTTAAATCCTATCTTTCAATGCCCACAACAGATAATCCATTGGCTCATATACATCTACGTGCACATGTGATAGTCTAGGTCGGCCTTGGACTCCAACTCTAACTCATGATTCATCTCCTCTCTCATAACATTTTTTTTAAAGAATATTTCACCTTTCATGCGAATATTCACACTTACTTAGGCAAAGTACCAGATTACTCGGATCATACTCTTTTTTTTCACTCTTGAGGCTATTGCTTTAATATTAGGTTCACCCCCTTTTTTGTCTTTCTTAAGGCTATTGCCTTAATACCAGGCTCACCCTCTTTTTTTTCTTCTCACTTTTTTTTTCACTTCTAAGTGTATTGCATTAATACCAGGCTCACTCCTTTTTTTCTTTTTTTTTTTTACTTGTTTAGAGAGAGAAGACTTACTCAATCGTTATCATCCTTATCTTTAACCTAATAAACTATTGTAAAGTAAAAAACAGATGTATATTTGTTTCAAAATTACTATTAGCGGTATTTATTTTTTGGATTTTAATTTTTTTTATAAAATTCTGAGTGTATCTCAAATCTACTCTCCAATCAAATTTCAAATCTAAATTTATTCTTTTATTTATAATTAGGTTGATCTATTGAATATATAATAATTTTTCTTTTCAGATTTTATCGTTTTTTTATTTTTTTTTAGTTAGTTACCCTAAAAACTATCCGAAGTATAAAATAAAGAAACCAAAAAATTTAAAAATAGAATAAAAATTCTAAAAGAACTAAAAATCCTAGAAAAACATGAAGAAAATACCCTAACCCACTCCCCCACACCTAAACTCGTGTATGCCCTCATACACGAACCAAAGGTGGTAAAATAAATATGAAAACTATTATACAAATAATGAGATTCGTAAAAAGTTACGATCTCAATATCATCACCTATTAATGCATGGAAAGCGATTACACCCTCTTGATCGCTTCTCACTCTCATAGTGTGTGCATTTTAAATGTGAAGTGGGTGCATTATTGTATCTCATCAACCTCATACAAATCACGAAATTACCTGTCTGTATCTTATGCCACCCTCGCTTTTTCTCTATCCACATGTAAACATTAATAATTGGTTTAAAAAATTCTTCATTATAAACCTGCCAATCATTGTTAGTAACAAGTATACAAGTAGAAATATCGTGAGGTGAGAAGAGTGCTATATGATCAAGTGAATATGGTGGTGGCCCTTCTAACTCATGAAGTAATGCGAGCTCCTCTGCAAACAAATCCTCAAAAGTCTGCTTATAAATCAATGACACACTTTTGCAAGTATCATCATACATAGAATCAGTATGTGCCAATTCATCTAATAATATGAGCTCATCTTCAAAAATTTACTCAAATGAGGGTTCATCATCAGTGCAAGAGGTAGAATGAGAGTGCAAACTATGAATCATGTTTACCTCAATGAGGGAGCTCGTTATGTGCTCATCCATATTGAATATGCTCAATGCCACCGTCATATTCCCAAACAATAACTTCATGAGGCCACTCCTGCAATCAATTAATGCATTTGATATTGCAAGGAATGGTCTACCCAAGATAACGGGAAATTTGATTCCGTGGATTGGAAATCGTCTCAGTTTCTAAGACAATGAAGTTTACAAAAAAGATGAACTCGCCGATCTTAATGAGCATATCTTCAACCATACCATGTGATCTCTTGATCAAACATCAGCTAGCTGTAATGTGATCTTTGTAGCTTGAATTTTTCTAACCCCAGCTCCTGATAAATAGTGTAAGGAAGCAAGTTGATACTTGCCCCTAAATCAAGCAACGCCCTATCATATGTAGTGTTTCTAATGGTGCATAGGATTGTGGGGATCCTAGATCATTGTACTTGATAGGCAAGGAGTTAGAGAGAATATGTGATATATTTGTAGTAAGAAAAAATTTCTCAGGAATATTTCTTGCTTGCTTCTTAGTAAACAAATCATTGAGAAACTTGGTTAAGTAGGAACCTGTTGTATAATGTCAATAAGTAGAATATTAACCTTCACTGGCTGAAATGTTTCATGAATCTTCTCTACTTGCGGTGAAGGCTTCCTAAGCCGATTGGGATATGATGTTTCTCAGGCAACGGCACCAAAAACTTGATGTGAAAAATTTACTGCAAGCATACAGTGTCGGTTGTAGCACTTTACAGGTCATTTCCACAGGGAGTAAGGTATTTTGCTATCTTGCTAATCCTATTATTTAACAAGCTAACTAAGGGTTCTAATTTGAATTTGAGTTGTTCTAATTAGCATAGGATATTGAATCCACTAGTTTCTAACCGTAAATTACTTCTATTATCTTCTTTCTATCATAAAAATTTTATCTTTTAGTTTTAATCTTTATTTAAAGTGTTTTAAACATGAGATATAAGTTGATGTGCAAGTATAACTTATCAAAGAAACTATTTTTCATAAAAGTAAACTAAATCGTTAGATAATTCTATGATGAAGATAGAAATCAACAACCCCAAATCCTAATCAAGCATAGGTTATCAAAAAGCTTAACTCAAGTATAACCTATCAAAGCATTAATCTACGAGTTGTTATATTTTAATTTTTTCATGAAAAAAAATCATGTCTTTATTATTTTATTTTAGAAAGAAAATAATAATAAGCAATTACATAGTTGATTTCTAGTTTCATCTACAGCCTAGAGCAAAACTAATTTAGCTACTCATGGTTCTAATGTACAAGATCCAATTTTTATTTATGAAAACAATTAAAAATCCTATTTTTCTTGAAAGCAATTAAAGATATACACTAGAAAGTGATTAAATCTATCTAAAAAAACAAAGAAACGCAATGGAATTATCTCTGGAGCTTGGTATGGCGGCCGTCACCCCTTTGGCAAAATCCTAATATTTATTAATTAAAAAGAGTACAAAATTACATCTAAAAAGCTCTTCCCTAATTTTCAAGGATTAATTGGGTATTTATAACCCAAACACAATCCTACTTACTCAAACTTAATACAAAAGATATAATCCTAATCCAACACAAATTAATCTCAATATATATAATCATAATCTAATCCATAGGTATTAGAAATTAATGGTTGAGATTAGATGGCATAAAATACTAATTTTTGGGTCCAAAACTAGAAATTAAGTTCAGCAGACCTATAGCCCACTGGATTGGGTTTTCCACTCTGCAGTGCTTCAGTAAAATGGCCATAAATTTTCCTTACAAACTCAAAATGCACTATTCTTGGACTCGTTTCGAAGATAATTCTGAGCACTACAAATTTTTCTGACATAAAATTTTTCAGTTTAAGATTTTTCTTGGCCGAATAAGCTCTTGAAATTTCTACTGCTGCACTTGAGTGTCGGTCTTCGCCTTAGTTAACTTTCTTTGCTCATATTCTTGACAAATTTGTATCTTCTTCTTCTTTTCCTTGCCAATACTTTATTACCTATAAAAACACACTAACTAAACCTAAGTAGCAATTATTTATATACAAAAATAGATAATATATGGGAGGAAATATTCAAAATATGATATTAATCAGCCCGCAACCAGAATGTGAGGCTAAACCCATGATGCTAACTTAGTGCGCGAGGCTAAGCCATAGCATGAACCAAAAATAGAATGCGAGACTAAACCTCAACCTCACATAGTCTACCACAAAGATGGAAGTAATTTGTTACCATATAACAGACTCCATGAATAGTCAACTAATTCCCACACAGGGAGTGGGACCCACATCCAGAGAACTTTGTGTATTGCGAGACCAAAACCGTAGCCAAAATGTATGGCTAAACCTGCAGCCAATACACGAGGCGAATTCTGCAATCATAATTCAAAGATAAGCCCCGCATATAACGCTAGGCTAAGCCCATGTAAAGCAATATAGATGCGAGATTTATGCTTTTGAACATGCAGCATGAAGAGTTGCAGCAAGAGTGGGGGTAATATTGATATCTTTCTACAAATATGTGATTCCCCCATGGTACTCACTCTTCCAGCCACGTACAGATAATATATTTGACTATAATGCACTCATAATCGACCTAGGGATGAAATGTCTCAAGGCATTCAATGACTCAAAATTCAATTATCAACCAAATGACAGAAGATTATGAGGTTAAATATGAAGTTCTCATACCCTATAATCAAGTGGCAATCAAACTGGCCAACAAATTTAAAGAAAAAATTAATCAACCATATGCTACATCATAAGAATGTGTATGCAGATGCATCGGCACCACTCACCATGACTTTGGAGTTGCTACTTGAGTTGAGTAAGTGCATCACTATTGGGAGCCACATCCTTTTTGCCGCAAAATAGTATTGGAGGTATATGAAGTGCATCAGGTTGGCGTAAGTCTTGAGCCCTAGGATCTGTGCTTCCGATTCATAGATTAGCACTATGTCACATGCTTAAGATCCAAAGGAAGCGACCTCAGTAAAGAAGAAAGCAGCTAAACTCAACTATGATGTAGTGTTACAAATCCTATACCGCAAATCACATGATGGTATCTTTCTTCGCTGCCACTCAAAGAGGGAAGCTCAAAGGTGCTTGAAGATACCCATGGTAGGACTTGCGGGGTCCACCAACTAGGGCCAAAATTTTGTGATCGCATAAAAAAACTCAGTTTGTTCTTTTGAAAATGATTGCAGATACTATGGCTCATGCAAAGCGTTGCCATACTTGTCAAGTATATGTCGATTTCATACGCCAACCGCCAGAGTATCTATATACTTCTGCTACAAGTTGGCCATTTGAAACTTTGGGAATGGATATTATTAGGCTAACTACTTAGCCTTCATCCAAATAACATCGGTACATATTGTTGATAACCGATTACTTCTATAAATGGACTAAAGTGGTCCCGATAAGAGAAGTCAAAATGAGGGATGCCGTTAAACTCGTCAAGCACCATATAATCTATAGTTTTTGCATACCTCAGTGTAGGCACTTGATGTGATAATTTAACTGCAAGCGTACAGTGTCGGTGTAGCGCTATACAGCTTGTCCCACAGAGATCTCGGGTGTTTTGTGATTCTTACTAATTCTATAGTCTAACAGACTAACAATGGATTCTAAGTTGTATTTGAGAGTTATTCTAATTAACCTAGGATCTAGAATCCACTAGTTTTCAACCATGTATTACTTCTATTATCTTCTTCCTATCATAAAAATTTTAACTTTTAGTTTTAATGTTTACTTAAAGTATTCCAAGAAGAGACATCAAGTAGTGTGCAAGCATAACTCATCAAAGAAACTACTTTTCATAAAAACAAACTAAATCATTAGGTACTTCGATGAACAAGATAAAAATCAACAACCCCAAACCCTAACTAAGCATAGGCTATCAAGAAACTTAACTCAAGTATAACCTATCAAAATATTAATGTACGAGTTCTTGTATTTTAATCTTTCCATAGAAAAATCATGTCATTATTATTTTAATTAGGAAGAAAATACTAGAGAGCAACTACATGGTGGATTCTAGTTTTATCTACATCCTAGAGATAAGCTAAATTAGCTACTCATAATTCTAGTAAGCATAATCCTATTTTTATTCTTGAAAACAATTAAATCTAATCTAGAAAGCAATATAAATCTAAACTAGAAAGCAATTAAAAGAGAATTACTTAAGAAAAATTAAAGAACAGCAAAGGTTACCTCTGGAGTCGATATTGTGGCCGTCACCCCTTCAGCAAACCATAATCCTAATTTTATTATTTAAAAAGTACATATAAAATTACATCTAAAAAGCTCTCTTCAATTTACAAGGATTCATAGGGTATTTATAACCCAAACATAATCCTACTCGTACTCAAACTCAATACAAAATATATGATCCTAATCCAACACAAACTAATCTCAAGCTATATAATTTTAATTCAATCCATAAGTATTAGAAACTAGTGGTTGAAATCAGATGGCATAAAATACTAATTTTTGGGTCCAAAACCCGAAATTAAGTTCAGCACACCCATAACCCGTTGGATCGGATTTTCCACTCTACAGCGCTTCAGTAAAATAGCCATAACTTTTGCATACGAACTCAGATTGATCTGTTCTTGGACTCGTTTCGAAAATAATTCAGAGATCTAGAAATTTTCTCTAAATGAATTTTTCTAGTTTAAGCTTTATCTTGGCCGAATATGCTCTTAAATTATCTGCTATTGAACTTGAGTTTTTGTCTTTGCCTTAATTAACTTTTTTTGCTCATATTCTTGATAAATTTGCATCTTCTTCTTATTTTCCTTGCGAATCTTTTATTACCTATAAAAACACACTAAATATACCCGAGTAGTAACTATTTATATACAAAATAGATAAAATATGGGAGGAAAAATGCAAAATATGATACTAATCAGCACTAAAAAATAGAACAATCAGCTGAAACAAAAATGCCAAACGCTTGTGTCCGGGAGAGCACACTAAGGAGTGCACTTAAAGGGGGTGCTCGCCGAGGAGCAAACCTTGAATGTTGAGGAACACACGCCTAGTTGATACAGAGCACGTCCCAAGGAGCGCGCACCTCCTAGACAAGTGCATTCCATACCAAGGAGCGCGTACACCAAGGGCAGTGCATCCATGGCGGCACACACCAAGGCACACTGGGCACCCAGGGGAGCAAGCTCCTAAGGCTGCACATACCCGAGGTGGCTTGTAGGCTCAGGCGCGCGCTACGCGCACCATGCATGTGTGCCCACGCCTAGTACGCACACTGTGCGCATCGTGCTTCATGTGTTTTTTGTATTCCACTCCGCGTTCAAAGTTTTTGTAACGATCTGGATGATCTGTTGCAATCTCCTATAATTCAATCATCGATTATGAAGAGATTTGTGGGAACAGTTATGCCCTAGAGGCTATAAAATGCCTTCTCTCTCAAAAAACAAAAAGAAGATACAAAAGTAGAGACTGAGATCCAGAAGAAAAAGAAAAGCGCTACAGATTTCTTCTTTTCCTGCTGAGTTTGGTGCCAGAGAAGTCAATCGACATTCGGATCGTCAACAGAAGTAACGATCTTCTACCACTACCCAAGATCCCACAAAACAAAAGGAAAATAAAGTTATCTCTCTTCCGCACCCCTGTAATCTTAATCAAAAGTTTTAATTTTCATTTAATTTGTTGTACTCGATTTCTAAATGGAAATAAAAAGTAATTTTCCTAATTCAGGCATACACTCGGCAGGTTACCCATGACAATGGGCTCTAGTTTGCTAGTGTGGGCTTCTCACGATTCAGCACAAGTTTAGAATATAAGATGTTGTCTCAACACCCTACAATCTAGCAGTTAATGGTCTAGATAAAGTCTTCAACAAAAGCACTATGAAGCTCCACTAGAAGTTAGTCTCTCCAAGCCAGTGCCAAGAGACGAAAAGTTAGGAGAGTATCTTAGGGCTTACCTAACATAGTCTGCACTCCGGCTAAAATTATACCATTTTCTTTGGTGTATGGCTGCAAGGCTGTCTTGGCAGTTGAAATCCAAATTCCATCTGTGTGAATCATATTAGCTATGGAGATGACAAACGATGAAAAGTATTGGTGATTGCTTCAAGAAGCAGAAGCGCTAGATGAGAAGTGCTTGAAATTGCAATAACAAATCGAATTGTATCAAGCATGCATCTCAAAGACATCCAAAAGGAAAGTCAAACAAAGGACTTTCAAAGAAGGCAATTTGGTCTTGACAACTAAAAAATCGATTATCATGACCTATAAGATGAAGGGTAAATTTGAATCCAAATGGCTCGAATAGAGCTTACCTTCTAATCAATCAAGATGGTGAGAGAATAATGATGCCTATCAACGACAAATTCTTGAAAAAATACTACCTATAGTAGTACGGCTTCATCCAAGGCTAAAAAGGCAAAGAAGAGAATATGTTACTCACCAACCTATCATGTTATGGAATAAAGCATGAACTGTCCATCACTGCTAAGCTAACGGGAAGAGAACAAGTTTCCTACTAACTTATCATGCTAGGAAATGAAGCATGAACTGCCTAGTGCCTACCAAGGCAATAGAAAGATGACAAATTTATTGTCAACATATCATGCTAGGTGATAAAGCATGAATCACCCAGCGCCACCAAGGCAATGAAAAGAGAACAAAATTCTTGCTGACCTATCCTGCTAGGGGATAAAGCATGAAAAACCTGATGTTGATAAGGCAAAGGAAAGAGAAAACATTTGGAATATAAGTCCAAACAAAATCCTTGCCAACCCTATTATACTGGGGGTAAGAGTATTAATCAACAGCCCAGAGCCATAGAGGCGAAGGAAGAGAAAATATTTGACATGTAAGCCTAAGCAAAATCTTCATCTACCTATCATGATAGAGAGAGCAAAGTACGAACTACCCGCTACTATAAAGGCAATGGGTAGAGGAATTATAGTGTGAACAACCCAATGTCTTCAAGGGAAGGGGCAGAAGAGACAAAAATCTTCGTCAATCCTATCATACTTGGGGTAAAAGTATGAACATCAACAACCCAATATTCAAAAAAGTAAAGAAAAGAGGAAACATTTGGCATGTAAGTTCAAACCAAATACTCGACAATTCACTACGTTAAGAGGAATAACATAGCTAGTCCAACACAAATGATGACTGGTAAAGACACATCAAATCTATTAATAGTTGGGGTTTGCTAAAATAATCTATGACAAATCTGTCATGTTAGTAGGGATACGTCATTGCTTGAAACTACAAAGCAAATGGAGGAGGAAATGTTCGGCATATAAACCTAAATAAAATCCTCAACATCTCATCATGTAATAACATGACTAGCCCAATACAAACGGGGATTGGTAAAGACATATGCTAAATCCATTAATAGCTGGGAGTTTGCTAAAAACCTTTGGAACCTATCATATTAAGCTCTTATCTCTAACTGTAAGATTTGAATCACCTCACTCACAATATTTCACATGCTCACTCACCACAAAACTATGACATTAAGCTTTTCCCTCTGATAGTAAGATCTGAACCATCTCACTCACATCATCCCACAATGTCACTTACAATGAGTCTGTCATGTTAAACTCTTACCTCTTATAGTAAGATTTGAACCATATCATCCATGTCATGTCATGCAAACCTGTGATCCTAACTCGATCATCCATTCGGTCTGAGCCATAAAGACGAGTAATTTTGTGATCCTAACCCGATCACTTATTCTGTCTGAGCTTTGCGGGCGAGTCACCGTATGATCTGACCAGATCACCAATTCTATCTGAGCTATGCAATTGAGTTACCATGTGATCTTAATTTGATCACTAATTCTATTCGATCTATTGATGAGTGCCATATATTGCATAGTTATAGCTTTCATATAACCTATTTTTGTATATAAATAATGCTACTCGGGTATTGTTAGTATATTTTTCAGGAATTTTATTCGTACAAGGAGATGGTATGAAATCAAAGTTGGAGTCAGAAATCAGAGTCCGAAAAGTTTCTAAAGTGGGCAAGACTACGAGACTATGATGCTACAGAGACTCAAAGTCGAATACAGTCAGGAATATCAAACATACAAGACAAGAGTTTCATGCGGAAAATGTTTAAACAAATTTAGGCTTAATTGAGCCGCTAATTAGCGGGTTTTACACGAAATAGCTGATTTTTCTCACACGGCTTTGTTGTAATTTAGTGGTCTTGTGGTTCTGCTAGAAATAGGGTTCGATTTTCGAGACCTATATATTGGCCGACCCTTGTATTTTAACGGTATTCTGAAATTTTTGTATTCGATTTTTCTGTTCAATAAAGTTGGGGTTTTCGCTGAAGGTCGACGATCACAGCACCGTGTCCAGAGGTAACCCATTGTTCTTGAGATTCTTATTTTCTTTCTGCATAGATTTGATTGTATTCTATTTTAGGGTTTACTGCTTTCTAGATTAGGGTTTACCGCTTTCTAGATTATGGTTTATCATTCTATGAATAAAAAGTTGATCTTCCTTAGTAAAAATCATGAGTAGCTAATTAGATCAGCTCTAGAATGTAGATGAAGCTAAGATCCACCATGTAATTATTTTCTAATATTTTTCTTCATAAATAAAATTAATAAAGCCATGATTTCTCAAATGAAAGATTAAAATACAAGGACCCGAAGTTTAGAACTTTGATAGGTTATACTTGAATTAGGATTCTTGATAATCTATGCTTAGTTAGGGATTGGGGTTGCTGGTTTTGTCTTTTTATTTGAATTATCTAAAAGATTTAGTTTATTTTTATAAGAAGTAGCATCTTTTGATGAGCTATACTTGCACAACACTTGATAGCTCATGCTTAGGGCACTTTAAGTAAAAATTAAACTAAAAAGATTGATTTTTTATGATAGAAGAAAATAATAGAAGTAAAAACATGGTTGGAAATTTGTGGATTCTAGATCCTAGGCTACTTAGATTAATCCGACTTCAACCTAGAGCCTTTGGTTAGTCCGTTAGACTGTAGAGAAAGTAAGAAATGCAGAAACACCTTAGATCCCTGTGAGACGACCTGTACAGCGCTACAACGATACTGTGCGCTTGCAGTAAATATAACACATCAAGTTTTTGGCGCCGTTGCCAGGGATCGACGGTGTTTTTCTTACTTTTTCTACCATTTTATGGGTTAACAGTGTGTGTGAGTGTGCAGGAAATAGACATTGCAGAGACAGGAAGATTTAAAGGATTGGAAGAGCCTCTGGAACAAGTGGAAGAAAAGCACAAGTCAAAGTAGCAACTTTGGCCGCTATTCAGCAGCTAGAACCGCTATTTGGCGGCCAAACAGGTACGTTCTGAACCCAAATTTTCTCTGTTTCTGTATTTGGTTTTTCCTGGTTGTGTAGAAAAATTAAAAAAAATATATAAAAAAATTAAGAACAGTAGAAATCACATTTTTATTTGATCATATCTATTCCACCGTTTTATCTCTCCACCACAGTCCACATCTTGCATTAGTTTAGGAAGTTCACGCATACACTCACGGTCGCTGGTTCATGCCACATTGGACCCGTGATCAATTTGGTCGACTTGTAAGATCAGATTTATTCATAGGAGATAAGATGGACCAGCCGATCCTGATCCTTCAGGATCGATGTTACCCGTTGCGTACATCATTACCATCATGCATCAAACTTCAACACGTAGCAGGTAATCACTATGAACTGAAATCGCAGTACATTAGTATGCTTCCTAAATTCACTGGTTCTGATTCAGAAGATGCATATATCTTTATCAGTGAATTTCAAGAAGTATGCGTAATGATTAAACTGCAAAACTTATCGGAGGACGCAATTAAGCTCCGCTTCATCCCTTTTGCACTTAAAGATAATGCCAAGAAGTGGTTGTACAGTATGCCTACTGATTCAATCACTACTTGGAATGAATTCGTTACAGTGTTTCTCAAGAAGTATTATCCTACGCACAAGACGGCAAGAATCAGAAATCAAATCAATCAATTCCGTCAAGTGCCAGGAGAACCCTTCTGAAAATACTTAGAACGGTTTAAGGATTTATTAGCTCAGTGCCCCCACCATGCAATAGAAAAGTGGCGGTTGTGTCAAATCATATACGAAAGACTTGATTACACATCCAAAACTCTTCTGGAATCCATGTGTCAAGGGGAGTTTATGAGGAAAAACGAGGATGAAGCATGGGACTTTCTTGAGGACTTATCATGGAAGACTATGCAGTGGGAGAGTTCCACTGAGAAGCCCAGTCTATCAACTTCTGCTCATAAGAGTGGGATCCATAGCGTCGACAGCTCTATAGCTGCTGAAGCAAAGATCGCAGCCCTTATGAGAAGAATTGAGGCACTGGAGGCTCCCAGTGCTCCATCAGTGGGTCAAGTGAATCAAATCCAAAGTCCCACATGCTTTAATTGCGGAACTCCCAATCACGTTATGGAGGAGTGTCCATTGTTAGTAAATCCTATGGGTCCCACACTTGAGCAATCTAACGCCATGTATCAAAGACCCGTTAATAATCCATACGCTCCGACATACAATCCTGGCTGGAGGAGCCATCCAAATCTCTCATGGGGTCAATGGCAATATCAGGGAGCCCCGAACTTCAACATGCAGCCTCCAGCTACTGGTCAATTTCCAAGACCAAATATGGGTGCTTATCAACACCCAAATGCTTCAAACCATGGGAATAGACCACCTGCACAAAACCACTCATATCCACAACAGGGGTCTAATAATGATCAAGAAAAGCGACTTCAATCACTTGAGAAGAATGTTGAAAATCTTCTCAAGTCTCAGTCCAACCTTGACACATACATGCAGAATCTTATGAAAGTGTCAACTGATTTTATTCAAAGAACAGATCAATACCTGCTCGTGAACTCTCAATCTATTAAGAATGTAGAGCAGCAAGTTGGACAATTAGCGAGTCAGATGAGCGAATGTGGCCAGGGTACCTTTCCAAGTCAACCCATAGGAAACCCTAATGTCAGTTCCTCAAACTCCAATTAGTAGCATGTCCACCAATGCAATGCCATTCACACGCTTAGATCTGGCAAGCAAGTGGATAATAGTGTAGCCATGCCCCCTGATCCCACTCCTACTATCTCGCAGGCTACATCACCTCTTCCACCCCTTTCTCCACAACCATCTCCATCACCTCCATCACCGTCACGTACTCATTTGCAAGAACCTGTTCCTGAGCCGAAAGCACCATATCCAAATCGGCTTAGGAAACCTTCACCGCAAGTAGAAAAGATTCTTGAAACATTTCAGCAGATGAAGGTTAATATTCCACTCCTTGATATTATACAACAGGTTCCTACTTATGCTAAGTTCCTCAAGGATTTGTGCACTAAGAAACGAGTAAGAAACGTTCCTGAGAAAGTTTTTCTTGCTGCAAATATATCACATACAGGTCAGCAACAGCTTGTGAACTCTCAATCTACTAAGAATGTAGAGCAGCAGGTTGGACAATTAGCGAGTCAGATGAGCGAATGTGGCCAGGGTACCTTTCCAAGTCAACCCATAGGAAACCCTAATGTCAGTTCCTCAAACTCCAATTAGTAGCATGTCCACCAATGCAATGCCATTCACACGCATAGATCTGGCAAGCAAGTGGACAATAATGTAGCCATGCCCCCTGATGCCACTCCTACTATCTCGCAGGCTACATCATCTCTTCCACCCATTTCTCCATGACCATCTCCATCACCTCCACCATCGTCACATGATCATTTGGAAGAACCTGTTCCTAAGCCGAAAGTACCATATCCCAATCGGCTTAGGAAGCCTTCACCGCAAGTATAAAAGATTCTTGAAATATTTCAGTAGGTAAAGGTTAATATTCCACTCCTTGACATTATACAACAGGTTCCTACTTATGCTAAGTTCCTCAAGGATTTGTGTGCTAAGAAACGAGCAAGAAACGTTCCTGAGAAAGTTTTTCTTGCTGCAAATATATCACATATCCTCTCTAACTCCTTGCCTATCAAGTACTAAGATCCAGGCTCCCCTACAATCTCATGCACTATTGGGAACACTACATTTGATAGGGCGTTGCTTGATTTAGGGGCAAGTGTCAACTTGCTTCCTTACACTGTTTATCAGCAACTGGGGTTAGGAAAACTTCAACCTACCAAGGTCACACTACAGCTAGCTGATCGTTCGATCAAGAGACCACTTGGTATGGTTGAAGATGTGCTCATTAAGGTCGGCGAGTTTATCTTTCCTATAGACTTCATTGTCATAGAAACTGAGCCAATCTCCAATCCACGGAATCAAATTCCCGTTATCTTGGGTAGACTATTCCTTGCAACATCAAATGCATTAATTGATTGTAGGAGTGGTCTCATGAGGTTATCATTTGGGAATATGACTGTGGCATTGAACATATTTAATATGGATGAGCACGCAACGAGCTCTCTCATTGAGGTCAATATGATTCATAGTTTGCACTCTCATTCGACCTCTTGTACTGATGAACCCTCATTTGAGAAAATGTTCAAAGATGAGCTCATACTATTAGAAAAATTGGCACATACTAATTTTATATATGATAATACTTATACAAGCGTGCCATTGGATTATGAGCACACTTTTGAGGATTTGTTTGCAGAGGAGCTCGCATTACTTCGTGAGTTAGAACAGCCACCACCACATTCACTTGATCATATTACACTCTTCTCACCTCGTGATATTTCTACATGTATGCTTGTTACTAATAATGATTGGCAGGTTTATAATAAAGAATTCTTTAACCCAATTGCTAATGCTTACATGTGGACAAAGAAAAAGCGAGGTCGGCATAAGAAGCAGACAGGTAATCTCGTGACTTGTAGGAGGATGATGAGATATAATAATGTACCCACTTTACGTTTAAAACGCACACACTATGAAAGTGGGAAACGATCGAGAGGTCGTAATCGCTTTCCATGCGTTAATAGGGTGATGATATTGAGATCGTAACTTTTACGACTCTCACTATTTGTATAGTATTTGTATAATAGTTTTCATATTTCTTTTACCACCAATGATTTGTGTATGAGGGCATACACAAGTTTAGGTGTGGGGGAGTGTATTAGGAGATTTTTATTTTTATTTTTACTTTTTTTAGGATTCTTAGGATTTTATTTTTATTTTTTATTTTTAGGTTTTTGGCTTTCTTTATTTTACACTTTGGGTAGTTTTTAGGGTGACAAAAAAAATGAATAAAAAAAAACTAAAAAAAAACTAAAAAAACACAAAAAAAAATGATAAAAAAAAATTTTTGTAATCAATAGATCAAACTAATTACAGATAAAGGAATAAATTTAGATTTGAAATTGGATATGAGAGTAGATTGGACGATACACTTTGAATTTTATGAAAAAAGATTAAAATCCAAAAAAAAAATATCGCTAACAGTAGTTTTGAGACAAGTATACATTTATTTTTCACTTCACAATAGTTTATTTTGGTTAAGGACAAAGATGATAACGATTGAGTAAGTCTTCTCTCTCTAAAAAAAAAAGGAGTGATAAAATAATGGGGTGCTCCTGGTATTAAGGCAATAGCCTCGAGAGTGAATAAAGAATATGATCCAAGTAATCGGTTATTTTGCGCCTAAGTAAGCATGAATATTCGCATGAAAGGTGAAATATTCTTAAACAAAAAAGAAGAAAAGAAAAGAGTATGAACCAAGTAATCGGTATGTTGCACCTAAACAAGCGTGAATATTTGCATGAAAGGTGAAATATTCTTTAAAAAAAAATTAAAAAAAAAGAAAGAAAAAAGAAAAAAATTTGTTATGAGAGAGGAGATGAATCATGAGTTAGAGTTGGAGTCCAAAACCAAAGTAGACTATCACATGTGCACGTAGATGTATAGGAGCCAATAGATTATCTGTTTGTGTATTGAAAGATAATATTTAAATTTTGATTAAAATGATAAGTGTATCTGCTATTTGCTCGATTTGAAAATTGATAATCTAAATGCATTCTTGAGTTTGTATATTAGTGAGATTAATTGATGAAAATATCATAAATTTTTTTTTTTCTTTCCTTTGTATAAAATTTCTATTTTTCTTGATTTTCGGTTATCCTTATTTTTCTTTTCTTTATTCCTTAATCTATTTTTTTCTTGAATTTTGTGGGTATATTCACTGCAAACCCTCACGAGACACAATTCGTCCACTAGGATAACTTAGGGGTTTAAAGGCTTATTGCAAGTGCTAAGTGTAATCGCGATTCCTGCGAAAGTGAGTTAGGATTTTTATTTTTCTTTTTAGATTTAGGTTTTGCTCGAGAACTAGCAAAAAATAGGTGTGGGGGTGTGATGAGTGCCATATATTGCATATTTATAGCCTTCATATTACCTTTTTTTGTATATAAATAATACTACTCGGGTATTGTTAGTATGTTTTTCAGGAATTTTATTCGTACAAGGAGATGGTATGAAATCAGAGTTGGAGTCAGAAATAAGAGTCCGAAAAGTTTCTAAAGTGGGCAAGACTACGAGACTATGATGCTACAGAGATCAAAGTCGAATACAGTTATGAATATCAAACACACAATACAAGAGATTCATGCGGAAAAAGCTTAAACAAATTTTGGCTTAATTGAGCCGCTAATTAGCGGTTTTACGGCGAAATAACGGCCCAATATGAGCTTCTTTGGCTGATTTTTCTGACACGGCTTTGTTGTAATTTAGTGGTCTTGTGGTTCTTCTAGAAATAAGTTTTGATTTCTGAGACCTATATATTGGCCGACCTTTGTATTTTGACGGTATTCTGGAATTTTTGTATTCGATTTTTCTGTTCAATAAAGTTGGGGTTTTTGCTGAAGGTACGGCCACAACACCGTGTCCAGAGGTAACCCATTGTTCTTGAGATTCTTATTTTTTTTCTGCATAGATTTTATTGCATTCTATTTTAGGGTTTACTGCTTTCTAGACTAGGGTTTACCACTTTCTAGATTAGGGTTTATCATTCTATGAATAAAAAGTTGATCTTCCTTAGTAAAAATCATGAGTAGCTAATTAGATCAGCTCTAGGATGTAGATGAAGCTAAGATCCACCATGCAATTATTTTCTAATATTTTTCTTCTTAAATAAAATTAATAAAGCCATGATTTCTAAAATGAAAGATTAAAATACAAGGACCCGACGCTTAGAACTTTGATAGGTTATACTTGAATTAGGATTCTTGATAATCTATGCTTAGTTAGGGATTGGGGTTGCTGGTTTTATCTTTTTATTTGAATTATCTAAAAGATTTAGTTTATTTTTATTAGAAGTAGCATCTTTTGATGAGCTATACTTGCACAACACTTGATAGCTCATGCTTAGGGCACTTTAAGTAAAAATTAAACTAAAAAGATTGAATTTTTATGATAGAAGAAAATAATATAAGTAAGAACATGGTTGGAAATTAGTGGATTCTAGATCCTAGTCTACTTAGATTAATCCGACTTCAACCTAGAGCCTTTGGTTAGTCCATTAGACTGTAGAGAAAGTAAGAAACGCAGAAACACCTTAGATCCCTTTGAGACGACCTATACAGCGCTACAACGATACTGTGCATTTGCAGTAAATATAACACCTCATCTATGCAAACAAGTCACTCCATGATCCTGACTCGATCACCGGTTCTACCCAAGCTATGCAGAAAAGTCATCCCATGATACTGATCCGATCATCGATTTGTTCGAACTACATGGGAAAGTCACCCTACAACCTTGACCCGATCACCAATTCTGTCCAAGCTACGTCGACGAGTCATCGGTGATCCTGACCCGATCACCGTTTTTATCCGAGTTATGCAGACATGTCACCCTATGATCCCGACCCGATCACTGATCCTGTCCGAGCTACATAGACAAGCCACTCCATGATCATGACCTAAACACCAATTTTGTACAAGATACGTAGATGAGCACCCCATGGGCATGTGAGAAAGACCTTTGCCTATAGTTATGCTACTATAATCATCAAACCTTGATCATACTTGCCATCCAAACTGATCACTCTGCTTACAACACTATTTTCACTTTCGAAACCAATAAGTCTTCATCGGCTTTAACAACTCTCATCATTACTGTCGAAACCATCAAAATATGAACACATTACCCAAAAGTCCAGAATAAAACAATGAGTTAAAGGAAACAAAAATGTTTTATCATTGTTTTGCAGGACAAAAAAGGAGAACAGGATATTAAGGACTACCACTCTCATAGAATAAAAATGTGAAAAATGAAGTAGAGGAGAAGATATAAGGGGATTAGGGCTCCCACAAGGTCTTCAACTTAGCCTGAGGTTGCTTCAAAACTTGCTGCCAGGTTTCTTCTATAGAATGTAAAGCATGACGATACAGCTTATCATCATTGATGAAAAAATGTTGGGCAGCTTGGATCCTAGCCTTCTCCATGATCATTGTGCACACATCCACCTCCTACTAAAGTTGTCCTTGTTGAAGAACAAGTTCAGTCTATTGCTGCACAATCTCTTCATATTTGAGCTGGCACGCCTCTAATATGGCTTGAGCCTTGGCATTTGTCTCACGGGCATCGGCCATGGTTGCTTTCATTTCAAACATTGCTCTCTCAAGTTCATTGGGAATCACCTTCTGAGTATTCTAAAGATTAATGGCTTCACGAGACCAAACCTCCTTCTATCACCTAAGTTCCTCCTCATCTCTGCTATCACCATCACATCTACTTATGAAGACTAGTTTTGAAGAGTGTTTAACGCTCGAAGCTTCCAAGCAAGGTTGACAAGGTGTTGCTTGAATGGCTTCTAATTCATGCACTATTGTCTAAATAATCGAGTAACGGGAAGCGCATCCTTTCCAATTCATCAGTCGAGATTCTGGACACAAATCTCAAGAGTTTAAAACGTAAAAATTTGTGCCAAAATCGAAATGACAGCAAAGGCCTAGGCTTGCGATGTAATAGAAACACGAAGTTACAAGCTTCGAGTAGTAAAGCCAAACAATCTTGCGTTAATATTCCTTAAAGAAAAATTTAGATGCTATCAAAAAGATCTATCGGAAAGATCGACCAAATGATGCCCTTAAAGTAGTACATCAAGATGATCACCCAAGACTAATACGTTAATGATCACCTCTAGTAGTCATTGATGATTCGATTGTTGTTATAATATGGTCACTAGACATCTCATCGGTCAATAATTGCAAACCCATGACAAAATCATGACACAGAAATCCAAAATATTTAAAAACTCATTACAAACTAGTAAAAAAATCGATCTCAAAAACTTTGGAGAGATTTCTATTGATAAAAAAAATACTGAGGAGAATCCTCACGTCTACTGAAATTTCAGAGAATCTCATATTTGAGTCAAATCCAAACACATCAAGATTGAGATTTAGAATCCAAATTAAATCTAATCAAATATTTGAACAAAAATGAGGACAAGATTTTGTTAATCAATTGGATTATTGTTCAAATTAAGGCTAGATACAATGAATTTGAGGATATAAATCAAAAAGGAAAGTTGGATTTCCATTCTCATCCACAAGGCAGGTTGAGTAATCACTGTTAGCCTATAAATAGGCACCAAGAGAGACTTTTGAAGACACCTTTTGGAATGCCTAAGGTTATTTGACATGCTCCCAAATGCTTCTAAGTAGAGACTATTAGTTATCCGGTCATACACACTGTATGGACAATGTTCAAGAAATCCAGTAGTAATAGTCGCTCTAGTTTCCTCGATCTTCATCCATCTTAGAAACTTTTATACCGTCGGATCATCAATGAGGCCCATGTGCAAGGTCGTATCTTGATTACAAAAACCCACCTCTATAAAAGGGAGTGATCAATAGATGATCCTCTTTCTTGTATTTCCTTAGATTTTCTTTCTTTTGGTTGTAATTCGAAATAGTTGTAATTTCAATTCATGAAAGGAAATTCAAAATTTTTAGCAAAAACAAGTACGTTTGCTTCTCTTTCCCTCTTGAAATGCCCCCTTCTAGCAGTATAGTTCCTAGCATCTGACACATCAACTTCAAGTCAATTCTATAAATCCATACAGGTATCAAATTTTTCATCATTCCCAATTGGATTACTTGGCCATGAGCCAGCATGGGCTCTACTAAACCCCCCACATATTAGCCTAAAAATGAGAATTGAGATTCAAACTTTCCCAATTAAAATTTTAGCCTCTCCAAACATTCAGCTCAACCCACGTGTTAGGCATATGGGGCCCATATGATTCCACGTGCCTCCGTTGGAGTCGGGTCCCATGGAGGCGAGGCGACGAAAAACCTCCTCTTGGATCACGACCTCTCGCTCTGAGGGAGGCATTTGGGTTCACCACCTCTCGCTCCAGAAGGCCTATCATCGTCCACGCCACCAAAGAAGATGAGGCGTAAGTCTCGTTGGATGAGACTTGGGCTATTCCACCCTGCCCGCGGTCGACTAGGCGGCTGACTGAGCAATGTCCCAACTCTCCCTTAGCATGCAAGGGCAAAGAGAGAGCTCCTGCCCCAGATGCTTGTTTGAGATCCTGCTCAGCGCATCTAGAGATCCCACTCATCATGCCTAAAATCCGATCATTGCATTCAAGAGGCATGCCTGAAGGGCCTCTCCTCACATCTAAGATCCCTCTCGCATCCAGATGAGGATCTTATCACTCCTCGAGTCTGAGATCCTGCTCGCCCTATCCCTCGTCATCGCTCGCTCAACCCGATCCCTAGCCACTTTGGCTCCCCAATGCCACTTGATTGGATTTTGCTACGACCCTCGAGCTTGAGATCATGCACAATCTGCAACTCTCACCCTAAGTCCAAGATCATGTCATGGATATGGCTTCTTTAATGATTCTTGTCTCCCCCACTGGTGTGTGAACTTCTCTCCTCCCTATCAAAGCCTAGTCGCTCTCATAGTCATTGGATTTTAGGAGTTTGTTTGAGGTTGGGAGCTATCTAGAGGGGATGGGCCGCACCGAACGATGTCACACCCCTCCAGTTCACTATCATCGGGGAGAGACCTAAGAGGAGGAGAGGGGGAGATTTTATATTACATTCAGTTCTTGTGACCCTTGCATTACCTATGTGGTCTTAGAAATATGAATTGAACCTTGAACTTGATTGAGCAGAACTCTGCTAAGGTTTCTCATAATTCTTCAATAACCTTTCAGCTGCGGAGTAACACTATTCAAGTCGTTCCTAAATTTCTATATCTTATGTAACTACCGAAGTGTAATCTTATGTTCCAAATTTATGAGGGTTAATTACACTCAAACCCCTTATAGTATAGTAGTGTATTAGTTATTACCCCTAAAATTTGAAACTCACTTAGTCCCCTGAGATAACTAATGGAGTTTAGTACCCATGTGGGGTTGGTCATGTGATGCGCACGTGTGGTGAAATGTCGGTTTTGCCTCTGATCGAGTTGAGTGGCGATAGAGGGCGAAATTAGGACTATCTGCTTACTTCTTCATATAATTCCATTGGAGTGAAATTAGGAAATTAGGAAAAAAAAAAGAGGGCACATGTTGGTGGTTTCGAGCGGACACACTCTTCAATGGATGGCAGTGGTACAGCGGAGGCTTTAGCGAATGGCAGTGGCATAGCGGAGGGTCCACGGCGGGCTTGGGTGTTTGGGTGCGATCAAGGATAGGCTTGGGTGGTGTCGGTGGAGCGTTGAAGCTGTTCGGCAGCAGCTCCACAGCAATCGGTGGGCTTGGCATTTTTTCGAAGTGGATTGTTTGTGATTTTGGGAAGACAGTGATGTGGTAAGCTTCTATATACATGAAGTTCTAATTTTTTTAGAATTTTTCTCCGACAAAATTAATTATGGTGATGGCGTGTTACTGTGTTGGGCTTGCTTGGAGGGGGGCCAGATAGGAACATCTTTAGAGAGTATTGGGCATGTGCGGGTGTTGGATTGAAGTGGTCAAGGCCCCGAAAAGGTTCTAGCCACGTGAAAATCCAAATCAACATATACAACAGTTTGTACATATAGTAGTTTTAACATGATGTTTTATATACATGTAGAATCTTAGGATTATAATATTGGTTGCATATTGATTTTGTGAACAAACAAGCAAAGTGGAATTGTAATGATAAATGCAATGTATGCTTTCATTAGTTAATAGTGGGTGATTGGTGTTTTAATTGTTATCTTATTTTTATGTGTAATTGTTATGTTAACTGCAGTTGACATATGACAAGTGATAATTTTGACCTTCATGTTCACCATGGGGGCAATTTGTAAAAAGTGAAATGATTGAATATCAATAGGGAAAAGAAGATATTGTTGAGAATATTGACACAGACTTCTTTGGATGGTTTGATTTGGAGGATATTATATGAAAATTGAAATATGGGGGCATGTTCATATTGCATTATAAGGTCCCCAGCATACGCAAGGATGATAGAAGGAAAGTTGTAGACAATGTTAGTGGGGTTACAGAAATGGTTAGGGTGCATCAACCTACCAAAGAGATTCACATATATGTTGAGCACTTAGATGGTAAGACACTTGTAGTGGAAATTCCCAGTAATGAAGCTAAGAAGAATTTTAAAAAATATAGTGAAGATAGTATATCATATAGTGAATAGATGGAAGAGGAGGGTGAAAGCATGAGTACCAGTAACGCGGAAGAGAGTGGCAGTCATATTAGTTTGTTGGGGAGTTAGAGTAGGAAAATTTCAAAGATTATGATGACTGTCAGGGAGAAATTAGGGCCGATAATGAGACTACATGTAATTTACCTTCACTTTATAGAGAACTTTATTTTAAATCATAGTGTTTTATTAGAGAGTAGTGTTTTATTACATTGATACATATGTTAAACTTGACAAATGATTGTTTGTTTACATGTTTCAGCGCACATGAAAATTTTGATATAGGAGAAGCATATGATGATTCAAAAAAATTTGATAGCCACCTATTGAGGAGCGCATCTGATTCCTCAAGGGACGAACAACTTCAGCTTTACACTGCATTTACATTTTAGAATTTTCATTTTAAGTGGTCGGGTCAACATTACTTCCACAACCTTCCTATGTACAAATCGAGCTTTTTGTGAGGATGGACAAGAGGAAAAACTCAACGTTATCCTCAATCAAACCTAAGCATAAAGAAAGAAAACATTAGAATCCAAAATCAACATGAGCAAGGAAAATTAGCTTTATCAAACGTAAGCAACACTACCTAATTGCTTTCTAAATGCGATGTAAATAAAAACTTAAACATATGACAAATAACGAAAAATCAAAACACAAAAAAAAGAAGCATGGGACGCTGGAAGGATAGGGGGTACCTCCTTGGCCATTGCAAGGAAAAAAGATGCAATCAAGTGGAGACAGATAGATAGAAAGAAGGAGAGAGGGAGGGAGGGGGGAGAGGGAGAGTGAGAGAGAGAGATAGAAAGAGGGAGGGACGGGAGGGAGAGAGAGAGAGAGAGAGAGAGAGAGTGAGGGAGTGAAACTCTTAAAGAGGGAGATGATGGTAAAAATTGAATTAAATAAAAAGAGTGCAGTTTTGTTTAAAAGGGGGTAAAATTATCTAATTGTTGACTAATTTTGTTAACGGTCCAGAAGCTAAGTGAGAGATTTAGACTTTAGAGATAATAAGTTATACACCCCCATATTACGGGGATCTAAGTGTAATTTAACCAATTTATAATTATTTGTATATATTTTTTTGTTTTTTTAATTCTCTATATGACATGATGATGTGAAGATATTGGAACTATTGATAAAGTGATATTTTATTGTTTTTCTTAAATAACTTATAATGACCTTTATAACATAAATATTTATTTTATTACTTTTTTAAACACTGCAAACATTGGGCAAGCACGATAACATTATTGCTATAATTTATTTTTATTAACGAACTGTATCCACGTTATATTACTACTCGGTTTCTTCTAACGGATGATGCAAATCATTCCATTTCTAGAAATAAAGAAATAAGTTTGTGCATATGCATATATAGTTCCATTTCTATAACACCCTATGTCTCGTGCTTGTCCAAATTTTTGGGTTCAGCCCTAATCACAGGGAGTTTCCAAAGGAGCACACCATTTTTCCTTGTGAGCCCACTTTCCAACTGAAAGGACGAACAAAAAATAACTGTCTAGTGGGCTCGCTAGAAAAGTGTTGTGCTCCTTTGGAAACTCCCAAACACGGGGTTATTTAGTTGTTTAGGCTTGCCATCTATTGGAATTGTTGAGAGGCTATACTAACCATTTTGAAATTGTTCATTCCTTGGCCTGGTGTTGCCAGAAGAGTGCACTAGGTCAAACATGCACCACTAGATTTGGATGAATTAACTATGGTGTCATATGCATCCCTCTGAGCTATGCTGAATTGCCTTAATAATCTTCCAAATTCAGTAATAATAAGAAGTGGCTTTCCAAGGGAACCTGCATCATCAGTATGTGATATGATCCATCTCTGCATGAATGAAGTGTGAGCATTATCATTTGTACCATTGATCCTACTTGAGTTATGTGCCCAGTGGTTAGAATTAGATCAGACTTTTCAATGTTGACAATTGATGCATTGCTTATCCGAAAACATTAATGTCCATATGGAAGCATGGCATAGAAGTGGCAACTGTGGCCTTACTCGGCACGCCCGACAAAGTTATGACTGCCCGAGCTCAGTTCAGATATGGCACGCCAGGCACGGCCCACAGGGCATGTGTCGTGCCCATGCCCACATGTACCAACCCGATTTTTTTATTTTCTATTTTTTTATGTTTCTTAATTCTTACTTAGTTAGTTTAGTTGTTCTAGCAATAAAAATAATTATAAAAATAAAATTTTATTATATAGAAACTTATTACATTAACAAATTAACTCTATAAATCTCTTGAAAATCATGCAAAGGTTGAAAAGAGAGGAGAGGCCCCTAGCCGTTACCTTCAACTTATTTTTAGTATTTTTTTCCAAGAGAATTATGAGTTTTAAAAAAAATACTTAAAGTAATATTGTAGAATTCTAAATGAAAAAATTATAATTGTGAAGAGAATAAAAAATGAAGGCTAAATAGTGTAGAAGCCTTTAATTTTCAATCTTCCTCGGGTGACTCTTGCTCCAAATCTTTTGCAATTTCTTGATTTCTTTGTTCTGCGTCTGACCAGTCCTTTAAGCAAACACATATTTCCAATATGTTTGCTATAATTGAGCTCCTCCACTTCGTTAGCACTCTCTCACATATACCGAAAACAAACTCCGATGTTACTATGGACACCAGAAGTGTTATTATATTATAAGCCATGTTGGAAAACACAGGATATGTTTCTCCTATGATTTTTATCCGGCCAAAATATCAAAATCTTCATAATGGCCACGTGAATAAGCATCTACGCTGATCCTATCTTAATAGTAGTGAAGTTCATTGAAAAAACTATTAGTTTATCTAGGATTTTTACGGTTGAATACAGTTGACATTTTTGATCTATCATCTTCTTCGATAGTGAGTTGGTTTGTTGTATTTGGGGATTTATTACCATACATATTTTCATATATATAGTAAATAATATCTAAACATCTTTTAACATATTTAATTAATTCTTGAACATTATTTGTATAACTCATATTTGTATTACAATTTCTATTAAAATTATCATTCCATCTAATTTACATCATGAATATATAATGGTTACAAAATAAAGTAAGTATGGAAAATTTTTAAAATATTTGCCAAGTTTAATTTCCATTGGCTTGCAATATCTTCAAGAAATGGGTTATTTCTATTTTTAAAAAAATGAACTAACTTTTGTTAAATAATAAAGTGCAATGTGTGTGGTTGGGTAGTAGGTGCCCGAAAGTATTCTAGTTGCATCTTCAAATTTCCTTAAAAAATTACAAATGCAATGTAAACGAATCCATTCATTAACATCCAAGGTATAAGATTGTAATTCTATTTCGTTAAATAAATTTACTATATTTTTATATTTAATTGCGTCATCAAATATTATGAATTTAGAATCTTATCTAGTTCTTATATCTTGGTGAAATTTTAAAATTATTACATATTTATTTAAAAGTTTGTGTTCTTGGCCTACTACTATTACAAATGCTATTGTGTTACTAAGTTTACTTATTAAATCAATTACTACTCTTAATCAATCTTGCACATACAAATTTATTATGTGGCAAAGACATCAAATTTGAAATAATTTACCTTCTAAAATCGGTTTAGTAATATCTTTTAAATTTTAATTGTGGCAGTATTTTCAGAAGCATCATTGAAATAAATAGAATTTTTTTTGTTCTATTCCAAATGCCACAAAAACACTTAGTAAATATTGTGAAAGATTATGTGCATTATGTAGAAATTCAAATCTTCTAAGCCCTATTTTTTTTTTTGAATTATCCAATCTTGATCTATATAGTGGGCTATTATACACAAATAATGACTACTATTTAACGCCTCCCAACAATAGAATATTATTGTGATTCTATAAATTATTGAAGTTAAAATTGCAATAAGAATTTGTCTTCTATCTTTATATATTTTTATAATATCCGATTTACAAGTTGATCTCAATATTTTTTAATAATTTGGGGTTATGTGTCATTCTTATAAATTTTTCAAATTTTGGATTTTTGGCTATGGAGAATGGTTGTTCGATGAGCATTTAATAAGTTGTTGATTGTTCTCTATCGGATATAAGATTATATTTAAAGGTTCATAAATTTTCTCCATATGTGTTTAATTGTGTTTGTTGAGATTCACTTGGTGGGTGTGCTTTTTCTAAATGTTTTTTAAGATAACCTATTCCACTTCCTTTAGGAAAGGAGTAGGGTCTTTGGTAATGTTTGCACCTATCTTTTCTAATGTCATCTTCTATAAATTTTTTAAAGTGATTCCATATATTGAATTTTGAAGCTCTAGAAGAGATGGTTACTTCGAAAATTGTGATTTGGGTGGGCTTTTCTTGTGGCAAATTAGAAAATTATATGTGTTCATATGACAGTGATGAAAAAGAAACTTGTGGAATATATTCTAATGGTTCACAGACAAAACTGTATTTTTCATTTGATAAAAAAGGATAAAAACTATCTGCAGCTTGAGAAAAAGAAGTGTCAGACAAGTGTGGATCCATTGTAAAAAACCACGAGAAAACCGAATAAAAATAAGCTGAAAAAAAAATAGCTTAATGCCGCAAGCCGAAAAGAAAGTTTTAGAGTTGTCTTGAGAATTTTGCTTGTTAGCTGATGGAGTCATATGGATAACAAAAATCTAATTATGATTTCTCATCCTGGTAGACCACCTTATGCAGCTTAAATATATCTTTCCAAATCATCGTCCGATTCCACTACTTTTTGTTGATCATTCCCATTTGATATTTTGTATCTTCTACCTGAATATTATCATAATACGACTCATATCTTGAGCCTTTATACATCACAAGTCTTATTGAGTCGGCGAGGCAATTGTAAAGAGATATTCTCTGGTACCAGCAATTGCAGTCGCTTAATAAAATCTTCATGTGTGATTGAATTCTGTAGTCATGAATTCACTTTTATCTTATATCCCTACCATTTATAGTCTTGTTATTTCGGTATTGTAATAGTTATGATTTGTTTTCTCTTATAAAATCCATTACAATATGTAATAGGACCCTAAGAATGGACTCTATAAATTATTTGTCACTTGTTTCTTTTCCATTACTTAATCAGGATGGCGTGACACACCAAATTGGTAGCAGCTATTCCTGATTAAATTATGTCTTACTTTTGTGTTCCTTCACCCAAATAAAACTTCAAGAATAAATTGGGAATCCTGACTATCCATTATCATTCCTATCAAAAACGAAATTCATTCATGATGTATTCTATATATCATATTTGAGAAAGCGCTTAGTTAGAAGTACAAAATAGTGAATATATCAAAAATAGACTTGAGAAAAGGCTTAAAGTTTTTGTAATTGTTCCATAAGAAATGAAACAAAAATATGAGAAGCGATATGTAAGGATTATTAACCAATGAGAGAAGTCTTGAAGGATAAAATAATATTATTAGTTCTTATTTTACGGGATATACAATCACCAAGAGATTCAGCTTGGGAGCTTGAAAAGGACATCAGGATAAAATACATATACCATTTCCCATGATAAAAAAACATCAATTAAATTTCGAGTACGAAATTTTTTTATTAGGTGGGTAGAATGTAATACCCCAAATGTCGAGCTACCTGTATTGCTCTCTTCAGACCAGTAGTGCCGAATAAGTCCACCGAAGTCAATTTTGGACACCGAAAAAACTTTCGTTTAACATAACTTCAAATCCACAAACCCAAATGACATTCGGTCTTCGCAATTATTAGTTCTGTAATATTTAGAATTTTTGTAGATTTTTCTTACGAGGCCGAAAAATACTCCCAAAATTGCTAATTTAATAAAATTAAAATTATCCTTCTAATTATTTCGGAATTTCGGTTCATTTATTCCGGACATCGAAATAAGAAACAGAGAATTTTGTAGTATTCCTCTCATTGGGTACTATATCCTGCATAAATTTGGTAGCAATTGAAAAACGTTTATCGGAACCGTAAATAATAAAATATTAAATAAAATAGAAATTAATTTAATACTTTCATAACAAATTTCTAATGGCACACCCTAAAAATAATTTTCGTTGTGGAATGGAGGGGTTGGTGTGGGAGGACAGGAGGATTACGTGGTGAATGGAGGGTTGATGTGGCAGGCTGGGAGTACTAAGGTAGGTAAGTTGTTAAATGACGGACTTACCCTCAAATTATTTCTTCTCTCACCCTTCCTCTCCTTTTCTCCCTCACTTCTCCTCTCTTTTCCTCTCAGCCACCTGCAGCAAAGAGTGCAAAAAAATAAAGAGAGAGAGAAATTGAAAGAAAAATCAAACCGAACCAAAGATTCAAACTGAGAATTCGAAAGTAATACTGCTATTTTCGTTCATGTCATTATTTTATTTATATCTATTTTCGTTCATTTCGTTATTTAATTTACATTTGTATACGTAATATTTTTTTTGAAAATGCTCGATTCATATTTTGAATTATTAATTGACATTGAGAACTAAAGCAAATTAATTGGTCAATTTTGATATATATAAATATTATTACGTTTACTTATTTTTAGTTTAAAAAAAAATAATATAACATACGTTGAAATGATAGGCATGCAAAAATAAAAATAAAAAAAAAGTTACATGCAAAATTTATGTGTTTTGGGAAATGATAGGCATGCAAAAGTTACATGCAAAAATAATTTTGGGTTTGGGCTGAAGAGAAAGGAAAAACAAAAAAAAAATAGAGAAATGCTAATAATAGTGGGCTTGGCCCGAGAGAGAGATCATGGGCCTGGGCTGCAGAATGAAAGAAAAAAGAAAATAATAAAACAGTGGGCCTGGCCCAGTCTTGTAAAAGAAATATATATATATATATATATATATATATATATATATATATATATATATATATATATATATATATATAATAAAATAGATGGATGAAATGGGCTTGGGCTAGGAAAGAAAAAGACATAAAAATAATAATAACAGTAGGCTTGGACTTGGCTTGGATTAATTGGACTTTATTGATAAATTAATAATAGTAATAAATTTGATTTTAATTAAAAAATAAATGTATATTAAAATATATGATTGAGTCTAGAAATGTAATAAATGCATATTTTGGGTTATTGGTTGGCATTTAGAATGAAACCAGATTATTAAATAATTTTAATGAGATGCATTGTATAATTGTACACCAATATATCATGTGTTAATTTATCATGCTACAAGTCCTGTGCTTTAATATTACATTTCATGTGCTTTGACATTATAAGTCATGTGTTTTAATATTGCAGATCATGTGTTATAATACTACATGTCATGTACAGTCATGGAAATGCAAGCATGTTATCATGAATTGAGAAACAATTAAAGAAAGAAAAGAAAAAGTAAACAAATAAATGTAAAATAATTTTTTTTTCATGTGCATAATTCATTATGAACACGGGGATGGGAGAAACTATATGATGGATAAGAGCCTTGCCGCATAATGATTGATTGTATTGTTAGGGCCGGGATTCTTTTACTGCAGCGGCCTGGGTGATTACTGGATCACCAATTGATATTTCCCAGAGTGGTATGTCCGTTAATGTATACAGTACGGAACTTGATTGTAGTGCCTAGTGGCATGTCATGGTTCAGCGCCATGAATATTGTGGCCGGGTCCTGGGTATGCACGGGCACTTATACGACAATGGAGAATAGCGCTATCTTATCTATTAATATAGTTTCAAAATTAAATTTGATGATGACTAAGACCAATAGAATATATGATTAAATAGATAGAGTAGTTATTGTCATGCTTATTTATATATATGCATTTATTTATGCTTGCCTTCATGTTAATTTATATGTTGCCTTTATGTTAATTTATATGCACACAAACAACACTGACCTAAACATGCTCATACACACTGATATTCCTGTACTATGATAGTACACAATTTCTCTTTTTAAATGTATTACTTGCCGGGTTTAATCCCCTGGGTTTCGAACCCAGATTTGGAACGTGAAGAAGGGGATCTAGCCCCAATTGAAGATCCGTACTTCGTTGGACAGATCGAGTGACAATAGAAAATCAAAGTACCCCTGGAGAATTTTTGTATATTTTGTTTATATTTCCTTTTGTCTGGGCACTGCTTTTCTCTTTGACTCTTTTGTGTTCATATTTAAAGCAGTGTGCCATATTATGTAATGAACTCTTTGTATAAATGAAATCATTTCAAGTTTCAGACATGTTATTTATTAATCTAATTGTAGCAGTAGTTACGGTTATTCCAAGATCCTGTGATTGTTGGGTTGTCTAATGTAAGTAATAAGTAACGTCCTCCGTTTTGGGAAGCAGCTGAAAAACGAGGGCGTTACACAAAATTACTTGGACTAGAAGTTCTTTTCATACAGGCAGACAAGTTTTTGGTTTTCGCCATGTATTTATTACCTTGAACAAGTCCTCAATGTAAATAGGGATGCGAATGGCTATGGACCAACTAGAAATCCAGGCACATCAATCCAAAAAGGTCAAGCCCGGATCTGTCCATTTAAAGTTTGGATTGGATTGGACTCAACCAATTAGAGTTCATTAGTTTAATTGGACAAGCCCAGAAAGCTTGACTCCAGAAAGTCCTAAATGCCCAATTGGTTAGCTGCAACCTCTCTCAACTCTCGATCTCTCAGAGAACTTCTCAATTCTCATTCTCTTCCTCCTCCTCACCTCTCCCTCTTCCTCCGTCGCGTAACCGAATCCAACGAGCTTTTTATTTTAATTTGCAGTTGGGTTCTTCTCTCTTAGGAGATTTTCTTTTCGTGGGCTGTGCTAGGTGACAAAGTTCCTTTTTGATCTTTTTTGGTGCTCTGTGGTTTATATTAGCTATTTTGAGAAGTTATTGTGCTACATTGTGGGATTTTGGAGATGGGTTTTGGTTCGATTTATCTGAGATGATGGCTTTTGAGCCAAAGTTACCTTCTTCAGCTCATAGATCAGCTATTGATATTTTTGCTATTTTTGCTCTCATTTGGACTGTTGATATTTTTTGCTCTCATCGTCAGCTACAGAGTGATCCTCGTATTAAAAGATTTTTTTTTTCCTATTTTTGCATTGGAAATGTTTTTTTTTTCTGGGTTTTTCTTATTTCAGAGAGTTGTCAATTATTCTTTAATTATGTAGCCCATGGCAATTGTTTTTAGCTGAAAGAAGATATTTTTTCTTAGCTTAGATTTTGTGCACATGAGCTGTGTTTTTATTAGTTTTTTATATGTATTCATGGGTTCGTCTCAATCAAGCTTATAAAGTAATACCCAGTGAAAGGACACTGAATTTTGATTATGAGCTCGGCATTGATTTTTTATTAAAGAAAAAAATGACCGAGATGAGTTAATGTGGCTTATGCTAAAATTTTTAGCTGAAAGATTATATTTTATATAACTTTCTTGCTAGTTGTTTGATTCTTCAGCTAAGTTATCCTCAAATTTCCATATGGATAAAAGTGTTAAAAAAATTCTGTTTGTTCTTTTGCAATGTCATTGCTGAATGAATCTCTTGAGCAAGATTCAAAGAGAAACCAATTGTTTTAGCAGTTCCTTAGCTAGGTGGTTGACAGAGTTCAAGTTCATTCGCTAGTTTCTTTAGTGACTCGGTCTCTTTCAGTCAACCATGTTCTTCTCATAACTCTTCTCCTATATATCGTCAATTGATGAGGTAAGTATCATGATTTTTCTTCTATATCTTTGTTATGTTAACAAAAGATTTGTGGTGCTTGTAAATTATTCACTGTCCTTGAAAATTTTAAATTTTATTAGATTTTTACCTTTCAATGTGGGCAGGCCCGAAAAACCCATGGATTGCCCCAAGTCCATCATGAAGCGAGAGGATTGTATTCTCCTCATAACTCTTCTTCTATATATTGTCAATTGATGAGGCAAGTATCATGATTTTTCTTCTATATCTTTGTTATGTTGACAAAAGATTTGTGGTGTTTGTTAATTATTCACTGTCCATGAAACTTTTAAATTTTATTAGATTTTTATTTTTAAATATGGGCAAGCCCGAAAAGCCCATGGATTGCCCCAAGTTCATTATGCCGGGCTGGATTTTTTTTAACTATAGCCCATTTGGACTTTGGATCTATCCATTGTCCAAAATTTTAGTTTCGACATTGAATGGATTTGGTTCGGCCTGATCCGGCCTTGCCCGTTCGCATCCTTATTTGTAACAGGTTGCCCGGGGAAATTTGAAGCACCCAAATAGCCGCCATCACTGAAAGCTCACGTCCCAACAACATTCACCTCCTACCTGGCTGCATCCTGCAAGGCATTTGACACCTGGTATCTCGTACTGAAGGGCCCAACTTTCAGATGCAAATCCTGAGTTTTTCAGAGATTTCAGAAATTTGTCATTAAAGGCAATGCCGTGCTATTAAACGAGCAGTGCTAAAAGCAGCAAGCTGCAAATGGCTTATTTTCTCAATGTAGATGCACTATATATAGGTTACTTCGACCTGTTGAACTTAAGAATGAGAGTTCGTTGTTGACTGTTACAGGGAATGTCGAGGAGTTTATATAGAGGTCACTTCAGGATCATGCAAAAGATCAAGTAGGCTCTCCATATTTTGAAACGAACAAGTTACCCAGTGGAGGAAGAGATTACTGACATAGGCACTTCTGTTATTCTTTTTCTTAAGAGTGGATAGAGTTGTTTTAAATACGGGATTGCTGGTTGATAACCTCTTGAACTGACTAAACCTGTGATCTATAACCTACTATCTTTTGGAAAAAAGTGAGAAAAAAAATTCTACGTTGCTTGATTTATATGTAGGATCAAATTGTACTGTCCATTTCAATAACTTCACATCAAGTATCATGTAATGCTTCTCCATGTATTTAAATTTTGGTTGTCATATGGTTGCATGTAATGCCGCAAAATAATACCATGAAAATTGCAATGGTATATCCCATTTATGAAATAAGTCATTATCAATAGGTACCCCAAAAAGGATACATGAAGTCTTTTATAGTGAAGAACTATGTGATAATTATTTTTTCAATGACGAGGAGGAGGAGAAGGAGGCATTCTTGCTAATAGAGTCCTATTGCCACAACGGATTCGGTCCGCCCAAACGGGTCCAAAACCGGCCCAAACCCGTTATGATATATATATATATATATATATATATATATATATATATATATATATATATATAATATATATATATATATATATTGGGGTGTGTGGCTAGGGTTTGGATTGGCCGAGAAAAAAAAAAAGAAAAAAAATAGGGGGTGGCTGAAATTATTTTTGGCCAAAGAAACCTTTGTGTTGCTGCTCTCGGCCGAAGGCAAAAGGGATTGGGCGAAGGGAAAGAAAATAGAGGCTGCTATTTTTCTTTGGTTCTGCTAATTGCTTTCAGCAAATGAAAGAAAACATGTTGTTGTGTTTCTTTTGGCCGAAGCAAAGGAATTAAAGAAAGGGGCGGCTGCTAGTGGCTGCGGTGTTTTTTCGGCTGAACAAAGAGGAAGAGGCAGCTGCTATTGCTTTGGCTGTTGTCCCAGCCGAAGGAAACAAGAAGAGGGTAATCACTGTAAAAAGAGGTTAGGGTTTGATTTTAATTTTTGTGTGATTATATTGTGATCTCTCTTGTGGTTGAGAACTAGAAAGTTGTAATCCTCTTTTGATGTGGTGGAAGTTTTCAATCGTGTCCCCATGGACGTACGCACATTGCCGAACCACGTTAATCTGTGTGTTCTCTGTCTCTGCTATTTTTCTCTTTGGTTAACTATTTGATTCTGCTGGTTGTTGCATTGGTTTTATTCCGCTATTTTTGCTAACAATTGGTATCATAGCTCTGGTTCGGGTCAGATTTTGCTCATATCGGTGTTGATTTTGAGTGGGAGTTATTGCGGAAGATAGAAAGGGAAAGATTGAAAAATTTGATGGGACAGACTTCCAATGGTGGAAGTTGCAGATGGAAGATTATTTATATCAGAAAAATTTATATCAACCACTGTTTGGAGAAAAGCCAGAAAAAATGACTGATGAGGAGTGGGAATTGTTGGACAGGAGGGTTTTGGTGCAGATTTGATTGTTCCTGACAAAGCAGGTTGTGTTCAATGTCTCCAAGGAGAAGACCACTTCAGATTTGATGTCAGCATTGGCTAAATTTTATGAGAAGCCGTCTGCTTCAAATAGACTGTTTCGAATGAAAAAGTTGTTTAAATTAAGGATGCCTTCTGATAGTTCAGTTGTTAATCATTTGAACGAATTTAACACATTATAGGCACAACTTGAATTCTTAGAGTATGTCTTTGCTGATGATACTAAAACTTTGATGTTTATGTGTTCGTTACCGGGTAGTTGGAGTAATATTGTTATGGCCATTAGCAATGCTTCCAACACTGCTCTTAAATTTGATGATATTGTGAGTACAATTATGAATGATGAATTGATGAAAAAGAGTATGGGTGAGAGCACAGTTTCTACAAGTACTGCTATGTCTGTTGATAATGACAGAAGGAAGGAAAGAGGTAGAAGTTTAAGCAGGGAGTCAAAGGAAAAAAGGGAGATCAAAATCGAAGGGGAAGTTCAAGAAAAAGTTAGTGTGTTGGAAATATAAAACAGAGGGTCATATGAAGAAGGATTGTCCAAATAAAGATAAAGAAGGAGCAAATGTGATGAATCTAAGTAAGGAGTATGATGACTTGTGCTTGTCTGCTCATACAGAATCAATGTCAGATCTGTGATTTGTGGATTCAGGGGCTTCGTTCTATTGCACTGCTCACAGAGAATGGTTTGATAATTTGGTCCAAGGTGAATTTGGGCCTGTGACTGTTGGTAATGGGCAGGAATGCAAGATTGTCGGTAATGGAACAATTCAGTTGAAGTTACACAATGGTGAAAAGCTACTTTTACAAGAGGTCAGGCACATACCAGATTTGAAGAAGAATTTGATATCTGTTAGCAAGCTGGATGGCAAGGGTTATCAAATCTCATTTGAGAAGAAACAGTGGAAGATTAGCTAAGGAGCAATGATAGTGGTCAAGGGTGAGAGAGTGGGAACTCTATATTTACTCTCAAGCTCGGTGGATCACGTTGTTTCTTTGGCCACCATGAAGAATGAGAAGACTACCTTATGGCATCAAAGGCTCGATTACTTGAGTGAGAGCAGCGTGAGGGTGTTGCAATCCAGAGGTATGTTGACATATATGAAAGATGTTAATTTTGATTTCTGTGAGAACTATGTGTTTGGAAAGCAGAAAAGAGTTAGCTTTTTGAAGGATGGCAAGGAGAAGAAAACCGAGAGATTGGAGTTGGTGCATACAATATGGGGGCCTTCTTCGGCGAAGTCTCTTGGAGGTAGTTCTTATTTTATCACTTTCATAGATGATGCAAGTAGGAAAACATGGGTGTTTGCACTTAAACAGAAATCCGATATCTTCAAGATCTTCAAGGTATGGAAAGCTCTTGTTGAGAATGAAACCGGTTTGAAGGTGAAATGTCTGTTGTCAAACAATGGTGGGGAATTTCGCAATAGGTAGTTCGATGACTATTTCTCTACCCATGGGATCAGAAGAGTGAATACTGTACCGATGACAACGCAGCAAAATGGCATGGCTGAGAGGATGAATAGAACCATTTTGGAGTGAGCTCGGAGTATGAGACTACATGCAGGTTTGCTTTGCAACTTTGGAGAGCTGCAGTAGATACGGCAGTTTATCTGATCAACAGGAGTCCAGCAAGTGTTTTGGATGGAGGAATTCCCGAGGCGGTGTGGTCTGGTAAAACTGTGAATTATTAATTATTCAAGGTATTTGGCTGTATAGCTTATGTGCATGTGGATCATGAGATGAGAAAGAAGCTTGATTCTAAATCTCAGAAGTGTGCATTCATTGGATACGGTGGCGACAAATATGGTTATCGCTTGTGAGATTATGAGCATAACAAGGTGATTCATAGCAGAGATGTAGTATTCAATGAGGGCTGTATGTATAAATATCGAATGGAAAGTAAGAGTGAGAAAACAGTTGAGAAAGAGCACTTAGAGATGGATGAGCCACAGGATGGGATTGATCCCATGGATAAAAGAATGGAAGAAATACCTACATCTGAAGGAGAAGAAATGGTTACACCTGAGAATATATAAGTTTCAGATGAGACCGAATAGGAGAGAGAGCCACTGACTGAAGTTGATGGTTCCAGTTCTTCATCAGAGAGTGTCCCCAATTTGAGGAGGAGCACTAGGATAAGGAATCCAACTCAAAAACTTTGTCTTCCTTTATATTATATTTTGTATAATGATTCAGGTGAACTAGCGAGTTACCAAGAGGCTATGCAGAATACGTTTCATCTTAAGTGGGAGCAAGCCATGCGTGATGAGATGTCTTCTTTGGAGAATCACACATGGAAATTGGTAAAGCAATCAGAAAAGATGAAAGTATTGCATAACAAGTGGTTTACAGGGTGAAACATGAGGTAGGAGGGACACAAAGATACAAGGCTAGACGTGTGGTGAAGGGATTCGGTCAGAGGAAACGTATCAACTTCAGTGAGATATTTGCACCAGTTGTGAAGATGACTTCTATCAGAATAATACTGAGTATTGTAGCTGTGAAAGGATTGTATTTAGAGCAGCTTGATGTGAAGACTACTTTCCTTCATAGTAATTTGGAGGAGGAAATATACAGGGAACAGCTAGAGGGATATGAAGTTAAAGGAAAGGAGAATTGGGTATGTCGACTGAAAAGGAGCTTGTATGGGTTGAAACAGGCATCAAGGCAATGGTACTTGAAATTCGACAAGTTTATGTTGGATTCATGTTTTGTTAGATGCAGCTTAGATCATTGTGTATATCTACAAAAATTTAAGGATGGTAACTTTATAATTCTTATTTTATATGTAGATGATATGCTTGTGGCAGGTTCAAGCATGAAAAAAATCAATGATCTGAAGAGGAGTTGGCAGGGAGATTCTCTATGAAGGACATGGGTGAGGTAAAATAATTTCTTGGAATGCAAATTACTCGAGATAAAAAAGCAAGAAATTATGGTTATCTCAGGAGGGGTACATCAAGAAGGTGTTGGAGAGATTCAACATGGAGAATGCAAAACCGATAACTACAGCTCTCGGTGGTCAGTTTAAACTGTCAAAGAAGTAAGGTGCTAAGACAGATGAGGAGATGAGACACATGAAAAATATTCCTTATTCATCGGCCATTGGGAGTCTCATGTATGCAATGGTAAGTACAAGACCAGATATTGCACAAACAGTGCGAGTAGTGAGTAGATTTATGAAGAACCCTGGGAAGGAACGAAGAACCCCGGAAAGGAACATTGACAAGCAGTGAAGTGGATTTTAAGGTATTTGAAAGGTACTTCAAAATATTGTTTGTGTTTTGGGGGTGATAACATTGATGTGCAAGGTTTTGTGGATTCGGACCATGCAGGTGATAGAGATAATGGCCGGAGCACCACAGATTATGTTTTTACTGTAGGAGGGACAACGATAAGTTGGATTTCAAGATTAGAATAAATTGTTATTTTATCATCAACAGAAGCTAAGTACATGACAGCTGCAAAAGCAAGTAAGGAGTTTATTTGGTTGCAACGACTGATGAGTGAGTTGGGTTTTGATGGAGTGGATTGTAGGTTATTCAGTGACAGTCAGAGTGCAATTCATCTTGCTAAGAACTCGGTGTATCATTCACGGACTGAATATATTCACTTAAGGTATCACTTCATTAGATCCTTATTGGAGGATGGTCAATTGAAGTTGGAGAAGATTGAGGGCAACAAGAATCATGTAGATATATTGACAAATTTGGTTGATGGAAAAAAGTTAAGCTATTGCTCAAGTTTAGTGCATTTGTGTTGAATGCTGAAATTGAGACTTTCAATGATCGAGGTAAAAGCTTTGGACACCCGGATTATCATGTATAGATATTACAATTTTTGTAATAGGTCTCAAAGTGGGAGATTGTTTCTAATGGAGCCCTATTGCCGCAACGGATTTTGTCTATCCAAACGGATCCAAAACCGGCCCAAGCCATTATGAGATATATATATTGGGGTTTGTGGCTAGGGTTTGGATTGGCCGAGAAAAAAAGAAGAAAAAGGCAGTTGAAATTATTTTTGGCCAAAGAAACCTTTGTGTTGCTGCTCTCGGCCGAAGGCAAAAGGGATTGGCTAAAGGGAAAGAAAATAGAGGTTGCTATTTTTCTTTGGTGCTGCTACTGCTGCTAATTGCTTTTTGGCAAAGGAAAGAAAAAGTGCTGTTGTGTTTCTTTTGGCCGAAGTAAAGGAATTAAAGAAAGGGGCGGCTGCTTGTGGTTGCAGTGTTGTTTCGGCGAACAAAGAGGAAGAGGCAGCTGCTGTTGCTTTCGCTGTTGTTGCTGCCGAAGGAAATAAGGAGAGGGTAGTCACTATAACAAGAGGTTAGGGTTTGATTTTAATTCTTGTGTGATTATATTGTGATCTCTCTTGTGGTTGAGAACTAGAATGTTTTAATCCTCTTTTGATATAGTGGAAGTTTTCGATCGTGTCCCCGTGGACGTAGACACATTGCCAAACCACGTTAAATCTGTGTGTTCTCTGTCTTTGCTATTTTTCTCTTCGGTTAACTATTTGATTCCACTGGTTGTTGCATTGGTTTTATTCCGATATATTTGCTAATAGAGGAGGCATTAGAAAGTCGAAGAAGAGCAATGGATCAAAGCAAAGAAATAGTAGAGATGGAGCCTACGATATTTAATTTCTTCACTTGATCGACTGGATAAACACTTATATATGTAACTAATTATGAAGTAGTGTCCATCATGGACGCAAATATGTATTAACTATATTATGCTTGTTTAATTGTGCCCTGATTAATGAAACAAGAGGGATATACCCATCGTTCTTATCCCAAAAAAAAAAGAGAAAGAGAGAACTATGCAATCAAATTATACAAGTAGAGAGAATAAGCTGCTGCTACAATTCTCAATATTATCTAACATTATCCGAATTACAATGGTAGAAAGGAAATATATATATATATATATATATATATATATATATATATATATATATATATATATATATATATATAATTAACAATAGTAAGTAACTTGGCTAGGTTGGGATACAATCACCCATTTAGACAAAGATAAGCTATTCAATATGTAAAATAGTACAATTTATGAGACAAAGTAAACCACTAAGAGACATAAGATAATTATAGTAAAAGATGAAGCATGCTCTAATTATATGTAGTTGGCTTGCTCAGGAAGTATGGAGCATCAAGTGGATCAACCTCGTCTCCCTGCTCCTGTCCTCCATAACTAGGTGTGCAGAGGAAATCTAGGATCATGCCAGATAAGAAATAACTTGATCACGTACTAACAAGTAATTCTAGAAATAGATGTAAAATAATGGTCATTAAAAGAACAAAATTAAGTAAGTTATCAATACTAAACAAATAAAAACAAATATACTTGTTTTCAAACATGGTTACATGTTTAACCATGAAATTTTATAATTTTCTAGTTGGAACTAAATAATGAATGGTTCCATCTATTAAGCGAGTATCCTATAAACTAGGACTTCAGTATGTTCACAGTAAAGGGCGAAAAGAAGTCATGGTATATGCTGGATTTTCAAGTCATGACATAATTTAGAATATAACTTCACAACATAAGCTAGATTATCAGATCACTTCATAAGTTGGATTATCAAGTTACAGCTATAGTATGGATTACCAGCAACACGTGGATGTGTTATCAATCAATCTTTATGGTATCTCCTCGAATATATTTACGTATTCATTATTTACATCCTCGATAACCCTCATTTATCAAATTTAACAAGTTATAAAACTTCCAAGCATGATCTAGTCAATTTTAACAATTCATTTCAAATCTAAGTCGAGTTATATGTTTACAAATAAATAATTAGTCAAGTAATAAAAATAAAAATAAAAATAAATATTTTCATCTTTCTAATGGGACTAAGTTTGGACTTAATTGGAATCCAGGATTACAATTATAAGGATTTTATTAGAACTGTACAGTAATAGCAACTTCAAGCTAAATTTTGACAAAATAATGAACAAAAGAGAAAGATCTCAAAAAAAAAGATAGATTATTGAATTATCTTTCTAGCAAGCCAAATGTTAGCTCAATCGCAGTTTGATAAAGAAAAATATAGAGGGTTTTCTCAAACTTTGCAAGAACCAAAAGTTGGCTAGGATAATTAGTGTCATAACGGATAGAGTTCGTTAGCAGACACTTATTCAACAAGGACAAGTGCCTTTGACAGAAATGAGTAGTGTTGGCAAGGAAAGAGCTTGTTAGTGTCGATTGGTAACATCGGCATGGACAAAGCCCATCGATAGATATAGAATATCATTGGCGGAGCTAGACTCTATCAGCGAAGATAGACTCTGTCGGCAGAGCTCAACTCATTCAGTAGAGCTAGACTCAGTAGTTCAAAGTTACTTTGTCGATGGAGCTAGATCCTCACCAATGCTAATTTCAAGTTCAATTTTGACTTATTTATAGGTGGATTTGTTGGTGTTTGGAAAGGCGTAAAATATGAAAGTTATAGAAAATTAAATTATCTTTCAAATAGAATAAGAATGGATTTAGATAGTTCAATATTATTAGCCTATGTATCTCAATGTAACTCTTCTTTCCTCTTTTGTTTGAAAGATAAATAAATTACTTAATGGAGAATATTACAAGGAAATTGTCTGCTAAAGAGACCTATGGCAGAGTGATTTTTTGCCCCCTCTTTTGCTCGCTTTGGTGGGTCTGAATAATATTATGAGAAAGATGGGAGTGTGTTGGTCTTATTCAATGTTTGGTAGGCTCACATTTGATGATCTTTACCAACCTTCAATATACAAATGACACTTTGATTTTCGGAAATGGATCCTTAATGTTTCAAGGCTTGTCGGGACTCCATATCAATTTCAATTACAGCTCATTTGTCCTCATTGGCAACAAGAGCTTATCTTCCTCCACTATTAACATTTTCAGTTGTAAGGAGGTCAAGTTCTCAACTATAAGTTCCCATTTACAATCTAGGTAAACTATTCAGACCAGGGAAACTTAGAAAAGAAGATGGATAACCAATCTTCAATAAATTGGAATAAAGGCTCAAGGCATGGAGAGGTAAATTATTGTCACTAGTAGTCAAGTTTGTCTTGATAAAATGTCCAGTTATCTGCAACACTCGTATTATCTCACATCCAATTTTGTTCTCCTCCATTGGATTAGAACAAAAATAGATAGGATTTATAGTCATTTTAATGGAGGAATTTTCAAGAGGGTATGTGTAAATGTTATTTGGTGCATAGAGATAGACTTGCAGATCGAAGGAAGAAGGTGGCTCTGGTATTTTTATCCTTAAAAACTTTAGTTTGGCCTTACCAGCCAAATGGTGGTGGAGGCACATTAGCCACCCTACTGGACAAATCCAACTCCTGCATTGGTCAAAATACGAGCCTAGTGTTTTTCGCAAAAGTTGTGCTTCTTTTCATTGCCATGGATTTAAAGAATTACAATGATCTCCAAAATACAATAAAAAAAAAATAGAAAACAAACAAGAGGACTTATATCACGTCTTTCTCTTTTACAAAAGGTGTGGATTCTTGACGTGACTATGGAGCGTCAATCTCGTACTCTGCTAACGATCTGATACTTGGATTGGTCTTAAACGTGAAGAATTAATGATGAAAACTTTTGGCCTGCAGTTTCTTCCTGTTGGTCAGCATGTCTTCATATAGAAAATCAACTTAAAGATCTCTAAGGATCTCAAAAAAGATCCTAAAAACACCCTTCTTGGTCCCTATTTACAGTTTTAAGGATTTTCTTAGGAGATAAGAATGGAATTGCATCTCAATTTAACCTCATAACATGTATTTGGATTTGAAATCTTTAATTTGGAGTAATTGGATATGATTGGAGTTGAAATTCTGGTAAAAATAAAAGGAAAGCCTATTTGAAAACTGAATTAACCTCGCTTTCGTGAGACTGTCATCCCCGCGCGAGGCTATTAGCCCACACAAGGTTGCAAGCCTCATGTGTGCAAGGCTATCAGCCTCGCATGCGTGAGGCTGTTTGCCCCGTGTGGCCTTATTTTTCTTGATTCCAAATTTTTTTTCCTCCTACAAGCCCCTCTCCAAAGTTTTTAAAATCATGTTTGTTGATTTCTAATAAGTTTTGAAATACTTTAGACTTCAGCTCTTCAAATTTCCATCACATAAACTTCTTTTGTATGCGGGGGCTATTTAGCTTCATGAGATTACTGCCAAGGCACAAGGCATACTGGAGGCCACCTAAGTAAAGCAAGATGAGGTATTGAGAAGGCAAGATGAACTTGTTCTGCATTATGGATAGCTTAAACAAGAGGTTAACATGCGAAAGAAGGCGATCAAGAAAGCCAAAGCTCAAGCTACTCAGCAGCTAGCCATCAGTAAAGATGAGTTGCACCATCAAGTATTGCCATCAGTGGAGGGAACCCATCAGGAGGCCATTAAGGAGATAGAGGCTAACTTAAGGGCGCTAGGAAATCCTTAGGTCTCTTTTCATTGTGTCTTCCTCCTCTCTTCTTCTTCTTTCTTCTTCTTCTTTCTTGGGAACAAAACAAATATTTTAATTAGTTTCAATATATTGCCTCATTTTGAAAATTCTTGTGTGATATGCTTGTGTCCTTCTAATGAATGTTCTGGGCCTGGGGTTGATTTCTTGAAAGAAGCTATTGTATATGGAGTTTGCCAAGATTGTGTCACTTCCATAGGTAGTTTTTTTAGATGATTTGCCTGAATAATGATGGGAAATATCTACTGCGAATGTACAGTGTTGGTGTAGCACTGTGTAGGTCGTTCTCACAGGGATCTAGGGTGTTTTTGCGTTCTCACTAATTCTTTAGTCCTAGTAGATTAATTACAGGTTTTAAGTTGGATTTGAATTAATCTAATTAGCCTAGGTTATAGAATCTACTAGTTTCCAGCCATGTATTACTTCTATTATTTTCTTCCTATCATAAAAATTTGATCTTTTAGTTTTAATCTTTACTTAAAGTGTTCTAAGTAAGTGTTTTCAAGTGGTGTGCAAATATAACGCATCAAAGATACGACTTTTTTATAGAGATAACCTAAATCGTTAGATAACTCTATGGCAAAGATGAAATGTAATAACCCCAAACTCTAACTAAGCATAGGCTATCAAGAAATCTAATTCAAGTATAACCTATCAAAGGATTAATCTACGAATTGTTATAATTTAATCTTTTCATTGAAAAATCATAACTTTATTATTTTATTTTGGAAGAAAACACTAGAGAGCAACTACATGCTGCATCCTAGAGCTAGATTAAATTAACTACTCATAGTTCTAGTTAGCATGATCATATTTTTATTCATGAAAGCAAGAAAATCTAATCTAGAAAGCAAGATAAATCTATCTAAAAAGCAATTAAAATAATTAAATTTACAAGAAAAAACTTCTAAACAACGACGTACCTCTAGATAACGGTATTGCGGCCGTTACCCAATCAGCAAACCCTTACCCTAATTTTATTTAATAACTACAAGTACAAAATTATATCATATCATATCCCTAGATTACAAAAATACGGCCAATATATAGGCTTTAGAGAATTAAACTCTAATTTGAGTACAAGTGAGAAACTACAAAATTAAATCGAAGCCCATGCAGAAAATTCACCCAGAGTGGGCCCTGGGGAGCCACCATTTGGCAGCATTTTCACAGTGTGGGCCCTGGGGAGCCACCATTTGGCGGCTAATGCTGCCAAATAGCGGCATAATAGTGGAATATTGGCTCCCCTTTTTCTGTGTGAAGGTCTGGTCCTTTTCTTTTGATATATATGACTGTATTGGACTTTGGTCTTCTGTAACTTCATGATCTTGTAGCTTTGGTCACTTTTAACGGTTTTCTGGATTTAGTTTCCTTATCCGGCTCTGAGTTTATGCCATCTCCTTGTAGGAATAGGTTTACCTAAAAACACACTAAAAATACCCAAGTACCATTATTTAAATACAAAAATATATAATACGGAGGCTATAAATATGCAACATATGGCACTCATCACTCCCCGACACCTATCTTTTGCTAGTCCTCGAGCAAAATCTAAACCTAAAAAGAAAAATTCTAACTCACTTTCGCAGAAATCACGATTGCACTTATCATGTGCAACAAACCTTTAAACCCCTAGGTTATCTTAGTTGACGAGTTGTGTCTCATGATTGTTTGCAGTGAATACACCTACAAAATTCGTGAAGAAGTTAGATTAAGGAATAAAGAAAAGAAAAATAAGGATAACCAAAAATTAATTAAATAAAAAAATTATACAAAAGAAAGAAAAATGTTTTTAAAAAAAAATATTTTCTTCAATTAATTTCACTAATATACAAACTCAAGAATGCATTTAGATTATCAATTTTCAAGTCAAGTGTCGTATCAAATACACTTATTATTTTAATCAAAAATTCAAATCCTATCTTTCAATACCCACTAATTGATAATTTATTGGCTCCTATACATCTACTTGCACATGTGATAGTTTACTTCGGCCTTGGACTCCAACTCTAACTCATGATTTAACTCCTCTCTCATAACAATTTTTTTTTTCTCACTGAGGCTATTGCCTTAATACCAGGCTCACCCCATTTTTTCTCTAAGGCTATGACCTTAATACCAGGCTCACCCCTTTACTTCTTCTTTTTTTTGTGTTGTTTAGAGAGAGAAGACTACTCAATTGTTATCATCTTTGTCCTTAACCTAATAAACTATTGTGAAGTTAAAAATAGATGTATCTTACCTCAAAATTACTATTAGCAGTATTAATTTTTTGGATTTTAGTCTTTTTCATAAAATTCTTAGTGTATCATCCAATCCACTCTCCTATCAAATTTCAAATCTAAATTTATTTTTTATTTGTAATTGATTGATTTACTGACGAAAATATATAATAATTCTTTTTTTACTTTTGCTTCTTTTAGTTAGTTGCCTAAAAACTACCCGAAGTGTAAAATTAAGAAACCCCCCAAAAAAATCTAAAAATAAAATAAAAATCCTAGAATAGAAACTAAAAATCCTAGAGAAATAAATAAAGAAAATAAAAATCTCCTAATCCACTCCCCCACACCTAAACTTGTGTATGGCCACATACACAAACAAATGGTAGTAAAATAAATAAGAAAATTATTATATAAATATTACACACTTACTACAAAATTCAAATTGGTTACAATCTCTTGATCGCTTTCCACTCTTATAGTGTGTCCTTTTATATTTTGATTTGGATGAACTTAGTCTTTTTGTCAATTTTGCATTTAATCTCTCCATTTTGTTTTTGATTTTTCTCAATTTATTCCTACCCTTCATTCATTTATTTAATAGTAAAATTTTGAAGTTGGAAATTGTACCTTTATTGTCAATATTTGACCCATAAGCATATTTCATGACAGTAAGTATGTTGGTCTTATCAACATATAAAATAATATACTCATTTTGATGTGGCTGAATCATGAGCTCGATTTTGGATCGCTCTTTCAAATCATTATGTACCATGATCTCTTTCTTTCGCAGTTCCTTCCATCTTTCTAGTGTTATGGGCTTGCAATGTGAATTTTTTTCAATCCTATCATCAAAATTTTCAAAAGAAAATGACATACTTGTAAACTTATCATTAGTCAAGTTATTATGAAGAGATAAAAATTCTTCTTCACAAATTTCTTTACAATTTTCATCAAAAGAATCAAATGATAATATGTCACTAGTATGCTCATCATGAGGTAATTACCAAGTAAAATTTTCTCTTTATCACCAGTTTCTTCATATTTATTTTCACAATGGTCTAAAGTAGGTTGATCACTGTGTTGAAGTATAAACTTATCATGCACAAAATTATTTAACTCATTTTGAATCATATCAACTTCAAAACATGACAGAAGTGGTTGCTTGTTGGAATTAGATATGTTCAAATAATTAGATAGTTGATTTTCAAAAAGTTTAGCATGAAAAATCATTTTAAGAAAATCTTCCATGTAAGATGTAGTTTGAGAGAATGATTTTAGCAAAGTTTCTATACCTTTCTCTATTGTGCATGCTCGCTCCTCAGTCTCATGATTATAAGCATCCTTGCTATCCTCAAATGATTTCATCTCGAGCTCATGAGTGAAATTTGATGGTGGCTATGATAGATCTGTGTACATATTTGATGACAGATATGAAGGAGTTGTAGGTAGATTCTCATAATATGTATATCTTGCTTCTAATCTTTTTAATCTTTCATCTAACATATTAAATTGAATATCTTGTTCATGATTAAATTTAGAACATAAAGATAAATAGTCCATCAAGAAAGGATCAGATGGAGGACTCTCTTAATACGGTTCTTGATTATATGTAAAATTAGAATGATTCATTTATTCACAATTGTAATTTTGTATATAGGAAGCGCTCGTAGGTTCATAATATGTAGTGTGAATTTGTTCATGACCCAGTCCTAGCAAACTACCTATCCATGGACACTGATGATAATTATGATATGGATCATGACAATAATGGTAATCAATTTGATTTGGAAACTTTTTTTTTGGATTTTTTTTTTGAAAAGGTGGAGAGGGAAAGAGATGGAAAAGAAAAAGATAAAGTCGAGAATTTTTTTTTAGAATCAAAGACCAAAACCACAAAACAAGAAAAAAAATAGGGAAGATAACTGAAAATTTTGTAGCTAAATAGCAGCAATTACCGCTGTTAGCGGTAAAATCAGGGAGTTTAACTCCCTATTTTTTACAGTGATTAGCAAATATTTCTCTGATCTCTTTTAGCTTACTGTATTTATAGTTTTAGGTCTCTGCACACTCAACACACACTGTTAACGCATAAAATGTTAGAAAAAGTAAGAAAATACCGACGATCCCTGACAACGGCGCCAAAAACTTGATGGAAAATATCTACTGCAAACGTACAGTATCGGTGTAGTGTTGTACAGGTCATCCCACAGGGATCTAGGGTGTTTTTGCGTTCTCACTAATTTTTTAGTCCTAGCGGATTAGCTATGGGTCCTAAGTGGGATTTGAATTAATCTAATTAGCCTAAGATATAAAATCCACTAGTTTCCAGCCATGTATTACTTCTATTATCTTCTTTATATCATAAAATTTGATCTTTTAATATTAATCATTAATTAAAGTGTTCTAAGAATGTGTTATCAAGTGGTATGCAAGCATAACGCATCTAAGATACAACTTTTTATAGAGATAAACTAAATTATTATATAATCTATGACAAAGATGAAAAGTAACAACCCCAAACCCTAACTAAGTATAGGCTATCAAAAAATCTAATTCAAGTATAACTTATCAAAGTATTAATCTACGAGTTGTTATATTTTAATCTTTTCATTGAAAATTCTTATCTTTATTATTTTATTTAGAAAGAAAACACTAGAGAGCAACTACATGGTGGATTCCTAGTTTCATCTACATCCTAGAGCTAGATTAAATTAGCTACTCATAGTTCTAGTTAGCAAGATCATATTTTTATTTATGAAAGCAAGAAAATCTAATCTAGAAAGAAAGATAAATCTATCTAAAAAGCAGTTAAAATAATTAAACTTACAAGAAAGAACTTCTAAACAATGGCATACCTCTGGAGCATGGTATTGCGGAATCACCCCTTGACCAAACCCTAACCCTAATTTTATTAAATAATTGCAAGTACAAAATCACATCATATAATATACCCTAGATTATAAGGATACTGCCAATATATAGATTTCGGAGAATCAAATCCTAATTTTAGTACAAGTGAGAACTACAAAATTACATCGAAACCCCTGCAGAAAATTAACCTAGAGTGGGCCCTGGGGAGCCACCAATTGGCGGCTAATGCCACCAAATAGCATCATAATAGTGGAATATTAGTTCCCCTTTTCTTCTGAATGATGGTTTGGTCCTTTTCTTTTGATATATATGACTGTATTGGACTTTGGTCTTCTTTAACTTCATGATCTTGTAGCCTTGCTCAGTTTTAACTCTTTTCTGGACTTGGTTTTCTAATCCGACTCTGAGTTTATGTCATCTCCTTGTAGGAATAGGTTTACCTGAAAACACACTAAAATACCTGAGTAGCTTTATTTAAATACAAAAATAGATAATATCGAGGCTATAAATATGCAACATATGACACTCATCAAATAACAAATAGAGTCCGGGTGAAAAACTGAATTGTGGACTTGTGGATTTTTGAAGGGTAGAGTTGTGCAAGATGGAACTTGTTATGAGTATGGTGTGACTATAACAAGGTTAGTTTTGGAGTTTATTATGAGAGTGACCCACCAAGAAGGCAGACAGAGCCAGGGTGATTCGCCTGGATAACAGACAAAATCATGTTGAGATTTGAGAGTGACTCACCTAGATAACAGACTGAGCTGGTGGTTGAGTTATAATCATGAAAACTACAAGCAGAGATATGGCTAACATGTCTACGGGTGATTTGCCTGGATAACAGGCATAATCAATGATCAGGTCAAGATCATGGGGTGACTCACCTGGATAACAAACAAAGATGGTGATCGGATCAAGGATCATGAAAACCACAGACAGAGATATGGCTAACATGCCTACGGGGTGATTCGCCTGGATAATAGACAAAATCGATGATCGGATAAGATCATGGGTTGACTCGCCTAAATAACAGACAGAGCCATGTAATTAGGTCAGGATCACGGAAATCGCAGACAGAGGTATGACTGACGTGCCTATGGGGTAATTTGCCTGATAACAGACATAATATATGATCAGGTTAGGATCATGGGTTGACTCGTCTGGATAATAAATAGACCTGATTTGAAATTTGGGGGTTGACTGTAATAGACAAAACCGATAATCATGTTTGGCTAACGAAAACAATATTTGTTAAAGTATGTACAGGAGGATCTGTGAGATAAGTGAGATGATCTATATTTCATTGTCAGAGGTAAGAGCTTAGCATGACACGTTCACGGCAAGTGTCTTTATGAGTGATATAGGTGAGATGATTCAAATCTCACTATCAGATGTAAAACGTTAACATGATAAGTTTGCAACAAGTATCTTTATGAGGTGATATGGGTTAGATGGCTCAAATCTTGCTATTAGAGATAAGAGCTTAATATGACAGATTTTTGACAAGTGTCCTTATGAAGTAATATGGGTGGGATGATCCAAATTTCACTGTCAGAGATAAGAGCTTAACATAACCGGTTCATGAAATTTTTAGGAAATTTTCGGTTGTAAACAGATTTGATATGTATTTACCAATTGCCATTTGCTTTGGGCTAGCCATGTTATTCCCTCAATATGATGAGGTATTGAGGGTTTTATTTGGGCTTAGATGCCAAACGCTCCCTCTCCCCTGAGCATTTTTAGTTTTAGGTTGTTAATTTCATACTTTTACCCCCAGTAGGGTTATTGAGAATCTTACTATCTTCCTGTTGCCTTGGCAACATTAGAGGTTCATGTATTTTACCTTAGCATAATGGGTTGGCAAAAATTTTCTCACTTCCATTTGCTTTAACAGCATTAGGTAGTTCATGCTTTTTACCTTAGTGTGATGGATTAGCGAGAAATGTGTCCTCTTCCCTTGGCTTTAACAACATTAGCAAATTCAAGCTTTTAATTCAGCATGATGAGTTGTCGAAGATATAGTTTTCTCTCCCCTTTGCTTTATTAGCAATGGGTAATTCATGCTTTCTCCCCTAACATGATAGGTTGGAAAGAAACTTGTTCTCTTCCTTTTGTTTTAACAATATTGGGTAGTTCATGCTTTTTTACTTAAGCATGATGAGTTATCGAGGATTTAATTTTCTCTCCTTTTTGCCTTGGTGGCTATGGTTTGTTGTGATAAATTTATAATGAGATTTTTAGTAAACTCCCAACTATCAACAGATTTGGTGACCTTTACCAGTCACTGTTTATGTTGGGCTAGTCATACTATTCACCTAGCATAATGAGTTGTTGAGAATTTTGCTTGGGCTTAGAGGCGAAATATTTCCTCTTCTCTTTACCTTTAAGGTTTCGAGCTATTGATGGTTATGCTCTTACTCCCAATATGATAGGGTTGACAAGAAGTTTTTATTTTCTCTTCATGTTGCCTTGGCGACATTGGGCAGCAAGAATTCGTACGTTTTGTTTCATTTCATTTTTTTATTTTTTATTTTTTCTTTCTTTTTTTGTTTTTTTTTTTTTGAAATTTTTATTTATAGCACTCATTCCACTATCAAACTCTTGGAAATGAAAGAGTAGAACTCTTTAAGAGATAAAAAATCTCTGAATTAAGAAAAAATAAAACTGTTTATAAGATGAGAATCTCCATTCTTCTTATACTAGATGTGGATCCTCTCAAAGAGGTGTGTGGATCATCTCATGAGGGTCCCCCCTCTTTTTTCTTCTTTAGCCTTTTCGGCTTTTATAGGAGTTTTGGGATTTAACCCTCATTAACTTGGAGATAATGGAGGTGTAACTCCCATTTTTATTTTCAATTAAATGAGGTGTAACCCCAATTTTAATTTTCAATTGAATGAGGTGTAACCCCATTTTAAACCACTCATTAATGGGATGTAACTCTCATTCTAATTTGTGTTCATATATAATGATTTTTGATTTTTTTTTTTTTTTTTTTTGTCAATAGAACCTCCTCCAAAGTTTTCAAAATGTCTTTGACTTTTTGAAGATATTTTGGAATACTATGGATTTCTTTGTAGTTTGATAAAACTTGTCATTCAGTTAGAGATAACTGTTAACTTGACAAATTTTAGAGGAATAGAATTTGGATTTGTCAGAGGTAATTTTTAACTTGACAAATTTTGGTAGAAATAGAATTTGGATTTTGTCATTCATTCGGAGGTAACTGTTAACTTGATGAATTTACTTGATATTGTTGATCAGAGGTAACTGTTAACTTGATATATCATTGACTCTTTTTTGTATATTGTCCAAAGGTAAGCATTAACTTGACAATATAAAGTCAGTATTCAAACGCTCAGTAGATTTTGCGACGAAAATAATTTTACTGAATGGGATACAAGTAATCATTAACTTTCCTGATCAAAGTGTATTTTCAGCTGTTCAGTGACTTGTAGTATAACAGCTCTTTTAATTGTCAGAGGTAGTTTTTAACTTAGCAACTTTTGGAGGAAGAAAATTTGGTTTTGCCAGAGGCAATTTTTAACTTAGTAAATTTTGGTGGAATAAAACTTTGTTTTGTTAGAGGAAATTGTTAATTTGACAAATTTTAGTGGAAGGAAATTTTGTTTTGCCAGAGTTAATTTTAAGCTCAGCAAATTTTGGTGGAAGGAGATTTTGTTTTGCCAGAGGTAATTTTTAACTTAGCAAATTTTGGTGCAAAGAAATTTTTTTTTGCCAGAGATAATTTTTAATTTAGCAAATTTTGGTGGAATAAAACTTTGTTCTGTCAGAGGTAATTTTTAACTTGACATATTTTGGAGGAAATGGAATTTTGATTTGTTAGAGGTAATTTTTAACTTGAGAAATTTGGAGAAAAGGAAATTTTGTTTGACAGAGCGCGACTTTGTGAAAATTTGTGCTTCTCGACTTTCTAAAAATTCGTATTTTAAGCTTTTTTATCATAGAGTCGCGGATTTCAAACTTGTCAAAGGTAGGAACTTACCATGACAAGTTTATAGGATTTTTAGCAAATCCCTAGTTATAAATGGATTTGATTATCCTTCACCAGTCATCGTTTGCGTTAGGCTAGCCATGTTATTTCTCTTAGCATAATGAGTTTTTTAGAATTTCATTTGGGTTTAAAATCCCAACCTTTCCTCTATCCTTAGTCATAGAGACATAGGATTCATTTGGCGCTCCGCAACATGCTGGAACTCAGTAAGAATGAACTTCTTTTCAATTCTTTGAATAGTTCAAGGATTTTCCTTTCGGTTGTAAGTTAACCTTTTATCAGGAATAATATTTCGTCAGAAATTTTCAATTGATTGGTATCATTATTTTGTCACCATTCGGTTTCGCCAATCGATATGCGCCATTAGAGTAAATTGCATCAATGACAAAGGGTCATTCTCATTTTGGCTGAAACTTTTCTCTGGATTTCTAATTAGTTATGATTGGTTTTTTTTACTGAAAAAACTAGATCACCCATCTTAACATTTCTCTGCCTGACATTTTTCTTGAAGGTTTTGGAAATCCATGCTTGGTAAAGTTCAATGCTTATCTTCTGTTTGCCATAAAATTGTAAATAATTCTTTATTGAGCTTTTTCAATGAAAGATTACAATTTCAACGGTTTTCTATTTACAAAAGATGCGGAAAATCTAATCCTCTCTTTTTTTAAAACTGGGCTCTAGAGTAGCTGTGGAGAACAATCCTGCTCTTTATTGACACTCTGTATAAAATTTTAGTTGGCGAAGATTTTGAGCTTTTGATAGCACCAGCACTTAACCAAAAATAGCTCTTTTTAATATTGATCTTCCGATGCCTTTTTCTGCCTAAACTTCTACTATTTATAGAGGTTTGGAGACTTTTGAGTTGATATGACTGGCCAACTATTGGCCTCCACGATCTGAGAATTAATTTCTCACCTTTTTGTTTGGTAGATTTGTATTAAATCTCCAAAATTTGTAACTGACATCTTTAATTTTCTGGATCATAACTGAAATGCAGAATGCGAATATTAGGCTTTAGATTCATGTTTCCTTTATATCACAACCAGAATGCAAATATCAAACTTTAGATTCGCCGCTCCTTTGGTTACAATTGGGATGCGTATCTCAATTTTAGATTCGCGGCTCCTCTGATTACAATTGGAACGTGGATCTCAATTTTAGATTCTCAGCTCCTCTAATTACAATTGGGACACATATCTCTATTTTAGATTTGTGAATCCTCTAATTACAATTGGGACATGGACCTCAATTTTAAATTCTTGAATCCTTTGTAATGGCATATTCGCTATCTGCGTAGTCTGTTTGGGTGCGATGATAAGACCTTCAGTTTCATTCGCGGATCAAGGATCACGTCTCCGCTTCTATGAAAAATAAAGCACAACTTTGTGAAGGCCATGTCTTATGTCCTTTTTATATTCACAGATCTCTCTTTATGAAAGATGATCCCAATAAATATTTTTTTTTCCAAAAAACGCGACTCTATGGGCCTCCCTTGTTAGCCCAATTCTTGGATCTATCAGGCTAAAGATCCGCATTTTGGCTATCTTGAGAGACAAAACGCGACTCTGTGAGGGCCGCATTTTAACCTTTCTTGGCTTTTGAGATGCGGATCTTTGTATGACAAATGATCTGCGTGTTAGCTATTTTAGGCTTGAAATATGGATCTCTCTTTAGTTAATGATCCACATATTATCCATGTTAGGTTAAGGTTCTCCAATGTAACGGTGAGAGATGATCATGTTCCCCATTGATGATTTTAACACCAAACTCTTGGAGTTGAAATAGTATTGCATAGCTTTGGAAATAAAAGAGTAGAACTCTTTAAGAGATAAAAAAAATCTCTGAATTAAGAAAGAGTAAGGCTCTTTATAAGATGAAAATCTCCATTTTTCTTGTACTAGATGTGGATCCTCTCATAGAGGTGTGTGGATCAACTCATGAGGGTCCCCCCTCTTTTTTCTTCTTTAACCTTCTTGGCTTTTATAGGAGTTTTGGGATTTAAACCCTCATTAACTTGGAGATAATGGAGGTGTAACTCCCATTTTTATTTTCAATTAAATGAGGTGTAACCTCCATTTTAAATGTGTAACCCCCATTTTAAACCACTCGTTAACAGGATGTAACTCTCACTTTAATTGGTGTTCATGCATAATGATTTTTGATTTTTTTTTTGTCAACAGTTATCAAATTTCTAGTCATCACACAAAAATTTCCAATGGCTAATAAGAGCAGCAGAAGCAATAGGATGCTTATCACCGTCAACATATTCAGCAGCCTCGGCCCAATCTAGCTGCTAGTGAATGAGGATGGATCGGTCACAGCTGTAGTTCGGAGCGTACTAAGGGAGTTTGCTTGCTAGTGCAGGCTGCTCGTGCTCGGCTAAGATACTAACGATTCAATCTCTGCTGCCTAGCGTCGATCGAGTGTTTCCTTTAGTTTTTTTTTTTTAATTGGCTGAGGAAGTCTATTGCTCTTCTTTCAGCAAGTCTGGGTGTACACCAAAGATTTCTCCTTTTTTCATAGAAATCAGGGAGAGTACTTTCTGCTTTAATTATACGGGTCATAGTTCTTTACTACCATTTTCCCTGCAGGGATTGGAGTTGCGTCGATCGGAATTTCCAAAGATCCCATGGTAATTGTAGCCATATTTGCGGACACCTTTTTCTTTTCAGGTCTCCACTAGATCACTTTTGCATCGATGAGTGCTTGCATTTTATCTTTTAGAATATAGCAATCCTTCGTTGGGTGTCCAATATTTTGATGGTAGAGGAACACCTGGGATCATCTGTTTCTCCAGCTTTTCCTGGCTTCTGATTTTCGGGCAAACTGACCATCCCCTTTTTATTTAGTAGGTGAAAGAGCGTGACTACTTGTTCATTGTTGAAATTGTATGTCCGCCATGCTTTAGAGAAATCTCGATTATTTTGTGGCTTTTGGTTCGCAGCGGGTCTGATCGTCATTGCTTCCTTTCTCTTAGAGCGGTATGACTATGACTGTGGCCGGTTCATGGATATCTTCTTTTAAACACGATATTCATCGATACGTCTGATTATATCCTCTACTTACTGTCCTTATTTGACTAGATCCTTCCAAGTTTTGGACTCTACCATTCCAATCTTAATGAGTATGTTGATTAGGAGATTGTTCTAGTAAGTTTCTACTAGCGTTTCTTTAGACATGTCATGCGAACATCGCAGTGACATCTCTCGGAAACGTTCTGCAAAACTTTTTACAGTCTCATCCTCTTTTTGTTTGTTTGCTAGGAGAGAATGGATTGAGATCTTCATGTCATCTTCAAAGAAGTGACGAAGGAATTCCTTCTCCACGTTAGACCACGATTTAATGGTCTGTGGGGCAATTGCATAAACTATAATGCCTTGCTTTCGACAGTGTGGATAGCTGGGACATTTGGCGTCAATTGATAACTCGACAAGCCTTAATAACATTACAGCCACAATAAAGCAGATATATGAATAAAAAATAACCAGAACAATATTTTTTTCATCCAACGTAATAATAATAAGTTTTTTTTTGATTAAATAAATCCAAAAAAATATCTCTACAATAAAATTATCTCTAAACAATGGGAGTATTTTAAATAAAACTATGTTACATGCCATATGCACTTATTACATTTTTCTAATGCGAAAGTACTCAACTAAAAATAATCATTCACTCCTATAGTTTTGCCTGCTCCATAAAGTATGTCATGTTATACTCTATTTCCAATGGATCTACGTCTTGGTCAATATCTATATCTAGTGATACATAATCAGGATCGTCAGTAAATTATCTAATAATAAATGGTAAAAAAATGATAATGTCTCAGTATTATGAAAGCCATATGCAAGTAGACGGTGGAAAATCTCATATTTGAACATTTTATGTGTTTATTATTAGATTTTTTATAGTTAATATCTTTTAATTATGGCATTTAAAAATTTAGAAAATATAAACTTGGCTGGTCTAAACACATCCCCATCTACCCCAAAAAAATGGAATAGAAATATTAATCGGAGCCTATCCCAATCCCCAAGAAGGGAAACAGTGGTAAATTTTGATCGGAACCTATCTCGATCCCCCCAAAATGGAAAACATGGCAATTGTGATTGGAACATATCTCGATCCTCCCAAAATGGAAAACAGTGGCATAGTTACGCTCAGCCATCAAATTCATTTGAACCTTAATTTTCCCCAATCCTAGTGTATGACGATTCCAGTGTCAGTTATTTGGTTTAGTTTAATGGATTGGTGATCAACATTAAATTTCAATATTCTGTGGCAATAATAGTAACAATTAATAACAATATATAATACAGTAGTTAATGATCTACCACCAATCCCATATTAGAATAGTTTCTGGCGTCTTTTCGGATTTCCTTTCCAATATTCATTTTCGCAGTTTTTTTCCACTCTTCGACTTGGCTTACTTCATCTTTGTTCAATTTATGACAGGAATAAACCCATTGAACACCTTAGTTATAATTCAATTTAGCCACCTTTACACTTTTTGGTGCCTTGATGCCTGGTAAATAAAGCACCCTAAAACCTTTTTTTTATAATTAAGAAATTCTATAGTATCTCCATAACTAACTAGGCAAGCTGGGTTTGTGCTCAACCCATGCCCAACTGGCTTCAGTTCAGATAAGCATTTCAGGGCAAAAATCCAACTTGAGTTTAAATGCCAGTAATATCCAAAACTGAAATCCAAACCTATCTTTGTATCGGATGTAGGTCAAGCACTACTAACTGGCTTGCAGCTGATTAGAAAAAATCTGGCTTGCAGCTGCACCCACATTGTTAGAAAAAATATTGGAATAATACCAATGTAACAACCAACAGAATCTAATAGTTAAAAGAATAGAAAATAGTAGAGACAGAGAACATGCAGATTTAACATGGTTCGGCAAAGTACCTACGTCTACGGGAATACGATCAAAAACTTCCACTATATAAAAAAAGAATACAGTACTCTAGTCTCTACACCACAAGAGAGAAATCAATGGAATTGCACAAGAATTTTGATCTAACCTCAACCTCCTCGTCATTGTGCTTTGGCTGCAACCTCAACCGAAGCAACAACAGAAGCGACACAAAACAGCAGCAGCAACAACTCCACAGCAGCAGCAGCAACACCGCAGCAGTCGCACACAATTTTGGCACACCAATAAACCTAGCAGCCAAATAAATAGCCGCCTTTCCTTCGCCATTGCTTAATTCTTCGGCCACAAATTTCTTTGGCACAATATTAGCAGCCAGCACTTGATTTTTTTTGGCCAAAAATAATTTCACCCGCCACCTATTTTTATTCGGCCAATCCAAACCCTAGCCACACACCCCAAAAATATATATCCAATAATGGGTTTGGGCCGGTTTTGGACCCGTTTGGGCGGACCGAATCCGTTGCACCAATAGGGCCCCATTAGCAACAATCTCCCCCTTGGAGACCTATTGCAAAAATTGTAATCTCTATAGATGATAATCCTAGCATCCAAATCTCTTATCTCGATTGTTCAAAGTCCTAATTCCAGCATTCAACACAAATTCACCAAAGTTGAACAATAGCTCAACTTTTTCCCATTAACTGACTTTGTCAACATATCTGCAAGATTCCTACTGTCCTCAATCTTCTCCAACTTCAATTGACCATCCTCCAACAAGGATCTAATGAAGTGATAGCTCAAGTGAATATGTTTAGTCCGTGAATGATACGCCGACTTCTTAGTAAGATGAATTGCACTCTGACTGTCACTGAACAATCTGCAATTCACTCTATCAAAACCTAACTCCCTCATCAATCGTTGCAACTAAATAAACTCCTTACTTGCTTCTGTAGCTGCCACATACTCAGCTTCTATTGAAAATAAAGCAATAATTGATTGTAATATTGAAATCTAGCTTACCGCTGTCCCTCATACAGTAAAAACATAACCTATGGTGCTCCTATCATTATCTCTATCACCCGCATGGTCTGAGTCCACAACCTTGCATATCAATGTTATCACCCCCAAAACACAAACAATACTTTGAAGTACCTTTCAAATACCTGAAAATCCACTTCAGTGCTTACCATGAATCTACTCACTACTCACACTTACTTGTGCAATATCTGGTCTTGTACTTAACATTGCATACATGAGACTCCCAATGGCCAATGAATAAGGCACATTTTCCATGTGTCTCTTATCCTCATCTGTCTTAGCACCTTACTATTTTGATAGTTTAAACTGAACACCAAGAGCTATAGTTACCAATTTTACATTCTCCATATTGAATCTCTCCAACACCTTCTTGATGTACCCCTCCTAAGATAACCACAATTTCTTGTTTTCTTATCTCAAGTAATTTGGATCCCAATAAGTTATTTCATCTCACCCATGTCCTTCATAGAGAATCTCTCAGCTAACTTCCTCTTCAGATTATTGATTTTGTTCATGCATGTACCTGCCACAAGCATATCATCTACATACAAAGTAAGTTTAATAAAGTTACCGTCCTTAAACATTTTTAGATATACACAATGATCTGAATTGCATCTGGCAAAATCCGAATTGAATATAAACTTGTCGAACTTCAAGTACCATTGCCTCGAAGCTTGTTTTACCCCTTACAAGCTCATTTTCAGTCGACATACCCAATTCTCTTTTCCTTTAACTTCATATCGCTCCAGCTGTTTCATGTATATTTCCTCCTCCAAATCACCATGAAGGAAAGCAGTCTTCACACCAAGCTGCTCTAAATACAGTCCTTTTATAGCCACAGTACTCAATATTGTTCTGATAGAAGTCATCATGACAACTGGTGCAAATATCTCATTAAAATCAATACCTTTCCTCTGACCAAATCCTTTCACCACAAGTCTAATCTTGTATCTTTGTGTCCCTCCTGCCTCATGTTTTATCGTATATATCCATTTGTTATACAATACTTTCATCTTTGCTGGTGGCTTTACCAATTTCCTTGTGTGATTCTCCACCAAAAAAGACATCTCATCACGCATGGCTTGCTCCCACTTAAGACGAAACTTATCTTGCATAGCCTCTTGGTAACTCTCTGTATCACCTGCATCAGTATACAAAATATGATATAAAGAAAAACAAAGTTTTTGAGTTGGCTTCCTTATCCTGGTGCTCCTCCTCAAATTGCGAACACCCTCTGATAAAGAACTGGAACTATCTACTTCAGCCAGTGGCTCTCTCTCCAGTTCGGTCTCATCTGAAGCTTGTGTATTCTCAGGTGTAGCCATTTCTTCTCCTTTATATGTAGGTATTTCTTCCTTTCTTTCATCCATGGAATCCATCCCATCATGTGGCTCATCCAGCGCTAAGTGCTCTTTCTCAACTATTTTCTCACTCTTGTTCTCTATTCGGTCTTTATACATACAGTTTTTATTAAATACTACATCTCTGCTACAAATCACCTTAATATACTCATAATCCCACAAAGCGATAACCATATTCGTCGCCACCGCATCCAATGAATGCCCACTTCTGAGATTTAGAATCAAGTTTCTTTCTCATCTCATGATCCACATGTGCATAAGCTATACAACCAAATACTTTTAGGAATGATTAATTCACAGTCTTACCAGACCACACCTCCTCTGGAAATTCTTCCATCTAAAATACTAGCTGGACTTCTGTTGATCAGATAGATTGCCGTATTTACATCGGCTCCCCAAAATTGCAATGGCAAACCTGCATGTAGTCCCATACTCCGAGCTCGTATCAAAATGATTCTATTCATCCTCTCAGCCACGCCATTTTGCTGCGGTGTTCTCATTACAGTTTTCACTCTCCTGATCTCGTGGGTTGAGCAATAGTCATCGAACTCCCTATTGCAAAATTCCCCACCATTGTCTAACAACAAGAATTTCACCTTCAAACCTGTTTCATTCTCAACAAGAGCTTTCCATACCATGAAGATCTTGAAGACATCGGATTTCTGCTTAAGTGCAAACACCCATGTTTTTCTGCTTGCATCATCTATGAAAGTAATAAAATAAGAATTACCTCCAAGAGACTTCACCGAAGAAGGCCCCCATACATCTGTATGCGCCAACTCCAATCTCTAAGTTTTCTTCTCCGTACCATCCTTCATAAATCGAACTCTTTTCTGCTTCCCAAGCACACAGTTCTCACAGAAATTAAAATTAGCATCTTTCATATATGTCAACATACCTCTGGATTGCAACACCCTCATGCTGCTCTCACTCAAGTGACCGAGCCTCTGATGTTATAAGATAGCCTTCTCATTTTTCACGGTGGCCAAAGAAACAACGTGATCCACCGAGCTTGAGAGTAAATATAGAGTTCTCACTCTCTCACGCTTGACCACTACCTTTGCTCTTTTGCTAATCTTACACTGTTTATTCTCAAATGAGATTTGATAACCCTTGCCATCCAGCTTGCTAACAAATATCAAATTCTTCTTCAAATATGGTATGTGCCTGACCTCTTGTAAAAGCAGCTTTTCACCATTGTGTAAGTTCAACTGAATTGTCCCCTTACCGATAATCCTGCATTCCTGCCCATTACCAAAAGTCACATGCCCAAATTCACATTGGAATAATTATCAAACCATTCTCTACGAGTAGTGCAATGGAACGAAGCCCCTGAATCCACAAGCCACATATCTGACCTTGATTCTGTATGAGCAGATAAGCACAAGTCATCATACTCCTTACTTGGATTCACCATATCTCCTTTCTTGTCTTTGTTTGGACAATCCTTCCTCATATGACCCTCTGTCTTATATTTCCAACACACTAACTTTTTCTTGAACCTCCTCTTAGATTTTGATCTCCCTCTTTGCTTCAACTCCCTGTTTAAACTTCTATTCCTTTCCTTCCTTTTGTCATTATCAACAGACAAAGCAGTACTTGTAGAAACTGTGCTCTCATCCATGCTCTTCTACATTAATTCATCATTCATGAGAGTACTCACAACATCATTAAATTTAAGAGCAGTGTTGGAAGCATTGCTAATGAACATAACAATATTAATCCAACTATCCAGTAACGAACACGTAAATATCAAAGCTTTAATGTCACCAGCAAAGACAAACTCTAAGGATTCAAGTTGTGCCCATAATGTGTTAAATTCATTCAAATGTTTAACAATTGAACTATTAGAGGGCATTTTCAAGTTAAACAACTTTTTCATTAGAAACACTCTATTTGAAGCAGACGGCTTCTCATAAAATTTAGTTAACGCTGACATCAAACTTGAAGTAGTCTTCTCCTTGGAGACGTTGAACACAACCTGCTTTATCAGGCATAATCGAATCTGCTCCAAAACCCTCCTATCCAACAATTCCCACTCCTCATCAGTCATCGTTTCTGAATTTTCTCCAAACAGTCGTTGATTTAAATTTTTCTGATATAAATAATCATCCTTCTGCAACTTCCACCATTGGAAGTCTGTGCCATCAAATTTTTTAATCTTTCCCTTCCTATCTTCTGCCATAACTACCACTCAAAATCAACACCGATTTGAGTGAAATCTGACCCGAACCAGGGCTCTGATACCAATTGTTAGCAAAAATATAGGAAGAATACCAATGTAACAACCAGCGGAATCTAATAGTTTAACGAAAAGAAAAATAGCGGAGACATAGAACAAGCAGATTTAATGTGGTTCGGCAATGAAACTACGTCACGGGGACACGATCAAAAGCTTCCACTATATCAAAAAAGATTACAGTACTCTAGTCTCTCAACCACAAGATAAAAATCAATGGAATTACACAAGAATTGAGATCTAATCTAAACCTCCTTGTCTTTGTGCTTGGCTGCAACCTCAACCGAAGCAACAACAGCAGCGACACAAAGCAGCAGTGGCAGCAACTCCACAGCAGCGGCTGCAACACCACAGCAGTTGCACACAATTTTGGCACACCAATAAACCTAGCAGCCAAATAAATAGCCGCCTTTCCTTCGCCTTTGCTTAATTCTTCGGCCACAAATTTCTTTGGCACAATATCAGCAGCCAACCCTTGATTTCCTTTGGCCAAAAATAATTTCACCTGCCACATATTTTTATTCGGCCAATCCAAACCCTAGCCACACACCCCAATATATATATATATATATATATATATATATATATATATATATATATATATCATAATGGGTTTGGGCCGGTTTTGGACCCATTTGGGTAGACCGAATCCGTTGTGGCAATAGGGCTCCATTAGCAACACACATAACATGGCGCACCTCAACTAGTACTGCTATCAGTTTATTGAAAAATGATAGGCAGGTCTGGGGCCCAAATTGATACCAAGTGCTCATCTAATCGAAGTGGCTTGAAGGCAACCCCAGGCCACTTTTCACAGTTCACATTATTCGTGCCTCATTGTGAGTACTTCCCCTATGTACATACCTTCCAACACCTTAGATCCATTATGCCCATCATCATAGTATAACCACTTCCTTCATTATCACCATCATTCTATATAATCAATTGTTTGTTTCCAAATGTGTCCTACAGAAGTTTCCAGTCTGATGGCCAGTTATAGCAAAGAAGATTCCTATGCCTAGTATGGTACTGTAGACCATTGAACATATACACTTGCAATGCTATGCTGCTAAATACCTAACAAAGGATCTTCACCATCTTCATCCACGTTTGCCATCTTCCCAGGTCACCGGCCCTTTTGCTAAACACCATCCCTTCTCCAGAACCTCAGCTACCTCTAGATAGACTAGATTGTACTTCAGAATCCAGATACATCAACATGCCTTTCAGAACTGCAAACACAAGGACAAGCAATAGCCTTTTCTAAAAGATACCTTTGACACTTTTGACAGCCCAACTTCCAAAAATGTACATCACCGGTACTAGAGAGTATCTATCTCAAAATTTATATTTCTAATTAAATAAAACAGAAAGTGTAGAAATAAATATAATTAATCGCACGTTACAGTGAGTTGAAGAACTCACCTTTGCCTGGCTGAATTTCATTTTTTCCCTTTTTTTGCTTCTTTTTTCCTTCCTCACGTACATTCTGTAAATTTCTTTCCCTCTGCGTTTGTGAAGAGAGGAGACAATTACCTTTCTATTTAGCTAAAGGAGATTAAATATTTAAAGATAGAATCCTATTGGTCAAGAAATTTTAAATAACTAATTTTTAGATAAGAGTCAATTTAAGGATTTGGTTTACATTTAGATTCAACCTCAATTTAAATTCTTATCCCATCAACTAAAAATCATTTTCTAACCAAATATTATTATTTATTAAAAAATTAAAAAATAATGCATAATAAAAAGTGGTTGTCACATTTTACCTCCTTAAGTAAAAATTTTGTCCTCAAAATTTCTTTTAATTCAAGTGTTGTAAAAGAGGATTATACCTTTACTCAAATATGTGTGAAAATCGCTCCTGAATGTTTTACTCTCGCTCCCAAGTCATCTCCTCGCTGGAATGTGATTCCAAGAAACTAATACAAGCGGAATTACTTTGTTCTTTAATGTCTTCTATATGCGGTCAACTATGGCTACCGACTCTTTTGGATAGAAGAGGTCTGGTCTGATCTCCAATTCCAAATAATCCACGATATGCCTCGCTTTAATTGTGTGATGTGGCTCTCATCATGTGCATACCAGCTCTTCCTTCGATCTTGAACTGCTTGCAAGTGTTATCGTATTAAGTTAACCTCGTCTAGTGTCTGTGTAATTATCTTAGGCCCAAGTAGTTTTCTGTCCTCAATGTCATCCCAATATAATGGTGATCTATATTTTCTCCCATATAGAGACTCGAATAGTGCCATCATGATGCTTGCTTAATATCTATTATTGTAGGTTAATCCCAATAGATGTCGATAATCCTCCCACGATCCTCCAATGTCTGGATAGTCCTTTCTGACTAGCAATCTATTTCTAGGTGATATGCTGTGTTGAATTCTAATTTTGATCACAAACTATCTTGAAGTTTCTTCCAAAACTGGGATGTGAAACAGGCCTTTCGATTTGATGCAGTACTAATCGGGACACAATGTAATTTTCCACTTTGCGCATACACTTCTTTGCAAAAGTTTTGATAGATTGTTTTATACGAAATGGTATGAAATGTGTTACTTTAGTGAGGCGGTCCACAATTAATCAAATGATATTGTTACCCTTGGAATTGCGTGGCAATGCAATGACAAAATCCATAGTAAATCTTTCACATTTCCACTTGGGTATGGGTAAAGGTTGAAGAAGTCATGGCATTCTTTGATGTTATGCTTTAACTTGTTGACAAACCAAACACTTGGATACAAACTTGGCAATTTCATGCTCAATCTGTGCCACCAAAAATATTGCTTTAAATCCTGATACATCTTCGTTCCTCCAAAATGAATAGAATAGACTTAACTATGAGCCTCTAATAATACTTCCTGCCAAATTTTTCCTTTAGACACACATAACCTATTGCCAAATCGAAGAGATCCATATGTATGGATATTTAAATCTGTCATATGTCCTTCCTCTACTTATCTTTTCAACCTTTGCAACTTAGGATCATTTTTCTAGACTTCTTTTAATCTTCTCTATCAATGGGGGTTAGAGTTGCAAGGCCAACATTTATGTTTCAGCAACGGGCAAGATAATCTCTAATTCTAACTATATAATTTCCACAAGTAGCTCTTTCTACTGAGTTAAAAATATTGCCATAGGCTTCCTACTCAAGGCATCTGGAACCACTGAACTTACTAGGATGGTATTGTAACTTGATATCATAATCCATCATCAATTCGAGCTACCATCTCTGTCTCATATTGAGTTCCTTCTGTGTGAAGATATACGTAAGACTCTTATGGTCCATATAAATCTCCACTTTGCTACCCAATAAATAATGCATCCAAATCTTTAATGCAAAAATTACAGCTACAAGCTCCAAATCATGTGGGGGATAGTTTTTCTCATGCTGTATCAATTTCGAGAAGCATAATCTATCACTCGACCTCGTTGCATCAACACACAACTTAGTCCGCTGCCAGATGCATCACTATACCCAACCATTCCTTCAGTTCCCTCCAATACGGCTAACACTTGTGCGGTTGTTAGCCTCTTCTCAACTTATTGAAAACTGTATCACATTCAACTGTTCAGTTATACCTCTCTCTTTTCCTCAGAAGTTTGGTCAGAGGTCCTGCAATCTTAAAAAAGTTTTGGACGAACTTCCAATAATAACCTGCTAATCATAGAAAGCTCATCACCTCTGAAACATTCTTCGGGATCGGCCAATCTTTCACTGCTGAGATCTTGCTAGGATTGACAGAGATTCCTACTTTGGAAATAATGTGTCCCAAAAATGAAATACTTTTCAGCCAAAATTCACACTTGCTGAGCTTTCCATATAGTTTCTCCTTTCCAAATGTGTCCAAAACTACCCTTAAGTGCTTTGTGTGATCCTCTTCTATTCTGGAATACACCAATATGTCATCTATGAACACCACAACAAATTTATCCAAATATGGAAGACAAATTCAATTCATTAAGTTCATAAAAATTGCAAGTGTATTCGTCACTCCAAATGGCATCACTAAGAATTCAAAATGCCCATATCAAGTTCGAAACACTTTTTAGGAATGTTTAACTCATTCACTTTCACTTGGTGATACCCAAACATAAGGTCCAACTTGAAAAATACCCTAGCACCACTAAGTTGATCGAAAAAATCATTAATCCTCGGTAGTGGGTATCGATTCTCGATAGTGACCTTGCTTAATTTCCTATAGTCAATACAAAATTTTTTGCCTCCATCCTTCTCAGTTAATAGTACTGGTGCACCCCAAGGGGAAGTACTTGGCCAAATGAAGCCTTAGCTTCTAATTTGTCTAATTGAACCTTCACTTTTTTTAGCTCTACTGGACCCATTCGATATGGTACTTGAGAGATTGGTGCAGTGTAGGAAGAAGGTCAATAGCAAACTCCACTGCCCTGTTAGGTGGTAATCCCGAGAAATCCACGAAAATGTCCAAGAACTCCGAACCACTAGAATATTAACTGGAATGGAATCCAAATGGACTATTACTCCCTCCATAGGTCGAACTCTAAATTTTGCAGGTTCCTTGGTACTGTTGCCCCTAATGAACTCGAACTCTGGGCGATTCGATATCTTAAAGATAACGCTTCTCTTTCAACAATCAACAATTGCATGAAAGGTACTCAACCAATCTATCCCCAATATCACGTCAAATCCGTGAGTATCGATAATTAGGAAATTAGCATAGAATTCCCTTTTACAAATTATTACATGACACAATCTACACATTTGAATAGAAGAGATACCCCGTTACTTGTAGTTATCTTCCATCTAATGTTCAGGTCCTCATAAGGTATGGCATGTCGTGTCACAAATGTAAAAGAAATAAAGTAATGTGATGCTCCTGAGTCAAATAAAACTAATGCAGGTAGATGATAGACTAGAATCATACCTGCCATCACGTCATCTGACTTATCTGTTTGCTCTGTGGTTAAATTATATTCTTGTCCATGTCCCTTGTCCACTGCCATATTCTTCTTAGCCTGCTCATAAGCTCTATTTTGAGGTGAAAGTGGTCACCTATTCTGATTGTCATTCTAATTCTTTTGTGACTGCTATTGTTGTTAAGATACTGAAGGGCGAGGCATTGGTCCCATGTTTCTCCTTTATGGACAATCTCCAATCCTGTGTTAACTTGACTCACATGCTAGGCATAAGTTGTTGGCATATCGGCACTTCTTAATAGTATGTCTTGACTTCTGACAATGTGTGCAAGTGACTTACTGTTGTGAAGAAATGACTAAATGCTTCTCAACATTCCTAGATGAAGTTCCTCCCAATATTTGACTCACTAACCTCTTAGGTGTAGAAGACTGAATCCTCCTTTACTTAATCACCACTTGCTCTATATCCCGAACCGCATCTATAACTTCAACATAGGTCTCCATTCTGGAGGACACTAAATACTTCTGGATATCTAATCTCAATCCCTATTGGAAATGATGTGCATGGACTGGCTAACCTCTTAGGTGTAGAAAACTAAATCTTCCTTTCCATAATCACCACTTGCTCTATATCCTGAGCCGTATCTATAACTTCAACATAGGTCTCTATTCTGAAGGATAGTAAATACTTCTGAATATCTAATCTCAATCCCTGCTAGAAATGATGAGTACGGTCTGTCTCATCTGATACCATATATGGTGCAAATCGACTCAAACGAATGAACTCTGATGCATACTCTTTACTATCATTCCAGCTACCTCAAGTTAATGAATTGTTGCTCTATCTCTCATTCGGCCGCCATAGGAAAGAACCTTGCAAGGAAACTCATTGAGCAAGCATATAACGAGATTTGTTGGGGAAGTCTGTTCTCGTCTAATTGGCACCAAGTCCTTGCTATATTCGTCAATTGAATTTTGACGACATCTACTTCGTCAACATCTCAAATCTGAGGTGCTCTTAATAAGTCTTCAATCTCTATGAGCCACTGCTTAGTTTCCAATGCTCCTATAGTCCCTGAGAAAGTAGATGGATGGAGGCACCTGAAGTCAGATATCCCTCCAGGACGCTAATCCCTCAATTCTACCACACGATCTAAGGCCGCCATCACACCGCTTGAAAAAAGCTTTATCCTGTTGTTGTTGCGTGTCAGCCTTCCTACCAAGCAATCCCAACATTTTATTGCCATAAATAGTGTTCGAGGTCGAACGAGAATTTACTCCATTCCTATTAGCCCGACGAGCCATCTTTCTAAGAAAACATGAGAAGGTAAATATCATTTAAATAATAATAATGAGAGTAAATACATATACATAGAAAAATCCTATTTATATATGTAGCCCTATTGAACCCTAAAAACTCTAACAAAATTATACCAATTTCATTTTTGTTGACTGTAATGATATCCAAGTCCATTCAAATTACTTGGACCGACTTAAGTAGCTTGGGCTCTAATACCACCTGTAACGCCCCGCTTTCCGTAGCGTGGATAGGTGGGATGTTCAGTGTCAAATGATAACTCGATAAATCTCAATAACATTACAACCACACCAAAGTGGAAATATGAATAACAAATAACCATAACAATATTTTTTAGCCAACATAATAGTAATAAGTTTTTTCTGTTTAAATAAATCAAATAAAATATCTCTACGATAAAATTGTCTCTAAACAATGGAAATATTTCAAATAAAACTATGCTACGTGCCATAAGCACTTATTACATTTTTCTAATGCGAAAGTAATCAACTAAAAGAATCATTTACTCCTGTAGTTCCGTATGCTCTTTAAAATATGTCATGTCATGCTTTATTTCTGACGGATCTACTTCTTGGTCAATATTTGTATCTAGTCATATGTAACCAAGATCGTTAGTAAAGTGATCCAATAATAAATGGTAAAAAAACATAATGTCTCAATATCATGAAAAGTCATATGCAAATAAATGGTAGAAATTCTCATATTTGAACGTTTTATGCGGTAATCATTAGTTTTTTTTGTTAACGTCTTTTAATTATGGTATTGGAAATTTAGAAAAATATAAACTTGGCTGGCCTGAATGCATCCCTCTCTATCTTCGAAAAAATGGAACTGTAATATTGATCGGAACCTATTCCAATCCTCCCTAGAAGGGAAACAGTAGCAAATTTTCATCGGAGCCTATCCCGATCCTCCCAAAATGGAAAACAGTGACAATTGTAATCGGAGCCTATCCCAATCCTCCCAAAACGGGAAACAGTGGCACAGTTACGTCTTGCCATCAAATTTATATGAACCCTAGTTTTCCCCCAATCCAAGTGTATGACGATTCCAGTGTCAGTTATTCGGTTTAGTTTAATGGATTAGTGATCAACATTAAATTTCAGTAATCTATAATAATAATAATAGTAATAATAAAGAGCAATATATAATATAGTAGTTAATGATCTACCACCAATCCAATACTAGAATAGTTTCCGGTGTCTTTTCAGATTTCCTTTCCAATATTCATTTTCTTGGTTTTTTTTCCACTTTTCGACTTGGCTTACTTCTTCTTTGAACACCTTAGTTATAATTCAATTTTAGCCACCTTTACACTGTTTGGTGCCTTGATGCCTAGTAAATAAAGCACCCTAAAACCTTATTTTTATAATTAAGAAATACTATAGTTGCTCCATAACTAACTAGCAAGCTGGGTTTGTGCTCAACCCAAGCCCAACTGGCTTTAGTTCATATAAACATTTCAGGTCAAAATCCAACTTGAGTATAAACGCCAATAATATCCAAAACTCAAATCCAAACCCATCTTTGTATCGGACGCGGGTCAAGCACTGCTAACTAGCTTGCGGCTGGACCAACATAATATGGGGCACCTCAACTAGGACTGCGATCAGTTTATTGAAAAATGATAGGCAGGTTTGGGGCCCAGATTGACACCAAGAGCTCATCTAATCGAAGTTGCTTGAAGGGAGTCTCCAGGCCAGTATTCACAATTCACATTATTCGCGCCGCATCGTGGGTACTTCCGCTATGTTCATACCTTCCAACACCTCAGATACAGTATTCCCATCATCATAGTATAACCACTTCCATCATTATCAACCATCATTCTATCCAATCAATTGTTTGATTCCAAATGTGTCCTACATAAGTTTCCAGTCTAATGACCAGTTATAACAAAGAAGATTCCTATGCCGAGATATTGTACTATAGACCATCGAACATATACAACTGCTATGCTATGCTATGTTGCTAAAGACCTAACAAAGAATCTTCACCATCTTCATCCACATTGTCCATCTTCCCAGGTTACCGGCCCTTCTATTTATACACCATCCCTTCTCCAGAACCTCAGCTATCTCTAGATAGACTAGACTGTACTCCAGAATCCAGATACATCAACATGCCATTCAGAACTGCAAACACGAGGACAATGCCATAGACTTTTCTAAAAGATGCCTTTTGACACTCTTGACAGTCCAACTTCCAAAGGTGTACATCACCGGTACAAATTTATATTTTTAATTAAATAAAATAGGAAGTATAGAAATAAATATAATTGATAGCATGTTGTAGTGAGTTGAAGAACTCACCTTTGCCTAGCTGAATGCAATATCCTAAAATTCGAGCTGCTTGCATCCCTCTTTTGAGTCCAATCGTGCCGAATAAGGCTACCGAAGTCAATTTTGGACACCGAAATAAATTTCGGTGGGCATAACTTAAAATCCGTAACTCCAAATGACATTCGATCTTCATGATAATTAGTTTTCTAATATTTAGAAATTTTAGAAATTTTACTTACGAGACCGAAAAATACTTCTAAAGTTGCTAATTTAATAATATTAAAATAATCATGTTAATTAGTTCGGAATTTTAGTTCATTTATTCTGGATGTCGGAATGACAAACAGATAATTTTGTAGCATTTCTCTCATTGAACACTCTACCCTGATTGGTATTTAGAGAACGCTACACAGAACCAAAATTATTATATTACTAAATAAATATTTAAAATAATTTATTAACCTTACTAGAATTTAAGTAGAGAGAGAGAGAGAGACGGGTTTGATGTGCTGTCACAAGAAAAGGAATTATGGCAATAGAGGGTACCTAGGTTTCTCGTTTAGAGAAAATGTAGAGAAATTAAAGTCTGACGAGGATTTAGTTCAATTTACCAAATTACTCTCTTGGGTTATGGGATCACATTTTCCTCGGTGAGCACACATTTCATTCTCTATTCCTGAACCAAACGGAAAAATAGAGAAAAATATAAGAGAAAAGAAAGAGAGAGAGAGAGGAGAGAAAGAAGAAAGAAAATTTAATCTAATCAAGAAGTCGAAATCAATCAGAGACAAGTAACACTGCTATTTTTATTTGTTTCCTTCTTTAATTTATATTTGTGTATGAAATTTTATTTTGAAAAAATGCTTGGTTCACTTTTTGAACCATTGATTGATATTGAGAACTGAATAAAATTAGTGTGTTAATTTTGATATATATAAATATTGTAATATTTGTTTATTTTTTATTTTAAGAAAAAAAAGTACTTTGTAAAAATAATTCTATTGCATGCAAAAACAACATTGCAAGCTTTAGTTCTGCACCCATGCAACCCATGCAAAAATGGAAAGAAAAAAACAAAGAAAAAAATATAACAAATTTTGCATGGACTTACGAAGCTTCAGTTCTGCACCCTTGGATCAATTTTGCATGGGCTCATTTATTCCTGGGTCAATTTTGCATAAGAGAGAAGAAGGAAAGGAAGAGAGAGAAAAAGAAGAAAAAAGAAGGAGAGCATGGGCTGGGCCGAGAGAAGAGAAAGAAAAAGAAAAAGAAAAAAAAAAGGGAATTGGGCTTGGCCTAGCCTAGTAAAAGAGAAGAAAAGAAAAAAAAAGTGCAACATGGATCAGTCTGGGCCAAATAAAAATAAAACAAAATGAATAAAAATTATATAGCTGGACTTGGGCTGGAAAAGGAAAGAAGAGGAAGGAAATATATATATATATATATATATATATATATATATATATATATATATATATATATATATATATATATATATATATATGGACTTGGGCTTGGATTCAATTGGAAGTAATTAAAATAAATAAATAAATAAAAACAATAATAGTAATAATAATAAAATAAATAAATAATTGATGGAATGGGCTTGGAATTTAAATGAACAATATATAAATATATGTGATTGAACAAGGAAATTAAACAAGTCCATAAGTTTCAGTTTAGAAAAAATGCACTATTATTACATGGTGCACTTGGTTCATGAAGTGGGCATTGATTGGTATTGAGAACTGGAGCCGATTATTGAATCAATTTTGATAAATTATATTGTGATATAATTGTGCACTAAAATTATTAAGATAACACTGATATTTAATTCATCGTGCTACAAATTATGTGCTTTGACATTACAAATCATGTGTTATGATACTACATATCACGTGCAGTCAAGGAATTGCAAGTCTGTTATCATGAATTGAAAAACAATTGAAAAGGGAAAGGAAAAATAAACAAATAAATGTAAAATAAAATTATTATGTTCATAATGTATGAACTTGGATATGGGAGAAACTGTACGATAGATAACATGATGCATGGCATGTGATAATTATTAATGATATAGTGTACTATATGATTCTTGCATGAATGGTGCAGTTTATGTGATACATGACACGTAATTCATGGTATATATACATTTGAATCCAATATATGACATGTTTACATGAATTAATTGAATTCTTGATACACGATGAGCATGACCATTCATGGGAACATGATAACAAGTTTCTTGTTTCTTGATTACATACATAAAGTATCTTTGTGATATGTGTGTACATGCTCTTGAATTTGAATCCTGAGTTCTTGTTTTCTCTTGATAAGGACATGTACACAGTTTGACTTGATAAGTTACGTGTTCCCATTAATTCATGTATATCATGTGTTATTGACATAGGGATTGGAGAAGCTACATAATAAATAAGAACTGCATTGTACAAGAATCTTATTGGCTAACTTATTGATTAGGGCCAGAATTCTTTTACTGTAGTCGTCTGGGTAATTACTAGATCACTAATTGATAATTAATACCCTGAGTGGTATGTCCGTTACTGTAATACAATACAGAAATTAATTGTAGTGCCTAGCGGCATGTCATGGTTCAGTGCCATGAATATTGAGGCCGGGTCCCGGGTATATACGGGCACTTGTACAATACGAAAAACTGCGCGCTATCTTATCCATCATTTAGTTTCAAATGATTGACCTAAACTTGACATCTTTGCATGATATTTAGCCACTAATTCTAATGACATGCACAGTCTTATTTATTCTATTTTTTATTATTCACATGACATGTTTAACACTATCATGATTTAATTGCATACTTCTCCAGTACTGTGGTAGCACATATATATTTTTCTTGTGTTACTTGCTGGGTTTAATTCTCTGGGTTTTGAACCCAGGTTTAGAAAGTGAAGAAGGAGAACTAGCTCTAACTAAAGACCCGTACTTCATTGACCAAACCGAGCCACAGTATGCGAGTAAAATGCATTCTAGAGTCCCTTTGTATATATTTGTTTATATTTCTTTTATTTGGACACTGTTTTTCTCTTGTGTTCATATTCAGAACAGTGTGCCTAGGTTTAGGTGGAAGACCATAAGACTATTGCCACATCAGAACATTTCTATAACTTATCCTTGATAATTGTTCATTATTCTTTAACATCCATCTAATCTAGTATCGTGTCATCCTATTGTTTCCTATTTGTTTGAGATATCTATCTGCTCTAGTATTGTGCCTACCCTACCATATCATATTTGCTTGAAATATCTATCTTTGGAATTCCATTATTTATTTCTATCTTATCCATTGCGAAATAATATCAATCCAATATTTGACGAATATATCCCTTAATGATTAATGGTAGGAAATTTTATGTCAACTTGCTAATTATGGATGGAAGGGGATATGATGCCATCCTAATTATAGATTGTCATGCGGTGATAAATTAGGATAGAAGAAAAGTAATGTTTCCTATTTGTGACTGTCCAGGATAGAATTTGTTGGTGGAAGTTAATCCTTAGAATCATTAGAGTTTAAGGTATTCCCAAAGAGAGGAGTTTTAGAAGTTGCGGAAGTAGGCAAAAGAAGAGGAAGAAGAAGAGATTTCAATGGTATCAGAATTGTTAGATATATTTCTTGAGGAGAAACCTGGACTACCACCAGTAAGAGCAGTAGAATTTACCGTTGATATTATTTCTGGAGCTGAAATAATTTGTAAGTCATCTTATTAAATAGGAATTGCAGAATTAGGAGTTAAGAGATAAATAGATGAGCAATTGATTTTAGATTTTTGAGACCTAATGTTTCGTTTTGGGGAGTTCCAAAGTTATTAGTAAGAAAGAAGGATGAGAATCAAAGATTGTATATGAACTATAGGGGTATAAGTGCAGTAATAATCCAGAATAAATACCCATTATCGAGAATAACGGATTTGTTTGATCAATTGGAGGGGTAAAAGTATTCTCGAGGATAGATTTTCGCTCGGGATTCTGTCAAGTAAAGTTTCGAATAGAAAATATTTCAAAAACTGCATTTAGAACCAGATATGGTTACTATAAATAATTGGTGATTCTATTTTCAAGGACTAATGCTCCAATAGTATTTATAAATTTGATGAACCATGATTTTGCTCAGTATCTAAATAAATTTGTGGTGGTATTTATTTGTGATATATTAAGTCATTCCAAGAATAAAGAAGAACATGCTGAGTATTTGAAAATAGTTTTGCAGACTTTTAAACAGCAGAAGTTATATGGAAAATTGAACAAATGTGAAATTTGACTGGATAAATTTATTTTTTCTAGTCGTATAGATTCTGGTGACAGTGTATCAGCCAATCCTAAGGAGATATGAGACATGATAGATTGATATGTATCAATATCAATATAGAAGATACGAAATTTACTGGGATGACTGGATATTATTGAACATTTGTATAGTACCTTGCAAGACTGTATCACATTAAATAAACAGACTAGAAAAGAAATGAGATGTCTCTGGAAGAGTATGACAAAATATTTGAAGAACTGAAATGAAGGTTAATAACAATGTCAGTGTTACCCATTTCCAGATAACCCTGAATGCGTGAAGGTTTATAGTGATATTTCAAATTAGGGATTATGATGTATTGACATATAATGGAAGGATGGTTGAATTTGGAACTCGCCCTTAGGCTTCCTAAGAAAAGGAAAAATAATATTATGCTTGTATTTTTCTTGAAGATTGAGGATACATAAATGTTGATGAATTACAATAATTAATATTGGTCGACTTGGCAGAGTAAGTATAGTTGGCGAGATTAACCAGTCAAATGAATTAGGAAAAAAAACAACCTATGAAAGAATAAGTGTAAAAATATAAAAAGATCTTAGAAGACTAAGAATTTTGTAGAATTAGTCAAGTAGAAGGTAGAGGACAAGAAATTGATAATGAACTATAAATAAAAAAAAAGAAATTTTATCAAACCAGAATATGGCATTATATCTTGTTACTCAAGTTAAGTTTATCTTTCCAATTGATCGTCCTATTCCATTACTTTTTGTTGATCATTCCCATTTGATATTTTGTATCTTTTATCTGAATATTATCATAATATGATTCTCGTCTTGAGCCTATATACATCACAAGTCTTATTGAGTCAGCAAGGCAATTGTAGAGATATATTCTCTAGTGCCAGTAATTGCAGTCGCTTGATAAGATCATTATATGTGATTGAATTTTGTAACTGGTTATAAATTTATTTCTTATCATGTATCCATACCATTCGTAGTCTTGTTACATCGGTATTATAATAGTTCAGATTTATTTGCACTTCTAGAGTCGATTACAACATGTAATAGGACCTTGGGAATAGACTCTACAAAAATATTTATCACCAGTATCTTACTCATTACTTAATTAGGATGGCGTGATACTCCAAATTGGTAGTAGCTATTTCTAATTAAACTCTATCTTGGTTTTGTGTTCTTTCACCTAAATAAAGTTTCAAGAATAAATTGGAAATCCTGTCTATCCATTATCATTCCTATCAAAAACGGATATCGTTCATAATGTATTCTATATATCATAATTGAAAAAGTGCTTAGCTGGAAGTACAAAATAATGGATTTATCAAAAGTAGAGTTGAGATCAGGCTTAAAATATGAGAAGCGGCATGTAGCAATCGTTAACCGACGGGAGAAAGTCTTGAAGAATCAAATAATACTATTAGTTCTTATTTTATGAGATGTATAATCACCAAGAGATTTAACTTGGGAGCTTGAGAAGGACATCAGGATAAAGTACTTGTACCTTTTCTCAGGATCAAATATACCAATTGAATTTCGAGGACAAAATTCTTTTACTAGGTTGGTAGGATGTAATATCCTAAAATTCGAGCTGCTTGCATCCCTCTTTTGAGTCCAATCGTGCCGAATAAGGCAACCTAAGTCAATTGTGGATACCGAAATAAACTTCGGTGGGCATAACTTAAAATCCATAACTCCAAATGACATTCGGTCTTCACGATAATTAGTTTTCTAATATTTAGAATTTTTTTGAAATTCTCCGTATGTGACCGAAAAATACTTTCATAATTGCTAATTTAATAATATTAAAATTATCCTGCTAATTTCTTCGGAATGTTGATTCATTTATTCTAGATGTCATACCTAGGTGTCTCATTTAGAGAAAATAAAGTGTGATGAGGATTCAGTTGAATTTACCAAATCACCCTCTTGGGTTATGGGATCACATTTTCCTCGGAGCACACATTTCACTCTCTACTCTTGGAGCACACATTTCACTCTCCGTTCTTGAACCAAACGGAAAAATAGAGAAAAATAAAAGAGAAAAGAGAGAGAGAGGGAGAGGAGAAAGAATAAAGAAAATTTAATCTAACCAAGAAGTCGAGATCAATCCGAGGTAAGTAATATTGCTATTTTTTGTTTGTTTCTTTCTTTAATTTATATTTGTGTATAAAATTTTATTTTGCAAAAATGCTTGGTTCACATTTTTAACTATTGATTGATATTGAGAACTTAACTGTAAATTTTGATATATATAAATATTGTGATATTTGTTTATTTTTGATTTTAAGAAAAAATTTACTTTGCAAAAATAATTCGGTTGCATGCTAAAACAACTTTGCAAGCTTCAGTTCTGCACCCATGCAACCCATGCAAAAATAGAAAGAAAAAAGAAAGAAAAAAATAGAACAATTTTTGCATGGGCTTAATAAGCTTCATTTCTGCACCCATGGATCAATTTTGCATGGGCTCATTTATTCCTGGGTCAATTTTGCATAAGAGAGAAGAAGGAACGGGAGAGAGAGAAAAAGAAAAAAAGGGAATTGGGCCTAGCCTAGCACAGTAAAAGAGAAGAAAAGAAAAATAGAGCAGCTTGGATTGGACTGGACAGGATAGAAATAAAAAAAAAAATGGAAAGAAAAATTATGTAGCTGGGCTTAGTCCGAAAAAGGAAAGAAGAGGAAAGAAAAATAAAAAATAATATATATATATATATATATATATATATATATATATATATATATATATATATATATATATGGACTTGGGCTTGGATTCAATTGGAAGTAATTGAAATAAATAAATAAATAAATAAATAAATAAAAACAATAATAGTAATAATAATAAAATAAATAAATAATTGACTGATTTGGCTTGGAATTTAAATGAAAAGTAATCAAAAGAAAAATATATAAATATATGTGATTGAACCTGGAAATGAAACAAGTCCATAAGTTTCAATTTAGAAATAATGCACTATTATTACATGGTGCACTTGGTTCATGAAGTGGGCATTGATTGGTGTTGAGAACTGGAGCAGATTATTGAATCAATTTTGCAAAATTATATTGTGATATAATTATGCACTAAATTTATTAAGATGTCACGGATATTTAATTCATCGTGATACAAGTTATGTGCTTTGACATTACAAATTATTTGCTATGATACTATATGTCACGTGCAGTCATGGAAAAGCAAGTCTGTTATCATGAATTAAAAAACAATTAAAGAAGAGAAAGGAAAAATAAACAAATAAATGTAAAATAAAATTAGCATGTTCATAATGTATGAACCTGGAGATGAGAGAAACTGTACGATAAATAACATGATGCGTGGCGTGTGATAATTGTTAATGATATAATGTACTATATGATTCTTGCATGAATGGTGTAGTTTATGTGATACATGACACGTAATTCATGGTATATATATACTCAAATCAAATACATGACATGTTTAAATGAATTAATTGAATAATTGATACACGAAGAGCATGACCATTCAAGGGAACATGATAACAAGTTTCTTATATCTTGATTACATGACATAATGTATCTTTGTGATATGTATGTATATGATCTTGAATTTGATTCCTGAATTCTTATTTCTCGTAATAAAGACATGTACACAGTTTGACTTGACAAGTTACGTATTTCCATTAATTCATGTATATTGTGTGTTATTGACATGTGGATTGGGGAAGCAACATAATGGATAAGAACTACATTGTATAAGAATCTTGTTGGCCAACTTATTGATAAGGGCCGAGATTCTTTTACTGCCGTGGCCTGGATGATTACTGGATCACCAATTGATAATTGATACCCCAAGTGGTATGTCCATTACTGTAATACAGTATGGAAATTGATTATAGTGCCTAGCGGCATGTCATGATTCATGCCATGAATATTGAGACCGGGTTCTGCTTATGCACGGGCACTTGTACCATACGAAAAAACTGCTCCCTATCTATCCATCATTTAGTTTTAAATGTTAACAAGGACTTGACCTAAACTTGATATCTTTACAAGATATTTATCCGCTATTGCAAATGACATGCACAATCTTATTTATTCTATTTTTCATTATTCACGTGACATGTTTAACACTATCACGATTTAATTGCATACTTTATCTTCAGTACTGTGGTAGTACATATATATTTTTCTTGTGTTACTTACTGGGTTTAATCCCCTATATTTCGAACCCAGGTTTAGAAAGTGAAGAAGGAGAACCAGCTTCAACTAAAGACCCGTACTTCATTGACCTGATCGAGCCACAGTATGCAAGTAAAATACCTTCTAGAGATCCTTTGTATATATTTGTTTATATTTCTTTTATTTGGACACTGTTTTTCTCTTGAGTTCATATTGAGAACAGTGTGCTATCTATGTACCTGACTTTTATAAAAAAGAGATCCTTTCAGTTTCAGACGTGTTATTTATTCATCTGATTATGCAGTAGTTATGGTTATTTCAAGATTCTATGACTGTTGGGTTGTCTAGTCTAATTTTTAAGTAGCATCCTCCATTTTGGTAAGTAGTTGAAAAATGGGGGCATTACACTGAATTTGCGTCTTCTCTTTTTTTCTTTTTTTATTCCTTCATCACGCGCGTTCTGCAAATTTCTTTTCCTCTGTGTTTGAGAAGAGGGGAGAGGATTTCCTTTCTATTTAGTTAAATGAGATTAAATATTTAAAGATAAAATTCTATTGGTTAAGCGAATTTAAATAACAAATTTCTAGATAAGAGCCAATCTAAGGATTTGGTTTTCATTTATATTCAACCTCTATTTAAATTATTATCCCATCAAACAAAAATCATTTTTTAACCAAATATTAATATTTTCTAAAAAATAAAAAATTAATGCATAATAAAAAGTGGTTGTCACATGAACCATATACATGCAGCCCCTCTCAAGTTACTTACAAAGATCTTAGTCATTATAGGATCATTCCAATGAGATGACCTTTTATGATAACAAGTAATATAGGTGCTGGTTGGGAGAACTTTTTCCATTGAAAGATTATAACTTTAAAGGTTTGCACTTTTTAGGGAAAGGAGCCAATTCTCACTCCATTGGATATGATCTAGTAACTGCAACTTCTTGTAAGACATTTCTATGCATCAGGGCTTCCAGCAGATCTTGCATCTTTTGCATGTTTTCTACATGTGTACGATAGATAACATAATGCGTGACGTGTGATAATTGTTAATGATATAGTGTACTATATGATTCTTGCATGAATGGTGTAGTTTATGTGATACATGGCACGTAATTCATGGTATATATATAATAAAATCAAATACATAACATGTTTAAATGAATTAATTGAATAATTGATACACGATGAGCATGACCATTCAAGGGAACATGATAACAAGTTTTTTATATCTTGATTACATGACATAAAGTATCTTTGTGATATGTATGTACATGATCTTTAATTTGATTCCTAAATTCTTGTTTCTCGTAATAAATACATGTACACAGTTTGACTTGACAAGTTACGTGTTTCCATTAATTCATGTATATCGTGTGTTATTGACATGGGGATTGGGGAAGCTACATAATGGATAAGAACTGCATTGTATAAGGATCTTGTTGGCCAACTTATTGATTAGGGCTGGGATTCTTTTACTACAGTGGTCTGGATGATTACTGGATCACCAATTGATAGTTGATACCCCAAGTGGTATGCCCATTACTGTAATACAATACGGAAATTGATTATAGTGCCTTGCTGCATGTCATGGTTCAGTGCGATGAATATTGAGGCCGGGTCCCGGGTATGCACAAGCACTTGTACAATACGATAAAACTGCTCGCTATCTTATCCATCATTTAGTTTCAAATGCTAACAAGGACTTGACCTAAGCTTGAAATCTTTACAAGATATTTACCCGCTATTGCAAATGACATGCCCAATCTTATTTATTCTATTTTTCATTATTCACGTGACATGTTTAACACTATCACAATTTAATTGCATACTTTATCTTCAGTACTGTGGTAGTACAAATATATTTTTCTTGTGTTACTTATTGGGTTTAATCCCCTATGTTTCGAACCCAGGTTTAGAAAGTGAAGAAGGAGAACCAGCTCCAACTAAAGACCCGTACTTTATTAACCATATCGAGCCATAGTATGCAAGTAAAATACCTTCTAGAGATCCTTTTATATTTGTTTATATTTCTTTTATTTGGACACTGTTTTTCTCATGAGTTCATATTTAGAACAGTGTGCCATCTATGTACCTGACTTTTATATAAAAGAGATCATTTCAGTTTCAGATATGTTATTTATTCATCTGATTGTGCAGTAGTTACGGTTATTCCTAGATCCTGTGACTATTGGGTTGTCTAGTATAATTTTTAAGAAGCGTCCTCCGTTTTGGGAAGCAGTTGAAAAATGGGGGCGTTACACTGAATTTCCTTCTTCTCTTTTTTTCCTTCTTTATTCCTTCATCACGCGCGTTCTGCAAATTTTTTTTTCCTTTGTGTTTGAGAAGAGGGGAGAGGATTTCCTTTCTATTTAATTAAATGAGATTAAATACTTAAAGATAAAATTCTATTGGTTAAGCAAATTTAAATAACTAATTTCTAGATAAGAGCCAATCTAAGGATTTGGTTTCCATTTAGATTCAACCTCTATTTAAATTCTTATCCCATCAAATAAAAATTATTTTTTAACCAAATATTATTATTTTCTAAAAAATAAAAAATTAATGCATAATAAAAAGTGGTTGTCACAGAAACCATATACATGCAGCCCCTCTCAAGTTACTTACAAAGATCTTTCATTATAGGATCATTCCCATGAGATGACCTTTTGTGAGAATAAGTAATATAGGTGTTGGTTGGAGAACTTTTTCCATTGAAAGATTATAACTTTAATGGTTTGTACTTTTCAGGGAAAGGAGTCGATTCTCACTCCATTGGATATGATCTAGTAACTGCAACTTCTTGTAGGTCATTTCTGTGCATCAGGGCTTCCAGCAGATCTTGCATGTTTTCTACATGTGATTCTATAACAAAGTCAAACTCCTCTTCTTTTTTCTAAATTTCTACCATCATTCTTTGGTGGTTTATCAAAGGGTTTCTTCATCTTGTCTTCTGAATTATTTTATGTATTCTCTACCACCTTTAGAAGCAGTGCCCAGAGTTTATCAAGACCCTTTTGTTGTTTTTGAATCAAGCGTTCCTGAAATTTTAGCCTCTGATTTATTTCACTGAAGCTGCCTGTCATATGGACCATTGTTTCTTTAAATCGGGAAGACTCATATGACCGAGGTGTTGTAATGGCTGAATGATCACAATCTCCCAGCCAACCTCTTGTAATTCTGTAGGGCTAATATCCCTAACTTGAGCCGCATTTAATGACATGATTCCGCATCAAATGAGTGCCTATCGCCACATGATTTGTTTCCTTTATTCACTATGTTTGAAGTCATAAAAAGAGATTCTTTATTGGTGGTGACACTTCATCTTTGAACACGCCTTCTTTTAGGTGTATTATTCTTTGGTTTGGTTATTTGACTAAAAATCAAAGGTCTAGGCAGACCAGAATAGTAATTGGTAAGTACTACGGAGATTATTTGTTCATATCGGAATAGTGGACAGGATTATGCCATCCTCCACTTGTTAGTGAGGAATTCTCTTAAATCGATTTCTTGTTGAGTTTCTTTTTTATTCCAGCCTCTACAAGACTCTCTGTTGTATTTATGGAAATCTGCGGGCGTAGAAAATTGGAATCCCTGACTTAAATGATGTTTTGTTCTGGTCTTTGTGCTTATTATACGGACCTGAGGCTTAATCTTATGTTCTGGACATTTTACGCAGGGCTGAATAGCCTTGCTTATGCTCTTTGTGTTCGGGGCTGAGTAGCCTCGCATTTAGAACCTTCTGCACGGGGCTTATTAGCCTCGTGTTGGAATCTTTGTATGCTAGATTGATTAGCCTTGTGTTTAGAAATAGCCTCGCGTAGAGCCACATTGGACTGATTAGCCTGGAATTTAAAAATATTGTTGCATAAAGCTACACTGTGCTGATTAGCCTGGCATTTTGAAATAGTCTCGCATAAAGTTTCACTGGGCTAATTAGCTTGGCGTTTTGAAATAGCCTCATGTAAGGCTACACTGGGCTGATTAGCCTGGCGTTTGTGCTCAGATTCATCTTGAACTTGACTTTTAAGAATTCACCGCCATGCTCGATGGTTGTGGTTCTGAATCTAAGTTCTGGTCAGACCAAATCTTGGCTTCTATTTGGTGCCTTGTTCAGTCATGATAGGAAGAGATTTTTTCTTTCCCAAAATTTAGAAATCCAAAGATCTAAAGGGCTCCTATTTAACATGAGTTCCTTTGTCATTCAAATTTATTGTTTGGATTTCTTCCTGTTCTGAACTCGAAAATCTGAGAAGTTCCTATTCAATGGGAATTATCTCGTCATTCAAATCCAATGCTTGGACTCCTTCCTGTTCTGAAATCAAAGATCCAAGGAGTTTCTATTCAACGAGAGTCCCCTTGTCATTTGAATTCATACTTGGGATTTCCAAGCAATGATAGAGCTATGTTTTGGCTGGACTTATTGATCCATAGGATAAGTTTTCCTCATATCTTTTTTGATTGACTTCTACGATCAACATCTCGACAAACTTACTAATTTCCTTAACATCAGATTGGGCCATGATCTTTATGTTCATGCAGAAGATTTCTCCCACTATTGTCGCTAGCTTGTTTGCCAAAAAAATCACGCTTCCTTTCATTGCCATGGATTTAAGGAATTACAATGATCTCCAAAATACAATGAAAAGAAAATAGAAAACAAACAAGAGGACTTATATCATGTCTCTCTTTTTTACAAAAGGTATGTGTTCTTGAGGTAGCTATGGAGCATCAACCTCATATTTCATTGTCAATCTGATACTTGGATTTGTTTTAAACATGAATATTGATAATGAAAACTTCTAGCCGGTGGCTTCTTGCTGCTGGTCGGATGCCTTCATGTAGAAAATTAACTCAAAGGTCTCTCAGGATCTCCAAAAATATCCTTAAAACTCCTCTTTTGGTCTCTATTTATAGTTTTAGGGGTTTTCATAGGAAATAAGGATGGAATTCTATCTTAATTTAATCTATGAACAAGTATTTGGATTTGAAATATTTAATTCGGAGCAATTGGATATGATTAGAATTGGAATTCTGGTAAAAATCATAAGGAAATCCTGTTTGGAAACTGAAGTGAGGCTATCATCCTCGCACTAGACTAGCCCCGCACGGGGCTGCTAGCCTCGCGAGCATGAGGCTATTTGCCTTGTGTTTCCTTGTTTTTCTTTATTCCAAATCTTTCTTCTCCTACACCTAGGAAGGGGACTTGGAGAGCAGAATATCGAAACATGTCTAACGTATTGGGATTCTAGAAGGGAGCTCTTGTTTGTAAGAAGATACTTTGGCTTGGACTTTCTTTTAAACTTGGTAAGAAGGATAACATGTCTTTTTCGCAGGATGGTGGACTAACATCGCCCTTAAATTTCATTTATCCACATCTCGATAATATGGCTCTAAACAAAGAAGGGGTGGTGAAGGAATTTCGGAGAAGAAGATAATAGAGACTGGATCACCCTAACATCATTACCCTACACTGGGAACTCCTAGGCATCTTATATCACATCTCCCCAAATGAAGTTTCCAATGACTTACCCTATCAAAGAAAAGAGAAATCAGGCACCTTCTCAGTTGGATCAACAAATAGATTTCTCAATCATGGGGTTAGTGTTTAGCTCAAGCAAGACATATTTAGGAGACTAGATATTCTTTAAAAATTAGGGTCTCCCTCTGCCTTTTCTCTAAAGGGACACTTCTAACTTAGGACAACTTGCCAAGGAGGGGGGTGAGGGACCTGAATATCTATGGTTTTTGTAGAAAGAAGTGATTTTTGGAGAAAGAAGAGCAAAACTATCTCGCACTTATGTTATCTCATACCTACACAGAAAATATTTGGGCAAAAGTCACAACAAGCGTTCCTTTTACTTGATCAATCGAACATGAGTTGGGATGGATTATAGGCAACACAAAAGGAGCAACGTGGCTACCATTTGATGGAATGTGTGACTTAATGATGAGTTCCATGTATTGCATATTTATATTCTCTAACCTTAACTATTTTTGTATATAAATATTGCTACTCATGTGTAATTAGTTATCTTTTTCAATTTAAGTCTATTGCAGTATGGATTGGTATGAAATCAGGAGAAGACTAGAAAATCGAGTCCAGAAGGAGAAAAAATGAGAAAGCTACAAAATTACAGAACTAGAACTATCAAAGTGGAATATAGTCATGTCAAAAAGAAGTCCAGAGCTAGATGATCGAGTTTCAGAAACCACAACTTTAGGAGAGCTTATTATGCTGCTAAATGTCGATAATAGCCACTAATTGGCAGTAATGTGGGGTCCATTTGAGCTAGGATTTTTATGCTGACTTAGACACAGATTAGGAGTATTTTGAGAAGTTTTGACTTCCGCTAATTGGCGGTCAATATTGCTTATTGGCAGAAAGTTAAAAAGTTTGATTGCGATATTTTTTCTGAGGGCTCTTTTGTAATTTTGTGGTTTTACAATTTTAACTAGATTTGGATTTTGAAAGCTAGAGGTTTTATATAATGGTTGTGTCCTTGTTAAATAGGGGTGATGCACTATTTGAGTATTAAGAAAATTAGGGTTTGAGATCTATAGAGGGATGACTCGCATACATACGGGTGGCAAATGGGCCGGGTGGCTTGTCAAGCACGCCCGGCCTTGCACGTGCCGGGCATGTGCTCAGCACAGTTTGCTGGCGGTGTGCATGGAAAAGCTCAGCATTCCGATTTGAGACCTGTCGCATGGACTTGCAGCCTGAGCCGGCATAGGCGTGCCGTGCCGCACCAGTGCTCGGCAAACTAAACAATGTCCCAGTTCTTAGAGCCCTTGCAACTTAATTGGGGGTCCTTTCCACAATTTTTTTAGAAAATTTCCCAATGGCTATAAACTAGCCGTTAGGGATTTTCTGCAAAATAATTTGCAAAGTGAAACCCCAAAGGTCAAAATGGCCATTGGGGGGTTTTGTGCAATTTTATTTTGCAAAATGCTTCTCTTCTCATCTATAAATACTCCTATATTCATCCAAATTAATTTTTCATACAACACTCAAATAAACTACAACTCTCTTCATCTCTCTAATCTCCCCAAACATAAAGCTCAAGCAACAAAAATTATCAAGATTCAAGCTTCCACTCTCGAATTAGAAGAAAAAAAAGCAAGCTTCATCATTCGATACCATCCTCCTTCAAAGAGCAAACATACGTGGCCCTCTCTCCTCTATTCATATCTGCAAATCTCAACTCTCAAGTTCTCTTTTCGGTTTGCGGTGCTGAGGTACACATTTATCTTTAAGCTAAATTTAATTCAGCAATTTTTGTGGTTTTTTACTATGGATGTACACTTATTCTATGCTTCTTCTCAAGCCGGGGTAGTTTGCTCATTTTTTTAACAAAAAAAGAATACCATTTTTTGCAAGGACCATTGAAGAGCCTCCACATCGTTGCCTAACATGAATACATAGATTCTTCTAATTTGTTGGAAGAATTATTTTGAAAAATTTATAGATGATGGTATTACAAAAACTAAATGTAAACTTTGTCAAAGACCTAACTCCTTCCCTAAGAGAAGCAAAATAGGTAATCCAAAAAGACATTTAGAAAAAGCACACCCACAAAATGTGCCTCAACAAATACAACTAAACACATATCGAGGTACTTTAGGAATATTTAAATACAATCCTATAACTGATAAAAAGCAATTTGCTACTTATATAGTGCATGCCAAACAACCATTTTAATTGGTTGAAGGCCCTAAATTTGAAAATTTTCTTAGAAAGATACATAACCCCGAATTCAAAGAAGTCCAAAGATCAACATATAAATCCGGCATAGTCAAAATATATAATAATAGAAGACAAGTATTAATTGCAATTTTAACTTATTAATTTATAGAGTTGGCATAACTGTCTATTGCTGGGAAGGATTAAATGGTAGTCATTTTTTGTGTGTAACAACCTATTACATAAATCAAGATTAGCAAATTCAAAAATGAATAATATGGTTTAAAAGATTTGAATTTTCTCACAATATACATAATCTTTCTCAATCTTTATTAGTGCTTTTTTGGCTTTGGAATTGAATGATTTTTTTTAAAATTTCCCTTTTTAATTCTTACGAAAATACGACCACAATAGAAATTTTTAAAAATATTATTAAACCATTTTTACAAAGGAAATTATTTTACATTCGTTATCTTTGCTACATAATAAATTTGTGTGTTCAAGATCGACTAAGAATTGTAAACGAATCTATAATTAAACTTAGAAATATAATAGTATTCATAAAATATAGCGGGCCAAGAAGACAAACTTTCAAACAAGTATATTAAAATTTTAAAATCTCACCAAAAATTTAGCCCAGGATGTTGGAATAAGGTCGAAATCTATAGTTAAGATGTTAGATGAGGCAATTAAATATAGAGATATAGTAAATCTATTTAACGAAATGGAATTAAAATCTTGAATATTGGATCCAATGGAATGGAATCAATTATATTGCATTTGTAATTTTTTAAGAAAACTCGAATATGCAACTAAGGCACTTTCTAGAACTTATTATCCAACAACACTTATTAAAGTATATTATTTAACCAAAATTTATTCTGTTTTTTATAAAAATAGGAATAACCCTATTCTTAAAGATATTGTTGGACTAATGGAAATTAAATTTAGAAAACATTTTAAAAATTTTCCAAATTTACTTTATTTTGCAAGCATTATGGATCTATGAACAAAATTAGATGGAATGGAATACTTAATATAATTATTTCATAGAAATATGAGTTATAAAAATAATGTTTAAGATCTAATAAATGATGTTAAAATATATTTGTATATTCATACACTCTACATATGAAGATATTTATGATAACACATCCCTACATACAACAAACCAACTCGGCAATAAAAAAGATGATACTTCAAAAATAATATTATCAACTTTATTCAACTGCAAAAATCCTAAGCCAACACATTCTTCTCCTAATGAGCTTCATTATTATCTAGATAGGGCCACAAGATAGTAATCAACGTGACTATTATGAATCTTTTGATATTTTGGCCCGTAGAAATCACAGGAGAAAACATATTATGTGCTTTTTAATATGGTCCATGATATACTAATCTCTCTGGTGTCCACAGTAGTATCGAAGTCAGTTTTTAGTGCAGTGAAAGAGTGCTAACAGAATAAAGGAGCTCAATTGTGGCAAACACATTGGAGGTGTGTGTATGTCTAAAGGCCTGGCTTGATACAGAAGAAACAAACCAAGGACTTACAGATGAATTGGAGTAAGAAAACTTACCAGAAGAAGATTGAAAATTGAAGACTTACATTCTTTTTTCATCTTTACACTTGTATTTTTTTTCCATGTATTTTTTTATAATTCATAGTTCTCAAGGAAGTAATGCAAAGAATAATTGAGAGTGATAGTTAGATTCCGCTTCCCTCTCTTCAGGCTTTGCATGATATCCAAAAAGATTTATAGAGTGATTTTATAAACTAAATAAGATTCGATAAAATAAAATTCAATTTTCATATTAATTATTTGGTTAATCATCTATTTTTACTATTCAAAAGCAAATTTAAAAAAAAAAATAGCATTATGTGCCCGGACGGGCCGGCATGGCCCATGCCTAGCGAGCCATGCCTCCAGGCCAGTCCCAAGCTAAAGCCCGAGATGCCATGCATGCGTCCGGCACAGCATGGTCCCCTTTAGGAACGGGTCGTGCCTAGCATGGCATGGGCTTGACACGCAAATGTCGTGCCCGTGCCATGTCGGGCATTGCCCAGTTGTTGGCCCTAGCTATACCAGACCGCATCAGCTCTCAACCTATGTTCTTTATTGAAATATTGTAAGTAAATTTTATTTACTTTATTAAATAGTTTATCTGCTTTCTAGAGTAGGATTTTACTTGTTTTCTAGGAATTTAGGTTTTTTAAGTATTGCGTAAATAAAAATATTATTTTTATAACTAGAAGCATGTATAACTAAATTTCATAGTCTTAAAATGCAGATGAAATTAGTTTAATAGTTTTAACATGGATATTTCTCATTTTCTTCCTAAAAAGAAATAAAGTTAAAAATTTTTTATAAATAAAATAAAGTTAGGACTTCGTAAATCATAATTCTTTGATAGAGTATGCTTAATTAATATTTTGATAATATTTACTTTGATAAGATTTGGATTTCTATTCTTTATTTTTATTTATGGAATTATTAACTCGATATAATTTGATTTTAAGAAAGATACTATTTTTGATAATCTATACTTGAAAGCCACTTGATAGATTATAGTTGGGGGTTCTTAATTAAAAGTAAATTAAAATGATCAAATTTTTAATGTGTTACTTGATCGTGCATGTTAAAAAGTTAGGAAGAAAATATAATTCACTATTAGGATATTATTTTAATTGATTTGAAATCCTAAACTAATTTTAGGAAATAAAAACTCATGTTTTTAAAATTAAAATATTATAGTTAACTTACTAGGATAAAAGAATTAGCAAGATAGTAAAACCCGCTAGATCCATGTGAGCTGTTTGCACTATAATAAACACTTTGCATTTACAATAGTAAATTTTGCATTAATTACGCGCAACATAACTTCTTAAACACAACACACATTATTGATACTTACATTTTTTGTATCTTTACTGATATCTAAGCTTGGACAATACTATTGGCCAATAGTGGAGGCAACAGATCCCCTGACACGACTCCACTCTTGGTCCAATGTCCCCTAACACTAAGGAGAAGGAAGGCATATTGGACATTGATCGCGAGGAGTATACTCATTGTTCGGGCACAGAATACTCTCTCTGTCAATGTACTGCTGGATTTATGTAATTTGCAATTTATTTCTATACTTTATTTACTAGTAGCTTGTATGGACACCGTAACTTTTGGTGGTATGTTCTATTAATCTCGTTTTAATGGAGCACAGAGTGCTTTGGCTCACCGTAAAGACCTTAAAGAAAATAACTGACTTCACTCTCTCCAAGACTTTCTTTTAAGCAACTAATTATGACATTATTCTCTCCAAGACGTTCTTGAAAGCAAGTAATTATGACATTATTCTATCCAAGACTTCTTTTAAGCAACTAATTATGACATCACTCTCTCCAAGAAGAACTTAACCTATTTAACAATTATTTGAATCAACTCCATATCCATGGGGAACTCTTGTATGCTTTCCCCCTCGACCAAACTCATGAATTCAGCAACCAGGTTAATCTTGTTATTTCAGCAAGATGCAAGACATAGTAATTCAAAGATCATCTTCCAATTTTCAATTTGTCTCAGTATTAACAGTGGCTACTGATGACAACTCTCGCTTTTCATGTGTACAATCTACAAAGATGATGCATTCTACCATGTGCATATGTCACCATTATCATCATCGAAGTAGCCAATGAGCAACTTGTTGAATGTAGTAGACTTTGACCATGGAAATTCTAGAAGTATCAAAAAACTTTAGAAGCTTGATTAAGTTGAACATTTAACTTAGCCCGGAATGAAGAAATATACAGATGCTGATGAGCTACATAAATGATGGCGGTGCAACATGGTGAAGGAAAAGTTTTTATTAGATGATGATATTATAGGCGGTTAAGCAAATGCATTTCATTGGACAAATGAAATCATAGACGGTTATGTGAATATCTTAAAGTTTCTTTTGTTTCTCTATAAATACATGTATTTGTATGTGGTTTGTATTATCGGGTAGAAAAGAGAGTGCTCTGCTTTGAAAGATTTTTCTTGATTAATAAAAGTTTGAGTTGTGAGATTTGTTTATTAAAAGAGTGAGATTTATTGTTTTCTACCCATCAATGGTATCAGAGCGAGATTGAAGAACACGACGAAACGAGTTTGTTGAAATTTTATTATGACATTTTCTAGACAACTTGCACCTGTTTCAACCATTTTTGACCGCTCCGGATCCATATGTGACCACCGTTTGGTGAAATTTTGCCTCTAAAGCCATCAAATTTATAGTTTGAGCTTGCTATGGCCTCCTCAAATAGCTTTTTCCAGCCACAACTGCCAAAATTAATGAAAGAAAATTATGAGAATTGGAGTATACAAATGAAGGTCCTCTTAGCATCCCAAGATCTATGGGTAGATTGTCAATCAAGGCTACACGGAACCTACCTCTGAGGATGAAGGTGACACATTGAATGCAACTAAAAAGTGATACTCAAAGAAGTAGGGAAGGAAGATCAGAAGGCACTGCACCTAATATATCAGACACTAGATGAAGGAAATTTTGAAAAAGTCTCCTTCATTACAAATGCAAAGGAAGCATGGGAAGTACTTTGAAACTCATTTCAAGGTATTGAAAAGACAATGCGATTCATCTACAGATGTTTAAAAGCTGAAACACTAGAGATGAATGACAGTGAGTCGATCTCAGAGTATTTTACTCGAGTCTTGACGATAGTGAATAACATGAAGCACAATGGAGACAAGACCAAAGATCAGAAGGTACTAGAAAAAATTCCTTCATTCTCTGAATTCAAAATTTGATAATGTAGTCATAGCTATTGAGGAATCCAAAGATCTCAGTACTCTGGAGATGCATGAGTAACATATCAATAAGAAAGGCTCATCAAAATCTCTTGTTCAAGCACTACAATCAAAACTTTCTCTTCAAGAAAATAAAGAAGAAAAATGAGATTGACAACCAAGTTGAGGAAGTGGCCATTTCCAAAGAGGATGAGGTTTTACTAATAGAGGAAGAGGAGGAAGATTTAACAACAGTAGTGGATATGGAAGTCAACAATAATTTTATCAAAGGGAAAGAGGACAATACAGAGAACGAGGCAGAGGACAAGGAAGAGGAGGTTTCAATCACCAGATTGTTGATAAGAGGAACATGCAGTGTTATAACTGTCATAAGTATGGACATTATAGCAATGAATGCTATGCAGAGACTACCAAAGTTGAAGTCAGCGAGGATGCCAACCTTGATGAAACAAGTGATCCAAAATTACTGACATTGATGGCTCATCATACAACAATTAAATATGAAGAAGTATGGCTCTTAGATATGGGAGCATGCAATCATATGTGTGGGAGAAAACATATGTTTCATAATGCTTGATGAAACTCCACAAGAGCATGTGTCCTTTAGTGACCTCTCCGAAGTTCCAGTAAAAGGAAGAGGTAACATTTTAATCAAGCTCAATAATGATGGTCACAGTTAAATTACTGATGCTTATTATGTGCCGGATATCAAGCACAATCTGTTAAGTCTAGGACTACTCCTAGAAAATGAATATGACATCAGATTGAAAGACTCCCACTTTATAATCAGAGATGACCGTGGAAATTCAATCTCCCAGGTACGAATTGTCCAAAAATAGAATGTTTGCTTTAAACATTCCTCATGAGTCAACGAAATGCTTAAGTGCCATTATAAATAATAAGAATTGGTTGTGACACATGAGACTTGGACATTTGAATTTTGAAGGATTCATATTATTGTCAAAGAAAAGAATGTTAACAAGGCTGTCATATATTTATCATCCGAATGAAATTTTGTTAAAGTTGTGCTCTTGGCAAGCATACACGAACGAATTTTGCGGAGACCAGTTGGCAAGTGAAAACGTCACTAGAACTAGCACATACAGATATATGTGGTCCATCAAAATCAGTATCAAACAGACATAATATATACCTCCTAATATTTATTGATGATTATTGTAGGAAGACATGAGTATACTTTCTCGAAAGAAAGTCTTTGGTGTTGAATGCATTCATGGAATTCAAGGCTAGTGTTGAAAGACAAAGTGGCTATTGCATAAAGATATTGCGGTCAGATCAGGGAGGAGAATATAGTTCTGACTCATTTAAAAGCTTTTTGGTGTGATTGGCATCATACAACAGTTCACACCAGCTTATAATCCCCAATTGAATGGCACAACTGAACAAAAGAGCCACACAATTCTTGATATGGCAAGAAGTATGTTGAAAGATAAGAAACTATCCAAGAAATTTTTGGCTTAAGCAGTTTTAATGGAAGTATATTTATTGAACCGATGTCCTACAAAGAATGTTCGTGGAGTAACACCTAAAGAGGCTGGGAGCACATACAAGTCTAGGGCAAATCACCTTCGCGTGTTTGGTTGTATAGCATATGTAAAGATCCCAGAAGCAAGGAGAACTAGGCTTGATGACAAAGGGCTAAAGTGTATCTTCACTGGCTATGGTGATAGGACGATGGAATATAAGTTATACAACACTATCAGAGAAAAATAAGTTATCATGAGTAGAGATGTAATCTTTGAAGAAGATAAAGCTTGGAATTAGGAAAATGCCAAAGATATCGAGAAAGTTAGATTGATGCTCGAAGAAGAAGTACCTCAGCAAAATCAACTGCCAAGTAATGAAACAAGTAGCCCACAAAGCCCTGCTCGAAGCTCACCCACGTCACGAAAGATTCATCACCTACATTAGCATCCTCTTCTGATGAAAGGCTGAGAAGACTAAGGACCTTAAGGGAAATTTATGATACAATTTACGATGCGACTGAACAACAAGATGAACATTTTGAATTGTTCTATTTGTTTATTGATAGTGAGCAACTTTCTTTTGGAGAAGCTGCAACAGATAATAGTTAGAGAAAAGCAATGGATAAAGAGATTAACTCCATTGCAAAGAAAAACACATGGAAGCTCAGTGAGTTACCTGAAGGGAAAAAGACCATTGGAGTAAAGTGGGTGTACGAAATCAAATGGAACGCACAAGGAAAAGTTTAGAGGTATAAAACACGGCTAGTTTCAGAAGGTTACTCTCAAAAAGCGGGAATTGACTATGGAGAAATATTTGCCCCTGTTGCATGCATGGAGACAATTCGATTGTTGATTTCACTGGCTGCACATCACAAAGGAAGATTTACCAACTTGATGTCAAGCAACATTTCAAAATGGCTATCTTGAAGAAGATATACATGTCTAGTAGCCACCAGGATATGTACAAGATGGCCATGTAGATAAGGTGTATAAATTAAAGAAAGCCCTTTATGGACTCAAGCAAGCCCCCCAAGCATGGAATACCCATACAGGCAGTTACTTAAGAAAGAATGGGTTCATACAATGTCCGTATGAACATGCAGTGTATGTAAAACGAGAACAAGATGGAGGCATACTGCCTGTCTATTTATATGTAGATAATTTGATTTTTACAGGCAACAATCCATCCATGTTTGAAGCCTTCAAGGAATGTATGATGGAAGAATTTGAGATGACAGATATTGGATTGATGGCGCACTTCCACATGATTGAAGTTAAGCAACAATAAGATGGGATTTTTATTTCTCAAGAGTACCTACGCAGCAAATATTTTAAAGAAATTTGGAATGGAGAAATGTTATCCTGTTACTACTCCAGTTGAAAGCGAATTGGAACTACGCAAAAATGAACATGGTGATATTGATCCTACATATTTTAAGAGCTTGGTTGGAAGTCTTAGATGTCTAACATGCACAGACTAGATTACTATATGGTGTAGGATTGATCAGCAGATACATGGAGACACCAGATTAGTCCCATCTTAATGCAGCAAAATGAATACTCTGCTATTTGAAATGTACGATCAATGAAGGCTTATTTTATGCATTAACTGATGATTTTAAACTCATTGGTTATTCAGACAGTGATTGGGAAAGAGACATGGATGAAAAGAAAAGTACAACTGGGTACGTATTTTTCATCGGAGAAAACAACATTCACATGGTCATCAAAGAAGCAATTAATTGTCACTTTATTTAGTTGTGAAGCTGAGTATGTTGCTGCAAATTCAATTGTGTCATTCTATTTTGTTGTGAAATATGCCGATATATTTGGGATTTCCTAAAGAAAATCCCACTGATATTTATATTGATAACCAGTCTGCAATTGCACTTGTAAAGAATCCAGTCCATCATGAAAGAAGCAAACATATAGGCACAAATTTTCATTTCATACGGGAGTACATAAAATTGAAGGAAGTGGAGCTATTACCATGCATGACAAATGATCAAGCAGCAAATATTTTTACGAAGCCACTTAAGCATGACGTGTTTACCAAACATAAATTTATTCTTGGGATGGTCAAGTTTAAGGAGGGTCATTGAACAAAGTAAACTTTGATCATGGAAATTCTAGAAGTATCAAGAAACTCTAGAAGCTAGAGGAAGTTGAACGTTCCAAGAAGGAAGAAATGTCCAGATGCTAATGAGTTGTAGAAGTGATGGCGGCGCAACATGGTGAAGGAAAAGTTTTTATTGGATGATGATATTATAGGCAGTTAAGCAAATGCATTTCATTGGACAGCTATATGTGATTGTCTTAAAGTTTCTTTTGTTTATCTATAAATAGATTTACTTGTGTGTGGTTTGTATTATTAAATAGAAGACAGAGTGCTCTGCTTTGACAGATTGTTGTTGATTAATAAAAGTTTGAGTTGTTAGATTTGTTTTCTTAAAAAGAGTGAGATTTTATTGTTTTCTACCCATCACAATAGCCGTGTGCTCTTTATGAAGTTTTAACCTTATAAGGCCATCTTCTTCCTTGTAGTCAACTACTTGCACATCCTTCTGTTATTTTGATATCATAAGTCTCCTATATGGATGTATATATCCTCTCTTCCTGTCAGTTTTGGTAGTTGGGCACGCATGCATTGACTCGTGCAATCTTCCCAATTGCTTTGCCGTGGGAGCTTGCTACCATCTCATTTTGTCCATTAAAACCGTGAAGTTTTCTGTTCCTTTGCATTAATTAATCTATTTCTTATCCCATGCAAATCATATGTATAGATCAAATGTAACCACGGGCATTTAAAGTCAAAAATAAAAAAAATAGAACAAACATAACCTTCTTCTGATAATCGCTCTGCAGTTGGAGTGAGTCCATGCATGCATGCAACATCAGTCTTTTTGATACAAAGTGACCATGATTCAGTGAAAACTTAAAATTACAGCAACTACATTCAAATTATACTTTCATCAGAATGCATCAATTATGCACTTGTTTATACGGTGGCAGAAATTAAGCTTAGAATTCAAAAATATGAATAAAGAAAGGGATGCTATTGTAGTAATTAAAAAAATGCTGACTCTATACAATGTATCACATGAGATATCTCTACTATTATAACCATAATACCTTTGACTCCATGTTCGACAGTGGTCCACCATAAATCTAACTATACATTTTAGACAATATTATTAGTAGCCACTCTATTAGTTAGATCACGAGATAAAAATAAAGTTAAATATTTAAACTTCTACCATTGAAATTAATAAATGTGTGAAAAGTAAAAGATAAAGTAAAATATAAAGAATGTTCAATGTGTCATTATGATGCTCCGAAGAGACAAAAATTGTTTCCATTTGATGCTCTAAGAAGAGACATCATTATTTGCTTAAAAAAGAGTACTGGAGAAAGTGATATTATAATTAGTTGCTTAAAAATTTATGCTTGTTTTCATCTTATATTTATTGGTATCCGGAAGCTTTTTGCAAGAGGAACATGCATGCTAAAAGTCTAGTTTATGTATAACAATTTATGCAGTACACCCCCCAGTCCCAAAAGTTAAGTCTCTGCTCTTAAGCTGAAGCTTTTCGGTTAAAATAGGTCTCAGCTCAGCCTGTATTATGATTTCAATTGGAGAAGGAGCATAGCTGAAATACAATTACAAAGGATCAAAACCAAAATTTCCAAGATTTTATGTCTTACGAATATGGAATGAGGCCATAACCACTTACTGCTCTAATCTTTCTAAAATTTATAAATAGAGAAATGATATACTCACATATGATCCTTAAATCTTTTTCGTGGTGGCATATTTCATGTTGGAGTGGAGATTAATTATTAAAATTAAAACGGGCTATACATTGCGTCCAATTATGTCGTGATCCCTAAATGAAAGTGCCTAATGAAGACTTCTTCAATAAATTATTACCGAGGGACTACATTAACACATGAATTAAATAATTAAAATGTAAATAGAGAGATGAATGGTTGATGATTTGAAGTACCAGAACTACACTGAAGTAATATTTTTAAGTGAATTTTAAAACAATCACAGAAGAAAGCTCTGACATTAGTTCATGTGTTTCTATGTACATAATTTTCCGAGTAGAAATAGGAAATAGCAACTGAAGAATAATACACAATCATACGTTTCTTATATGTGTTGGATTGGTTAGATAATTAATAAGAAGTCTAATAGAAAACAATGCTTTTAATCATGTTCCTTGTGATATGATCCTAGTCTAATCCTTTTGGGAGGAAGCGTTCAGCGAAAGAACTCTTGTCAAATACATTCCACATTAGCAACACAAAATAATTTCTGATGCAACTCAAAGTAATGTCCAATGTGGTAAAGCAAATAGTTTATGTAAAGCATTCCTACTTCAGCAACTTGGTTTTTGATGGCAAGAAAACTTCAGGTGCTTCCATTTTCATATCAATCAGAGAGGTTTGCGTACTATATGATTGCAAACTTATCTAAATAAAGCATTTGGATATTCTCGTCTGGGGATGATAGCTGTTTTGTGCCTCATCATTTTCTCATGCCTGACATCTTGACATAGATAACAAATAATAAACTTCTATCATTTTATTTTCTGTTAGAATTGTTCTTTTTTTTCCTTTTTTTTTTGCCGTGAGATTGAACTAGTTCATAAGCAAACTGTCTAAGAATCTCATGCCTGACATCTTGACATAGATAACAGATAATAAACTTCTATCATTTTATTTTTTGTTAGAATTGTTCTTTTTTTTTCCCATGAGATTGAACTAGTTCATAAGCATACTGTCTAAGAAGTTCTTCTACATGTGAATTGATTTTGTAGCTTATAAGAAGGAGAAGAAAAATAACAGAGAAGAATGGTGAATAATTAACAAAATTATCTATGACAAATATTGTTTCAAAGCACTAAGATTAAGCAGGAGATTTGGAATTGGCAGAAACTAACAAAACTGATGCAAGTACTTAGTGTTAAAATCTAAGTTTTGGTTCAATGCCATGGGATTGAGGCCGAGACCCGAGTATGTACGAGTACTTATATAACAATGGAGAATAGTTCTATCTTATCCACAATTTTCATAATTAACTTGGATGATGACTGAGACCAATTGAACATATGATTAATATACATAGAGTAATTGTTTATCTTGTTTGTTTAGTCATTTATTCATTTATTTATTTATACGTGTTTACATACTTAATTCATATATTCACGAACAAAAAGACATAAATATGCCCACACACAATGATACTCATGTATAGTACACCTTTTTCTCTCTTTAAAGTATTACTTGCTGGATTTAAAACTCTAGGTTCTGAACCTAGGTTTTGAGAAAGTGGAAGGAGAGCATGCATCTATTGAAGATCCATACTTCATGGATCAAGCCGAATGTCACGAAAAGGTGGATCTACTATTACAATCTTGAATATACTGTTCATATTTCATTTTGTCGGTACTGTTCATTCTTTTGATTCTTTTGTTGCACATATGTAGAACAGCCTGCCCTTTTCATATAATAAACCATGTGTTTTATAAATATAAGCTCAGTTTCAGACATGTTATTTATTCATTTATTGTGGTAGTAGTCATGGTTATTCCAAGATCCTGTGACTATTGAGTTGTCTAAGTTTATTTTAAGTATTGTTCTCCATTTTGGAAATCAGCTCTAAAACAGGAGCATTACATGATGGTATCAGAGCCTAGGTTTATGTAGGAGATCATAGGACTACTACTACATGAGAATATGTCTGTGACTTATTCTAGTTAATTGTTCCTTATTTTTTAATGTCTACTTGATCTAGTATCATGTCTATCCTATCATGTCCTTTTTATTTGACTTCTCTATCTTTGGTATTCCAGTTATCGACTCCTATCTGGCTCGTCGCACAATGTCAATCCAATTTCTTCGAGTGCGAGTCCGAGGGAAGAGATTGTAGAACTTAGAAACCAGGTATAAGGAGTAGCACAAACCTAATGAACAACGATAATATTACTAAAAACAATGTTGCAGTCCAAGAAACCGGATAGGATAGAGATGGTGTAAGATTTCTGGAGGCTGCAGCCATTGGTATTTTCTAGAACGGAAAGACCATTGAAAGCTGATTAAAGGATTTATAGAATCTCTTGAAGGTGGTAAGAAACCTGAAGGAGAATTGGGTAATGGTGGTGTATATTTAGCTGACCGATGTACGCCATGAAAATTGAAAAATCTCTTATTGACAATTTTTCAATAAAGAGATTACAATTTATAACGGTTTTCCATTTACAGAAAATGAGGAAAATCTAATTCCCTCTTTGTTTAAAATCAGGTTCTGTAGCAGCCTTGGAGGACGATCTTGCTCTCCATTGACACTCTGAATAAGTTCTTTGGTTGGCAAAAATTTTAAGCTCTTGGAGAATTCTAGCACAAGTACTCAAAAAGAGATAATCGAACTAAGCAAGAACCAAGTATCCAACCAATTAACTCCTTTCTTAGCCCAGCCTTCGGCTATTTATAGATTTTCAGGAGACCTTTGAATTGGTGTAACGATCCAATTAATGGCCTCCTTGATTGAGAATTAATTCTTTTTCTTTTAATTTGTTGGATTTATATTAAATCCTCAGGATTTGTAACCGACATCTTTAATCCCCTAGATTTATAACTGAAATACGGATCTTAGCCTTTAGATCTGCGTTTTGACTTCTGGTAGCTCTGCTGGTATGCTCAGACCCGCATTTGAGTGTCATTAAAGATGATTTTCACTTCTCGATGCTTTAAAATTGAAATGCGACCCTCTGGGTTAAATATGCATATGGGTTGCTCATTAGAAGAGTCAGGCGTGGATCTCTCTGCATTAGATGATCCGCGTTTGAGTCCTCAGAAATGAGTCTTGTTTGATTAGACCACGTTTGGGTGTAAACGAGGATAATTTTGATCTCTTAAGAGTTTAGAGTGAAAATGCGACCCTCTGGAGTTCGCATTAATTATGTTTAACTCTAATCATGAGCTAAGAAATTAACTAAAATCGCAGATCTCTCTTTAATTGTTGATCCGCATTTTAGTTTTTTTACTAGACCCACATTTTTGGATTTAATGTATCTTTGTGGGTAACTAATGCCATCCTGCATTTGAGTCCGAAACACGACTTTGTGGGGCCCATCTTTATTAGCCTAATTCGCAGATCTCTTGGGTTGGAAATTCGCATTTGGCTAACTTGAGAAATAATATTCGACTCTATGAGAGTCGCGGTTTTTCTTTCTTGGCTTTCGAAACGCGGATCTCAAATGATCCACGTGTTAGCCAATTATTATAAATTCTTTCTTTCTTTTCTTTTCCGTAGAAATTTCACTAGCAAAACCCCCTCCAAAGTTTTTAAAATTTCATAACTTTGATAGTGTTTTGAAATACTTTGGATAAATAGTAATGATAAAGAAAATGCGACCCTATGGTTGAAAATGTGTGCCTGCTCTTTTTAAGAGGAAAACGCGACCCTGTATTAACATTGCAGGTCTGCGCTTGAGAAGAAAAATGCAACCCTGCATTAAAAATGCAGATCTGCATTCTGCATGATGTATCTAAAGTTTTGCTACTTTCGCTGCCTTTTATGGTGCAGATATTGAACCGTCCCTTGCACTCATACGAGATTTGGGCCAAAGATCTCGGCCGTCAAATCCTCTAGGCAAATATCTCGTCTATCAACAACTGTATATAAAGTACTTAGTCATTTCTGAAAAGATTTCAAATTCGTAGTTTTTCTTTGTCTTCAAGCTTCTTCTGGTTTCTTTGTCTTCAAGGTTCTCTATGCTCTTTGTCTCCTGACTTTTTCAAGCTTTTCTTCTTTTAGTCTTTGGGTTATTCTGCGTCAAGTTTTCTTGAAGCTTTGAAAAAGATGACAGAGAAGGTCTCATCATCTAGTCAAGCTGCCGGTGGCCCTCAATACCCTCAAGCCGCTTCTGGTTCTTCTTCTACAGTGGTTCAGAAAGAACCCTTGATCGGTGGTGAGTCTCTTATTTTGATCTTTATGATTCTTGGTTTGTGATCCATATCTTGGATTCAGGAGACCATCATAATTTAGCTTTAACTCTTGATTTTCTTTTAATGCAGTAAACTATACTCTATGTCCTCCCTCCAAGAGTCAGTACTTTAGCTATGTTGGCAGGTACAATGGCGAGGCTCGTTTTAGGCTTCACAGGGATTTTCCAGCCTGCGTCAAGTCCAACAACCTAGATAGGAAAAACAAAATTTTATCTCCTACTCATTCTGTTCTGAGGGAGATTATGACAAATGCTCCTTTTGAAGGAAAGTACCGAAAATTGCTGAATAAGCCCTCTTTCTTGTTTGGAGATAATAAACAAACTCCCGATGATTGCTTAGATGATGGGGACTACAAGTGGCTCCGTCAAGTTAAAAAATCGTAACTTGTTTCTTCCTAATATGGAAAGATGTTACCTTTTTCTTTATCTTTAATCTGTTTCTATTCCCAGAACCATGTATTGGCATTTGAATAAAATATCGGATGGAGTTTTTAGGTGATTTTAAAGAGCATGGCGCGTTTCCACTTTCTACTGGAAGGAACGCCTCAAGTTTAGTTCTAGGGTCAGTAAAAAAGGAATATCCCTTAGGTGAGAGTCCTTTGGTTGCTACCACTTTTCTTCATCGATTTGTTGATACAAAGGGGGAGTTCCCAGTCCAAGACTTCCATCCAATAGGGTGAATTCATTCTTTTCTGAAGGCCTGGTGGGTGATGTTGACCGGTTATTTCTTGGAAAGTTTTGAAGAGCATTTGAAAAATATTGGTTTTTATCGCACAATAAGGGCAGTCCAACATGGGATCCATCCTAGTCATTTTCATTTCTTTTATTTACTTGAATTGTATAATTCTAATACCTGCACCTTTTTCACGCTTTGTGGTAAATTAGGGCTCGCACTCCATAAAATTTGTGAAATTTCAGGACTGTCCATTGGAGATATCCCTTATGAGGAATATGTTCGAACTGGGGAAGAACTTCATTTGGTAGAGGCTCAATATCCTTCAATCTATGAGACTTACTGGCAATTACTTTGCCATTACCATATTTGTTCTTGCATGTCTGGTGTCTGGCACCATGGCATAGAGCAAAAGAAATGGTTAAAATATCTTTTTCCAAATTTTGATTTACATAATTCTAATTTCACTCGTCTTCCCACAGTTCTTGAACAAGATATTGAAGATAGGATTGCTCATTCTGGGATGAATGCTTATGTTAATGAATCAGATGAGGACATTTTTAAGGCTAGGACCTCTTTTGATTGTTTCCATTATTAGGCCCAACAACCTCTATTAAATCCTACTTTGTTGGCAGGTTTCTTGATGTTATGGTTAAAATATTGTATGGTGTCACAAGATGCTCTATCGGTTGGAGTAGTATATATAGCGGTATTGTTAGCAAACGGCCGCCCACTTAACTTACTGCCGGCAATGGTTTGTGGTATTCAGAGTTGGATGAGAGTATTAATTGATAAAATTTGTAAGGTCAGAGAAGTCCTTGATAAGGATGGTAACAAGAGGACCAAGACTCCAAATCCACGAATAGAGCTTCCATATACGTATTTGATGGCTTGGATTGTGTTGCATTACCCATCATTGATGAGTCTGATTCACCCTCAAACTGACCTCAACTCACCGAAAATCCAACATTATGAAAGATCTCAATGGAAAGGTGGTTATATGGCTATGATTTGTAGACAACTTCAACATCATACCACTTTTGAGATGTTTAAGTGCTTCCTTATTTTCCAAATACCGATTATGGTGATGAGTTCATGGACTCACCTGGTGGTGATAACTTCACTACTCTGTCTCCTGGATGTTTCTGATGGTTGATAAGCATTTGTCCTGGGCATTTGGTTCTTCGTATAGGGAACATTTGCTATATTGAACCTTATTACCCCAATCGTTTCTCCCGTCAATTTGGATGCAATCAGTTGTATGTTGGGAATCCAAACACATCCATCGATATAGTTGGCAATTTATTTGAAAGAGCCAGAGTCTAGTACCACTTCATATCTGGTGGTATGAAGGCTAGATTCCATTTACCCTTGAAAACTCCAAACTTGTACATTTCCTTTTCTTTCTGTAACTGGTATTCTGCTACCCTCTCAGTTCCTCCCAATTTAGATGTAAATAGCACCTGCTTGAGGGATATTAAAGCATGATTTTCTCAAAAGAAGGAGGACGGTAGCACAAGAGTTCCGGGAATAGATGAATTTGGATAGGAATATGATAGTGAGGAAGATGATTCAAGAGATGAAAGAGACACCGCTACATTCCAATAGATCAACCCATATCACCAATTATTCCCGTGGCAAAAGGATCATCTTCAGGGATAGGATCTTCTCCTCAGAAGATTAATTCTACATGGAAACAACAAAAATATCCCCGTGACTTGCTAGTCATCACAAAAACTATTTTAGCTAAGGCAGGTGCAGCAATTCTAAGTTCAACTATCGAAGCTACTGAAGAAGAACATGAAGAAGAAGACAAATTGCATCCTTGTTCAGTTAAGAACCACCATAGCCAAGGGCTCATTATCGGAACTGGAGAGGGTACTCAAATAATATCTGAGTTTCCCAATAAACCAATCATAGAGGTTCCCTCTACTATTCCACTGACTGAGCCCTTGTCTTCTACTGAACCTCCTCCTATAGGAGTGTTGGCAAGTTCAGAAGAATCAATTCAAACTGCCCCAAAGAATACTACAATCCCTGATCCTCTGATAGTCCAAATTATTGACAATGATGAAATGCAAGTTGTTGGGGAGGTTCGCACATTAGGCTCTCTTTCAATGACAGTGCCTAGAGATCATCAATCCACAGAGATTGACAAAACTCATAAATATTTGCTTTGTGTAATTCAAATTTTGATTTCCTTTGCCAAATCTATGACTTTGGGATTTAATCTTATATTTTGATTTTTTTTTTCCAGAAAGAGTTGATCATCCAGATGATGATGATGATATTGACGGCGATGATCGATGTTCGTTCTTCCACTCCTCCATCAGATCATAACAAGTATACCTTTTTGATAGCCGAAGAGAGAGCTAAGATATATGGCCTAGGGGAATCAAGTGCTTGACCCCAAAGGGGTCCTTTTTTTTACTTCATATAGTATAGTTTCAACCATAATCTATTTTTTTTATTTCTTTTGACCCTCCCCGTTATTTTTAGAAATGCCATCTCCTGCTCCTACTTCTGAATATATGCCTAACACTGAAGTCTCTTCTGCTGAAGTTCCTGCTGAACTTGTATCCAGAGTTGACCCCAGTGTTGTTATACCTAAAGTAATCACTTCTTCTGTTGAAGCTACTATAGTTGAGTTGTTTCTATTGTTGAAGCTGTTGCCCCTGCGGAAGTTGTTGTTTCTTTAGCTCAGGATACAACACAGATTACATCACTTCTGAAAGATCCACTTCTCCACTTGTCCCCAGTCATTGAAACTACTGAAACTACATCTACTTCTTTTCCCACACCTGCTACATCTACCATCTCTTCATTGCACCAGCAGGCTATACAGAAGTTCACGCGCTTGCTAATGATTTACTTTAGTATTCCATTAAAGTTTTCTTCGATTTCCTAGACCATTGTGTTAACATGGTTTTGAAGGGGAATTCTTTTGCCTCGATTGCCACCCTCCTGAATCTCTATGTGACTGGCATAGAAAGCGTTGGAGGAGAAGAGAAAGTAGCTCCTTACAAATTGATAGTGACTCAGCTCCAAGATTTTGCTGATATTTTGTTGAAAATTCGTAGTACAGACAAGTCAGAAATGGTTGAGATCACTTTCAAAAGATTGATGGAGGAACAGTTCAAGCTCCAAAAAGAAGTCCAAAGGAAAATTGATGATCATCAGGCCCATATTGACAAAAAACTAACAAATCTTTATGTTCTCAAATAGAGAATGTTGTTGCTTCTGTCAAGGGTCAGGATCATGTTATTGCAAGAACTCAGGAAACCATTGCTAAAACTTAGGCTTATCTTGAAAAGACTTTGAAGGAGAGTGAGGAGGCAATGAAGACCCTCACTGATTTATTTAGGCAATGTGATAATTTGAATAGAGTTCTTCTAACAGAACAAGCACTTGAAGCCCTTAAATCTGACCCAATGACCAATGTAACTGTCAGCGAAGAAGAATTGCAAAGACCGGCAGCTGTTCAAGCTTATAAGACTATTCAATTATAGATGAGTGATACTGAGGAGAAAATCAAAACTCTATTGATTCATTAATTTGTAATGATTTTCTTGATATTGCTCATAGAGCTTTTGTAATGTTGAACAAATATCGAATGGAAATATTTTGCTTGTGGGAAAATTCTGTTGTCACTCATTTAGAGGTAACTATTAACTTGATGAATGATTTTGGTATTGATGTTCAAGGATAACTGTTAACTTGATGATCATTGACTCTCTAATATATATATTGTTCAGAGGTAATTATTAACATTACAATATAGAGTCAATATTCATACGCTCAAGTAGATTTGCAACGAATAAATAATTTTCTTGAATATGATAGAAGTAACTATTAACTTTTCCGAACAACTTGTGATTTTAGCTGTTCAGTGACCTATCGTATAACATATTTATGAATTGCTAGAGGTAATTTTTAACTTAACAAATTTGGAGGAATGAAATTTGGTTTGCCAGAGCAAATTTTTAACATAGCAAAATTTTGGTGGAATGAAATTTTGTTTTACCAAAGATAATTTTTTTAACTTGACAAAATTTGGTGGTATGAAATTTTGTTTGTCAGAGCTAATTTTTAATTTGACAAAATTTGGTGGAATAAAATTTTGTTTGTTAGAGGTAATTTTAACTTGACAAAATTTAGTGGAATGAAATTTTATTTGTTAGAGGTAATTTTTAACTTGACAAAATTTGGTGGGAAAAAAATTTGTTTTTGCCAGAGATAATTTTTTAATTTGACAAAATTTAGTAGAATTAAATTTTATTTGTTAGAGGTAATTTTTAACTTGACAAAATTTGGTGGAAAAAGATTTTGTTTTTGCTAGAGATAATTTTTTAACTTGACAAAATTTGGGGGAATAAAATTTTGTTTGTCAGAGGTCATTTTTAACTTGACAAAAATTTGAGGAAAGAAATTTTGTTTTGCCAGAAGTAATTTTTAACTTAGCAAATTTGGTGTCAGAAAATTTTTTGTTTGTTAGAGGTTATTTTTAACTTAGCCAAATTTTGATGGAAGGAGATTTTGTTTTGCCAGAGGTAATAATTAACTCAAATTTGGAGGAATGAAATTTGATGTGCTAGAGATAATTTTTAACTTGACAAAATTTGGTGGAAGAAAATTATTTTTGTTTGTCAGAGATAATTTTTAACTTAACAAAATTTGGTAGATGAAAATTTTGTTTATCAGAGGTAATTTTTAACTTGACAAAATTTGGTGAAATGAAATTTGTTTATGAAATGCGACTCTATGAGAATCCGCATTTTTGAAAAAAAATACGACTTTGTGAAATCCGTACGTTTGAAGGTCTGCTTTTTTTTTTTTTACTTCTTCCTTAGAGACAAAACGCAACTTTGTGTTTATTCGCGTTTCAAACTCTTTTGGCGTTAAAACGTGGAATTTGGAAGAAAAGAACTTCAAATCTGTCAGAGGTAAGAACTTAACATGACAAGTTCATGGAATTTTTAGCAAATCCCAATTATAAATGGATTTATTAGCCTTTACCAATCGCCGTTTGTTTTGTGTTAGTCATGCTATTCCCCTTAGTATGATAAATTGTCGAAGATTTTATTTAGACTCAAGTGCCAAACTTTTCTCTTCTCTAAACCCTAGTTGGTTAGAGCAGTTCATGCTCCCCCCCAGCATGGTGGAGCTAGTGAGAAACTTGTTCTCTTTCCATTACTTTGATGGTATTCGGCATTTAATGCTTTTTATCCTATCATATTAGGGTTGTCAAGGACCATGTCTGAGCTTGCATGCCAAACTTTCCTCTATCCTTAGTTATAGAGAAGTTAGATTTATTTAGTACTCCTATTGTTGTGGAGAGTTATGTATTTGTGGCAAGTTAGCAAATCTTCATTCACTGTACTCCATTGGGGAAATTGATGAAGTAGAGTACCACCAAATATTGACGGCAAATGAACCCCTTCTTGCAGATGAGCTCTATTTGATTGGAGGACAAATTTATCCTATTTTGCACATTCATTAATCTCTTTATAGTCTTCGGATGGTTGGCGTTTGAATGGACTAGTAACTAAGTCATAGTGTTGAATTTTTTTTCTTTTATTGGAGGACAAATTCAAGTATGTTTATTAAATGATTTGATACTTCTGCATTCTCTTTTCTGCAGTATTGGTCAAAGTTATAATTGAGAGTTATAAAAGAAGATATGTATCTCAAACCACTCAATCTTTGACTTGATTGCTTCTAACTTTTGCATAAGCTATTTGCATGAAATCCATGTCACCTTTAAAAGGTTCATGGTCTTTCTCCTCCATCGAAAACCAACTTAGTTTTTTATTATGAGTAATATTTCTTTAGAAATTTCCTATTGATTGGTATCGTTATCTTGTCACCATTCGGTTTTGCCAATCGGTATGCACCATTTGAATAAACAACATTAATGACAAAAGGACCTTCCCACTTTGGCTGGAACTTCTCTTTAGATTTTTGATTAGTTATGCTCGGTCTTCTTACTAAAAGGACTAGATCACCTTTCTTGAAAGCTCTCTGCTTGACATTTTTGTTAAAGATTTTGGAGATTCATGCTTAATAAACCTCAATGCGTTGTTGAGCTTCAAGGTGTTTGTCACCAAGAGCTTCCAATTCTAGAAGTCTTTGCTGATGCTTCTCTTCATGCATCATCTTGGCTGATAATGCAACTCGTAAAATAGAATTTGAATTTCCAAAGGAAGTACTACTTTGGATCCATACACCGAGGAAAAAGGTGTAGCATTCGTAGGTGTTCAGATAGTAGTTCGATATGCCCAAAGACATTCTCCAACTTTTTCATCCCAATCGCATTGGTTAGATGAAACGAACTTTTAAAGCAGCTTCACAATGGTCTTGTTGAAGGCTTCTGCTAAACCATTGGCCGTAGGATAGTGTGGAGATAAAGCCACACTTTCGATCCTATATTTGTTGCAAAATCTAGAGAATGATTGACTCATGAACTGAGGTCCATTATCATGAACAATTCTCCTATGTACCCCGAAGTGATATATGATATGATGTTTGATAAATTTGGTCACGTCTAATATCTTCACTTCTGTTAGGGGAACAGTTTCAGTCTATTTTGAAAAGTAGTCAGTTTTGGCCAATATGAATCCGTGACCCTTTGTTGATGGTGGCAAGATCGATCCAATAATGTCCATTCCCCATTGTTCAAACAGCCATGGTGTAGTCGTTTGAAGGAGATATTTGGGTGCTTGATGTATGAAATCTGTATGTATCTGACATACTTTGCATATTCTAGCATAAGTAACCACTTCTAACATCATCTTGGGCCAATAATATTGGTCCTGGTTGATGTGCTCCGCAAACGCCACTATGAGCTTCTTCCAATGCTTCCTGAGCTTCTTTATTAAAAAGGTAGCGAAGCAATTTCCATCATAGGATTTTCTATATATGGTCCGAACTTCAGCATTATAATAGAATTGAATAGCTTTCCTTCGAATTGCTACCGCTTTTTGGGGACTTCTAGTAATATTCTATAAAGAACATAATCTATATAAGGAAATCGCCAATCCTTTAGTTTGAGATCATTTTCAAGGGTGTGTACTTCATGTGCTTCTTGTTTCTTATTCGAAGTTAACATCATTTTGAGTTCGTTCTTCGGACAGAACAATACTTTACTGCCCACCATTATGCATTTGTTAGCATCTTTAGGCAATGCTAAAGTAGCAGCCAACGAGGCTGTGAGTCCGCATAACTATTCTAATAGCATGGCACGTGACTGATATAGAAGCCATTGAGACTATCAACTATCTTCATGACTGCTTGATAATAAGGTAGGAGATCTTCTGTAACGCCCACTTTTCGTAGTGTGGAAAACTAGAACGTTCGGCATCGAATGATAACTCGACAAGCCTCAATAAATATTACAGTTATATTACAATGAAAATAGGGCAAAATATAAAAATAAACAATAAATTTTTTAATTTAAAACAATAATATTTTTCTTCCTTACATAATATGCAATAAGAAAATAATAAACTAGAAATGCCGTCAACCTTGTAGCTTCGCCTGCTTCTAAAAAATATATTTAGTCATGTTCTACCTTTGGCGGGTCTACTAGTACGTAATAATCTATGTCTGGCCATGCATAACCAGGATCGTCACTAATGCAATCCAATAATATATAATAAAATATATAAAACAATGATATCTCAATAATATAAAAAGACATACAATTTAAAACAATCGAAAATCTCATATTTTAACACTTTATATGTCTTATCAATTTGTCTTTTTGTTAACGTCTTTTAATTATGGTATTTGAAAATTTAGGAGAATATGAACTTGGCTGTTCTGAACGCATCCCCGTGTACCCCCGAAAAAACGGAGCAGTAAATTGATCGGAAACTATCCCGATCCTCTCAAAAGGGAAACAGTGGCAGTTTTGATCAGATTCTATCCCGATCCTGTCAAAAGGAAAATAGTGACAGTTTTGATCGGAGCCTATCCCGATCCTCGTGTATGGGAAATAATGGCGCAGTTACGTTCAGCCATCAAATCATATGGATCCTCAATTTCCCCCATAAACCCAGTGTATGTTAATTTCATGTCAATTTCAGTATCAGTTGTTCAGTTCAGTAAATTCAGTTCATTATATGGATTTGTGATCATTAATAAAATTCAGTATTTAGTAACAGTAGTAGTAACATTAAGAAATAATGTAACAGTTTAGTAACTAATATTTTGTCATATATTATAGCAATCTTGTCTTATCATATCTTTTTCGGTATTCATTAAGTTTCCACGTATATAATTAAATCATTAATAAAATAAAACAGAGAACATAAAAGATAAAGTATAATTAATAGCATGTCTTTGAGTGAGTTGGATTCACTTTAAGAAAAAATATAAGTAGTAGCATGTTATAGTGAGTTATAAAACACATGTTAAAATAAAATATAATCATTAGTAGGTTTATAGTGAGTCAAAGGACTCACTTAGGCCTTGATTTTGGATGAAGTTTTTGGCCTAAGCGAGGAAATCTTCCAAGGTTCTCAAAAACTCTCCTTGGTTGAACCCTATTCTCTTTCTTGCTCTACTTCTCTTCTTTCACCCATATTTTGCTTTCTTACTTCTCTTTTTTTTTGTTTCAGAAAAGTGGGCTTGTTGGGGTCTATTTATAGGGAATTAAGAGTCCTATTACTACTAATAGTAGGAAAGACCAATATGGATTCTAATTGGATTCACTATCATAATTAAAGGCGGAATTCTAAGAGTTATGGAACCTCAAATAGGAATCCGGATATGAAAACCAAATTTGAATCCAAATCCTAATAGGTATAATAGGAACCAAATTAAATTTTATCAAATTAATTGGATGAGAATTGAATCCTACATTAATTAGGCTAGTCTATTTTACTACCTCAACTAGGATTTGGATTGGGTTTCTATTTATATTTAATATCTAGTCAAATTAGAATCCAATAAGTTAAAGAAAACCAATGAACAAGTCGTTGATGGCTTCACCAAAGCACTCTCGCAACCAAAATTCATGAAGTCCTGATCTCTCCTTAGTGCATCCAGTTTTGCATCAAGGGGGAGTGATGAAGTGTGATGCAAGTAACCATATTGTTACATAGTCATAATCATGTGTTAGTAGTGGTATTAGTGGAGCTTAGTTGTTAGGGAAGTTGGATAGAACTGGTAGTGGAGGATTCCATGTCTTTGTTAGTTTTGCTTTGACCATGTTTTTAGGAGTAAATACTATATGATCTAGTAGTGGATAGTAGTTGGTAGGTCACTTAATGTCATACTAGCCTATTTAAATCCCATGTATGTTAGTGTTATTTGGTGCCTCAGAAAAAATTTTGCTTCTCATATTATGATATATTAGTTCTTATCTTTGTCCACTTCACTTGTTCATTCTTATACAACAAGTGACATAATCTTCCCTAGTTGTCTCCGATGGGTCATTATTCTTCTAGTGGATAAGGAGTTGGGTCACTACTTGGTTGTTTCGCTTTACAATGCATTGCTACAAAATTTTCCATGGCTCTTTCTCTTGTATCTCCCAGAATATAGGAAGCTCTATTAGAGAGGTTAAAGGTTGTCCATTGTTTTTCTTCACATGAGACATATGGAATGTATTATGGATCTTTGCATTTGAAGGAAGTTGGAGTTTATCGGACACTTTTCTCATCTTTTCTATGATCTCATATGGACAATAGTATTTTGCAGCAAGTTTGTGAGGAGTTGACTCCTTAATAGAGGACTGTCTATAAAATTTTACTTTGAGAAGAACTAGAGTACCTACTTCAAATTGTCTTTCAGTCCTTTTATCACCATAAAGTTTCATTCTTTGCAGGGCTTTAAGAAAATGATCTTTTAGCAACTTAAGCACCTGATCCCAATCAAGTAGAGAATCTTCGACAGCTTATACACTTGTAATTTTGGGGTGTGGTCTTCCATAGACAATTTCATAGGGTGTATAAGCAGTAGAAGCGTTCCACGTGGTGTTATGCCAGAAAGATGCCCATGATAGCCATTTACTCCATTCCATTGGCTTAGTATTGCAAAAACACCTTAGATATGCTTCAATAGATTGGTTCACCCTCTCTGTTATTCCATCTATTTGCAGGTGGTAGGCTATACTTGGCTGCAATTTGGTCCTCTGAAGCTTGAATAGCTCATTCCAAAAGTCACTAGTGAAAATTCTATCTCTGTCACTAGTAACTGAAGTAGGAATGACGTAGAGCTTTACAATTTCATTACAAAAGATAGATGCTATCTGTATTGCTGTAAAGGGATACTTGAGAGGTATGAAGTGTGCAAACTTTGATATTCTATCAATAATTACCCAGATAGTGGTTTTTCCATAACTCATAGGTAACCCCTCAATGACATCCATGGAAAATTCTTCCCATAACTGATTAGGCATTGGTAGAGCCTCTAATAATTCAGGGAGAGAAATAGATTCACCTTTTTCCTTTGACACACATCATAGCATCTCACTTTTTGTTTGATCATTGATTTCATTCCAACCCACCCGAAAGTTTTCTTGATTCTTTGAAAGGTTTAATAATAACCAGAATGGCCTCCTACGAGTGTACTATGGTGATCATGAAATTTTTTTCACATAATGCATTTTATGGAAAAATGATGACCCTGCCTTTGTAAAACCATACCCCATTCAAGAGCCTATAGTGGTGATGAGAGAGAGAACCTGTAGCCACTTCTTCTGCATGGAGTGGAAGTAAGAATATTGTTGTACCATCTCCTACACTTTAGAAAGTCAAGAAGGTTGGCCAACAATAATTGAGGTTGAAGTTAATTCTATAGTAGAGGTAAGATTAGTTGCAAATTCTTCTCTCCTTCTAGATAATGCATCTGCACCAAGTTCTCCTTCCTTTCTTATATTCAACAAGATAATCATATTTAGTTAGTTTGAGTAACCATGGGAGCTGAGATTCTTGCTTGTATCTCTGGTCCAGTAGTATTTAAGGCTCTTTTGATCTATTTTGATCACAAACTTTCTTCCCAACAAGTATTGCCTCTATTTGTTAATGGCTAATAGTATAGCCATCATCTCCTCTTCACATCCATCATTTGCTTTTAATGGCTCCTAAACCAACAGCTGAAATATCATATTCAACAACAAACTCTTTGTCAAAATTGGACATCTTAAGAACATGTAGAGACATGAGTACTTCTTTGAGTTTGGCAAAAGATTTCATGGATGATCTGTCAGACTATTTGAAAGCCTCCACTTCTACAATTTCATTCAAAAGTGCTACCATACCCCGTGAGGCCAAAAATCCCTCTTAAAGCCTTCGGTGTAGCTGGTATTGGGCTATAGCTTCAATCTTTTTATTGTCTACAGTTATGTCATTTGGAGTAATGATATATCTAAGATAGCCCACTTGCTAACTACCAAACTGGATTTTGCTGAATTTTGCATATAATTGATTATGTCCGAGTGTTTCAAGAACTAGATTCAAGGGTTGAAGATGAAGCTCCCAGTCTTTGCTATACACAAGGATGTTGCCAAAGAAGACCAAGACAAATCTCCTTAAGCATTGTCTGAATATGTCATTCATCAGATTTTGGAATGTAGAAAGAGCATTGGTGAGATCAAAAGGCATAATCGTTATGGCCATTATGTGTTTTGAAAGCTGCCCTGGCAATATTGGACTTTGCAACCCTCACCTGATGATATCTAGAATGGGCATCTAACTTAGAAAAGTATGTTGTGCCATTCAATTCATCTAATAGATCATCTATAAAGGATATAGGGATCTTATCGTTTATAGTAAGTTGATTGAGAGATTTGTAATCTATGCACACACATCAACTTCCATAGGATTTCTTCAGAAGGACCACTGGAGAGGCAAATGGACTGATGCTTTGTCTAATTACACCAGATTGGAGCATTTCTACAATCTGCTTTTCAATCTCACTTTTTTGGTAAAAAGGGTACCAGTATGGCCTTGCATTAACAGTAAAATGAGAGTCAGTTAAAGGTACATGATGATTAGTCAGTTAAAGGTATATGATGATCACAAGCACGTTGAGGTGGAAGCTCCTCTGGAACAGAAAATACATCTTCAAATTCCTCCAAAAGATCTCAAAGTGAATTTTGTATTAGTTCTGTGTGTCATTAGTTGAACTGACACAAACTTGCACAGCATAGACCATCCCTTTTGTTAATATAGTTTTGGCCAACTTTTCTTCTCCCATCAACTCCATAGCACTAGGTAATAAACCCTTCAATAGAATAGGTTTTTTCCTTTGCTAAAGTTTTAAAGTCTTCCTGGAAAATGCCACAAAGTTGGATTAAAGCTTTGCAGCCGCACAGTTCGCAGAATGACTTGAGAGTCACCATGGGTATAATCAGCAAATTATCTAATGTTTCAACCCCTAGTAGAGATATTTTAGTATCAGGACAATTCTCTCTTTCTTCAAATTTCTCACCACCTACCACAGTTACCAGAAAGGGTGATATCTCAACAACTTCCAAATTTAATCTTGCTTCAGTAATGGAATCAATAAAGATACGTGTTGCCCTAGTGTCCACCATAAATCCCGCTTTTTTCCATGAATTTTGCCAACCAATCTAATAGAACTCACACCCGCTGTTCCTTCTATTATATTAGCATTCAGTGAAAGAATTTTGTTATTTGATATTTTTTTTTCTTCGACATCTTCAAAACCCCAATCCTTCTCTTCCTCGAATTCAAAGGAAATTTCCAACCTATAAACCTTCTGTTTTTGCATTTGTGGCTAGCTTCATTTTTTTCATTGTAGAAAAAACATAACCCTTTATCTCTTTTTTCTTTGTATTCATGGCTAGATAACTTTGTCACCGAATTATGTGTAGAAGTGGAGCAATTGAAAATGTTCTTTTTACTGGAAGAGGGGTTGTCAAAATTTTTGCTACAGTTTGTACTGCTATTTCCTTTTGGCCTTTTGCTGATTGTAGTAGCTTTTTCCTCCACCATCCTGGCCATTCTCATAGCTGCCTTCATAGTAGTGGGTTATTTGGCCATTATTTCATATCTAATAGGTCCTTTTAGACCACTTATAAAGCAACTAATCAAGAAATCCCCTGAAAGCCCACGAATGTGGTGAGAAAATCTCATGAACTCACTGAGATATTTTTCATAAGACTTTATTTTTGTTTTAACTTGGACAATTACCCAATATAATTAAGGGTTGTGGAATGGTCATACACTGACAATAATACACTGACAATAACCCACTTTCAAATTCATCCCAAGAAAGGCGTGATCCTTTGTTATGAATAGCCCATCTATACCACTGTAAAGGACCATTTTCCAAATGGAGGGTAGCTTGTCTAATCTTCTGTTCTTCACCAACTATATAAAATTCAAATAGTTACTCAATCCTATACAACCATTCATGAATTTCTTTCCCACCCAACTTTAAAAAAATCTTGTATGGGCTTTATCTAATTACTCTTTTGCGAGCCTTGAATTAAAGATTTTTTGGGTTTATCTTATTCTTGCCATTCATAGTCCTTAGAGTTGCTTGATTGACTATTAAGAAATTTAGGAGGATTACGAAGGATTGGAACCACTCTGTCTTGATGCAAGACTTTGCTAGATTCTGCAGGTGGAGTTTGATCCTGAATATCAGCTCTCAAATCCAAAATTTGGTTCTTTAGCTCTTCTTTATCAGAAGATATATCAAGATCACACTTCTACAACAACATTTTCAACTCTTTTGTTTCACCAATATGAGCTTCAATGACTCCCTTCTTCAGCCTATCAAATTTAGCAATAAATGGAGAGTACGATACACATGATTTCCAACATCCTTGACAGGAGAGAGATCATGCCTTACTCCGATACTAATGTTGCAATCCTTCTTAGAATTATTGTCGCTGCTAGATCTTATTGCTAGCATGGAGCTGGACCTATAATAGTTTAGGTGAAGAAGATGATAGAGGAAGAAGAAGAAGATAGTTTAGAAGAAGAATTGAGGGGAGAAGTGAGGAATTATATTGATCAAATGATTCAAGGTTACAATGATGACTAATCATCTATTTGTACAAAATAATTCCTCAATTTCTCTAATTCCACCGCTCCTAAATCTTCTATCGTTCGTGGACATTTGCATGGGCATGAACAGAAGACAGTTATAGCTGTCCAACTAAATTAACTAATCGAGAGAGAACATGGTAAGTGAGCTTACTCAATAGAAGCCCGACCAAGTAACTCGTTTCTTCAGTTCTCAACTCTAGACCTGCTCCGGCAATCAGGAGCATGCACATACCCCTTTGAACCAAGTCTTTGACAGGATAAGCTTAGGGTTTTGGAGGCGCAGGAGTGTTAGGTATTGAGGAGAGATAAGGGTCTATCTAGGGATAGAGATTGAGATTTGTTTTCATCCTTTTCACAAGGAAATTGTGGATTAGAAAGGAGTTCACGAGAATGGGAGAGAGAGAGAGAGCAGGTGTGTGTAAGAGGAGAGAGAATGAGAAGAGAGCGGAGATATGACAGGGGGAGGGGTGTTTTGAAGAAAACATTGCACTTTAGTGCATGTGATATGCTCCATATGTAAAAGTTTTATTGGGACACATAAGCATCATAGGAGGGTATTCCTCCTTCGCCACAGGTTTTCTAGTTTCCTCATATACACACACACACACACACATGTACATTGATAAGAGTATACCTAAGGTGACGCCATAGGAGAGTTGCCTATAAAATCATCATAAATCTCAAGATAATATTTGTGGAAGATATAAACCATTAATTGTGATATTCACTTTAAAATATTAATATACAAAAAATCATGCATTATAGATATATTTTGACCGTGTATTGGATATATACAAAATGAAATTTTTTTCAACAATAGAACAAATAAAACCTCTTGATCGATTATAAAGAAGTGTCTAAATCATTTATGTGCCATCTAAATAGAGCATGGAATTACAATTAATAGTTTGGATCGTTTACATACGCTCTTTATGTTGAGATTTAGGGCGTTTCCATAGGCAACTCCCCTATGGTGTCGCCTTTGGTAGACCATTGCTATATATATATATATATATATATATATATATATATATATATATATATATATATATATATATATATATGTATATATATATGTATATATATATATGTATATATATATATATGTATATATATATATATGTATATATATATATATATGTATATATATATATATATATATATATATATATATATATATGTGTATATATATATATATATGTATCCTCACTCATGAGTGGACAATATAATAATTATAATACTACCTAAAGAGAATGACTAATACAATTACAAATTCTCAAGATGTTTTGGATCTGCAACCGCTATCAAATCTTGAATCTTCAAATGTTTTTGATCTACAACCGCAATCAAATTCTTTTTGTCATCCATCCTTTTAACCTAAGCATGCCGAAAAGAAGTCATTTCTGTGAGGTAATCATTCAGCACCAAACAACCTTCATAGATTTAATAAATTCTCAGTACTCCCAGCGGGGGTTTTGTTGCAACCCAAACCAGCGTGCTTGCTTGCAAGTTCCAGTACTGCCCACCAAGTGTGGCCTCCATCGCCACTATTTGTCTTACTAATTGAACATCTACCATTGACCTCATTTGGCTTTACAATCTGTATCCTTATCTAATCACAGATAGTACAAGGAGAATCTCAAGAAAATCTCAAGGAAATCTCTAATTGGTTTTTGAAATAGATTTGAGTCGAATCCAAACACATCAAGATTGAGATTTTGAATCCAGTCAAATCCAAATTAAATCTAATCAGATATTTAAATAGAAAATTGGGAGGAAATTCAGCCTATCAGCTAAATTCTTGATCAAATCAAGGCCAGATACAATTAACCAGAGGATTTAAATCTAAAAAGAAAGCGGGATTTCCATCGTCATCCACAAGGCAAGTTAAGTAACCACCATCAGCTTATAAATAGGCACCAAGAGAGATTTATGAAGACACTTTTGGGAATATCCAAGGTTATTTGATATGCTTTTGAGCACGTATAAGTAGAGCTTACTAGTTATTTGGTCATACAAGTTATATGGACGACATTCAAGAAATCTAGTAGCGATAGCTGCTCTAGTTTCTAGGTTCTTCATCCATCTTAGAAACTCTTTGACTACGATCTAAATTGTACACTCCCAAGTGTAAGAGATCAACAAGTAGTATAAGAGTAGTAATCCAAGATCGTTCTCTTGACGGTCATTTTGTTATTGTGTGACACTAAGAATAGATTATGGAATTAAAAAGAAAAATAAAGATAAAATTTTTATTAACTAAAGACTAAAACTAAAGATAGAAATTTATTTTAGTTAAAATTATCAGTCAGATAGATGCAACTCCCTTATAGGATAATTTAATATATATATTTATGCTTTTTTTCTTAGTTGTATAGATCACGTGGTCTTTCTACAATCAGAAACTAAATTAATGAAGCTCAAAACATAGAAAGTTGCAAACTTGATACTTTGAATAACTTCTCCCAGTTAATTCTATATGAATTTTGAGTTTATCTAAGTATGCAATATGAATAAGAAAAATAAACATTCAAAGTCTAAGTATATACCGTGCCTAAAAGTCAATGGTATATTAAAAACTAAGCAATGATTATATCGTCAAATAATAGAACATCAGAAACTCAAAATCATATCTAAATGCCTTCAAAGATAATAGAGAATCAAAGATATCAATTCCACAAAACACAATTAAAACCAATAAGCATAAAAAAAATACATACAAGTAAATAACCTAGAGTTTTTTATTCTATCTTATTCAACTCAAGAATTTAACCACTCATACTCATCATGATCATGAACAAAGAGAAAAAGAATTCTTTTATTGATTTTTATGAATGAGTACAAAAATTAAATCTTGAATCAAATTTTTTTTGAATAATTAAAAGATTCATAAGAATTACAAAACTTGGATTATATTGGCTATTTATAGACTTACAAAACACTAATAGAAATTCCATTTACAACAAAACTCTAAATTCTTCTTAATATTTATAGCAAGTCTCTTTGACATACCCTTCAATAGCAAGTCTCGAATTTGTCTTACAGTTGACTGCTATCGACAACAAGTAGATGACTATCGATAGCTAGTCCTGTTTTTATATAGATGTGGACTGATATTTGAGATACACTTCGATACTTTGATTTCCTTGCATATAAAACCCTGCAAAAACACTAGAAAAATATCATAGTAAGGAATTTGATTAATAAAAAAAAATTTCTATTAATTTTTTGTATTAATCAACAAAATTGGATTATGGTTGTACAAAATAAATTAAATTAATTACTTTTTTTTAAGTATAGTCACACCCCTAACTTGAGTTTTGCTAGTTCCTCTCAAATTTATAGACTAAAGAAAAAAAAAACTAAAGACCTAAACTAAAAAGAAAATAAGTCCTAACTCACTTTCATAAGAATGACGATTGCACTTAGTATGTGTAACATACTGTTAAACCCCTACCTTACCATAGTAGATGAGTATTGTCTTATGAGGATTTTTAGTGATGTTACCCGCAAATATCAAAAAATGTTGAGATTAAGAAATAAATAAAAGAAAAAATATGGACAAGTGTAAAATAAAGAAAATGAAAAATGTTAATATCCTATTAACTATCTATACTATTACTATATATAATATGTTTGCTTTTCACTTCCTTTCCATATGAAGCTCAATTAGATATGCATATACAGATATCTATGAGAATGTTAACTTTAATTAATCACTTACAATCTAATACGTTTATGTATCCATCATGCTCATTTAAATCGTATCATACATATACTTTACTTTCAATTATATTCTCCTATGTACTCTTGTGAGCTTGTATATATGTCTTGTCAAGTTTCAAACTCTACTAAAACTTATAGAACCCTTTTCATATATATATATATATATATATATATATATATATATATATATATATTCTTTTTCATAGACACTTGCCTTTTATGTGAACATTCATACTTACCGAGATACAAAAGCCCAATTACTCAGTTCACAACTATAATAAAAATCCATAAGTATCATTTGTGTGAAATTACCACGGTACACAAACCAAACTACTTTACACTTGTTTTCTCTTATTTACTTACTATATATATTTTTTATTTGAATTATATTACCTTAAGTACTAGGCGCACTTCTTTTTTATACATATATGATAGGTCTTCCTTTTAAGTTTTCTCTTTGTTATCAACTCATTTTGACTCATCGTGTAAGTGTTCATAGTGCATACTCGATTCTAATCTTAAGTATCCTTATATCTTACTATCAAATTTAAAATCTCAATCAAGATCACATAAGAACTACTATTATAAAAGTATTAAAATTAAGATATCAATTTCATAAATATACATGTAGAGGACTTCAAATCTTACTTTCTACTTCACATAAATAATTTTTTTTAAACTATGTTAGTTAATTATGATACAGTAAAGTACAATGTATCTGTCCCACCCCCAACTTAAGTTATGCAATGTCCTCAGTATATCAAAAATATAACTATGAAAGTAATACACTTAGAAATAATGTAAGAGGTTAAGGATAAAATATACATGGGTTTGTTAGTTTTCCAAAAAACTCACTCCCTTTTATAGTCGATATCACTGACATCTCTGATGAAGACCTTTTTGTCACTTGCGTCTTTGATACTGGAAAAACTCTGTGGTCTTCTAACTCGTCGCTTCATCTTCATCAGGAGAAATTTAGGCATTCTCACCAACCACTTATCTTAATACTTTGGTGAGAAGCCGATAGTGATGTTGTTGACGACGCTCTATTCGGACTTGCTGTTCTTCAATGACTAGCAATCTTACATTGAGGACGACTATCACCCTTATGATCTACTCATTTAGTGTATGGAGTGTTACTTCTTCTGGTCGGGCCACTACATCTATTGCTCTTGTTGCACCCGCTATTCCTGTTGGGCGTGTCGAGCACTCATGCTTCCTTGCACGGTGGTATCCGTAAATGGTTGCATGGTGTCATCTCGTGATGGACGGACTCCATAATTCATGCAAATTTTTGTAATCAGAGATGACAAAACTAAGTGAGGTTTCACTAATCTCAGATACTAGATGTACTCATGGGCTTGTCCCATGCATTGAGCTATTGTGAAGTACAAGTTGGATGCGATATCGAATGCACGTCTCTCCAAAATCATGTTCAACAACATTTCATCCCTTGAATATAGTTCCGTTGTTGCATAGGACCATAGGATGTTATATTTAATAAATAGACTTACAAGATATACTCCTTTCTAACATAGTGCACCTTCAAGAAACTCATATTAAATGCAACATTGTTGAGGTTCTCACAAAACATTTTGAACCAACGAGAGCCACTTGGTATACCATTCACAATCTCCACAAAAGAAGGATTCTCCTTAGGAACATTAGGTACATGGATTATCCTTAAAATTTCTTCCCTTGTGAATGGTATTTGCCTGCCTCTTATTGTGGATTATCCATATTGATCTCTAAGTGTCGGTTGCAAGTTAACATAAAACTCATGCAGGATCTCATTACATGCTAGCATGTGTGCATATCTTGTGTATGCCTCTAACTCTGCAACTTGCATCTGTGCTCTGAAAGCCAAATTCTCATTTATCTTCGAGTAGTCGACGGCAAATTCGGACCAAAGTTTAAAATCTTCATACTTCTCCAAGATTTTTTTTTGTTGCCTTTGCAGCTCTTATCCTCTATGGAGAAGATAGGCCAGAGGATTCTACTCTCAGTCTCTTAGAAACAATCTGCTTCTTGGGTCCCATTCTGCAAAAATTAACTACAAAATACATAACTTAACAAAATATTATTATTTCTTCAAAAATTATGCATGAATTTATCACGTATAATTATTCTATTTTTTTTAATTTAATCTCTTGTTTCCCTCTATTTTCTTTTAAACAAATAAATTTGGTTACATAATTCCATATTTTACCAAATTCCTCCTCCAAAAACAATCAAATTCTACTTTGATTTAACTATTATTGCATGAATTTGATATATGACAATTATACAAGCAACCAATGTAATATAATACCAAAAAGTTGAGATTTTCACCTTTTCTACTCATGATTTTAGCATATAATATCAAAAATTTCATGAAATTCGTAAAAATTTCTCATAACTTTGATGAACTATCCCAAATCTACTAAAAAGTAAGGATATAGGTTTTTGAGACAAAAAAATATTTTTTACAAAGAGCAAATCAAAGAGAAATCAAAGAGGAGAAATCTTATTTAATTGAAGACTAATGAAAATTTGAAATAAAATACGCAGAAATAGTTTTGGTCATCGAAAGGAAAGCTTTTGGGCGTTGGGTGCTGTAGAAAGAAGGTTAGAGTTTTGTTTGTGGAGAATTCAAAGATCAATTTATAGATGGGCATCTATAGATGGGCATCTCAATAGATGGTTGTCGGCAGCCGCTTCGATAGCAGCTTTAACAGCTACTCTTGGCCAGGAAAAAAGTTTGCTTTTACAAGGCCCGCTGTCGACAACCACTTTGACAACAGTTTTGACAGTAGCTCTCTGTTGAGACTGATGTCAAGCTAATTTTTTTGATTTTTTTAGTTAATGCTAGTTCCTATGCTAATGCTATTCCTAATATCTAGTTGTTAATTCCTAGTTCTAAAATTAATTCTAAACTAAAAATTAGTTCCTAATTACAAAAGTTGTTTGAAAATTTGAAAATTTTGAAGGAAAAGGGAAAGAAAGAAAGAAAAAAATGATTTTTTTTAAAACAAAATTGTTAAACTCATCATAAGTATCAAAACTATGTTGTCTTTATAAGCCATCCCCCAACTTAAAATACACATTATCCTCAATGAATCGATATATCTAGTTAATTAGTCAAGAACAAGTAAAAATTTGAGAAGGAAAAGAGCTTAGAAATTACCTCGGTCCGGAACTTATGATGTAACAGCTGCATAATAAAATTATTAGTACATAATATGCAATAATATACATAGTGTCTTTGTTTAGTTCGTATCAATGAGATGTCGATTCACTAGATCATGAGATTCCTTGGAGTGCTTCAGAAATTCCAAGTATTGCTTTAATCGTTTCGCATTTACTTTGAATATATGACAATTTTTTGGATTTTTGATATCAATTGTGCCATATGGATACACAATTTTAACTATAAATGGTCCGATCAACCATGAACGCAAATAGATGAAGGCTTGAATCATATAATAATACTTCGTCATGAGGATGAAAAACACGGCCTGCGATATGGTGATCATGCCATATTTTCATTTTCTCCTTTGAAATGCGTGAATTGTTATTGCATCACGTCTTATCTCTTCCAACTCATTTATTTGTAGCTTTCGTAATAGGTCAGCTGAATTTAGATCAAGATTTATTGGTTTGATTGCCCAATACGCCTTATACTCTATCTCTATAGGCAAATGACAAGTCTTCCCATAGACCATTCTATATGAAGACATACTTAAGGGTGTTTTATATGTTATACGGTAAATCCATAAAGTATCGGTCAGTCTAAACAACTAATCGTTGTGAGAGGGATTAACCATTTCTCTTTCCTATTGGCTAGGTCAACTTGTCCATTTGACTGTGAGTGATAAAGTGTAGAAATCTTGTTTGTGATATGATACTTTTACATAAAATTTTTTAAGCCTTTATTAGAGAAGTGAGAATCCCCATAACTTATTAAGGCTTTGGGAACTCTAAATTTGGATAATATATGTTCTTTAAAAATTTAGTAACAGTCAGTTGATCATTGTTTCTATATACTGCCACTTCTACCCATTTAGAGACATAATTGACCATATGAGAATACAAACATATTTGTTAGAAATAGGAAACGATCCCAGGAAGTCAATGACCCAATAATTGAATTTCTCAATTGTAAGTATGAGTGTTAGGGGCATATCATTCTTTCTGGTTAACGCTCCTATTTTCTGATATGACTCGCATCTCTTAGAAAATTCATATGCATCTCTAAACATAGTAGGCCATTGAAAATCACATTGGAGTATTTTGGCTACCGTCTTTTTAGATAAAAAGTGGTCCCCACATACTTCTGTATGATAGGAAATAATATGCTTTGAATCTAATTATCAGACACACAACACCTAGTGATTTGATCTAAGAAATATTTCAACAAGTAAGGTTCGTCGAAAAAAATGGCATACCTCGTATAAAAATTGTCATTTGTCTTGGCCTCCAATGATTTGACATTTCTTCTACAATAAAAAAAATTAATAATGTCAACATATCAAGGAGTTCTTGTAATTGAAAATAGTTGCTCATCAGGGAACAAGACCCTAATTTGTAGCTTATCATTTTTTAAAGTTAGTCTAGAGAGGTGATTTGCAACTACATTCATTACTCTCTTTTTGTCCTTAATTTCAAAATCAAACTCTTGGATTAGCAGTATCCATCAGATTAGTCGTGGCTTTGCATCTTTCTTTGTCAAAAGATATTTGAGCATCAAAGATATGTAAAAACAATTATATGTGAGCCCAAAATATGAACGAAATTTATCAAAAGCAAAAACTACAGCTAGAACTTCCTTCTCTGTTGTAGTATAATTCGTACGAGCGTCATTGAGAGTCTTGCTAGCATAGTAGACCATGTAAGGTTTTTTAACTCTTTGTTGTCCTAGTACAACTCCAATTGCATAATCACTTGTGTCGCACATGATCTCGAATGGAAGTGATCAATCTGGAGGTTGGATTATTGTCGCGGTGATGATCATCTCCGTGAGGGTTTCGAAAGCTGTTTGGCATGCCTGTATCTATTAAAATTGCATGATGGTGAGAAAATGATCTAACAATAGTACTAAAATCATTTATGAATCTTCTATAAAAGTCTGCATGTCATAAGAATGAATGCATGTTTTTCACAATTGTTGGTATCAGTATTTCAGAAATAGACTCAACTTTAGGCTTATCTACTTCCATCTCTTTAGATGAAGTGATATGGCCCAACATAATACCTTCTGCATGAAGTGACATTTTTCCCAATCTAGGAGTAGATTTTTCTGTTGATACCTTTAAAGCATAGATTCTAAATTAGTTAAATAAGATTCAAATTATTTCTAAATATAGATAAATCATCCATAAATACCTCTAGATAGTCTTCAACTATATCGCTAAAAATACTTATCATACATCTTTGAAATATTGCGTGTGCATCACATAATCAAGATGGCATTCATCTAAAAGTAAATATACTAGAGGGACAGGTGAAAGTTGTTTTTCTTGATCCTCTAATGCAGTTTCAATTTGATAATAGCCAAAATAACGATCAAGAAAACAATAAAATTAATGCCTAGCAACTCTTTCAAGTACTTTGTCAAGAAATGGTAATGGAAAGTGATTTTTACTTGTTACTTTATTTAGCTTCTAATAATTGATGCACATACACCAACTTGTAGTAGTGCGAGTAGGTATTGTAGACACAAAAAAAAGAAAGAATAATAATAAATAAATATACAAAAAGAAAAAGAAGAAAAGGGTGACTAGAACCCGCGGGGCGTGGTGCACCCGCCGGTGGCACCAATGGGGTGCATCCCGCGGGGAGCCACCCGCGGGTTGCACCTGCGGGGTTGCAACTGCTGGGTTGCACCTGCAGGATGCCACCCTCACGGTGCGCCCCTGCGGTGGGCGGTGTTATCTTAGGGCGGTGTTATCCAATTTCAGTATTTCTATTATGTGGATTTGGCCCACGATAAGGAGTTTAAGGGAATAGTTACTCCTCGATCTTGGTGTTTTTGTTACGTGGATAGGTCCCAGCATTTAGGGGAACAGTTACCCCTCGATCTATTAAAAAAAAGACGAGAAACTTTCCAGAAAGACAGAGTTTCCAGAGTGGGGAAATTCTCAGAGAAAGACAAAGTTTCCCGAGCGAAGAAATTCTCGGAGAGGAGATTTCCAAATGAAGATAAACAGGGAGATTGAAAAATTTCGAGAGCAGAGTTCCCTCTCCTTCTCCTCTAGCAAGAATTTGGCATCAGAGAAATCAATTGACGCGAAGTTCGGATCGTCAACGAAATGTAGAAACAAGGCTCCACCACTGCCAGAACCCACATAAATTAAAAGGGGAATCAAAATCAATCATTCCCCATTCTTGTAATTCTGATCTTTTCGTGTAATTTTATTTATGTTGATGTAATTTCAAAGTAAATTTGTAATAGAAAGAAATTTCCAATTTTCGGGCATACAGGTATCATCTATCCATCCTCGTTTTTAATTATTGTTACCCCACTCTTTTTTGGAACAACTTGTGTTGGACTTACCTACTTACTATCAACAACTGGATAGATGATACCAGCATCTAGTAGTTTCAATACTTCGGCTTTAAACCACTTCTTTCATGGCAGGGTAAAGCTTTCGTTGCATTTACCTAATAATCTTGGCTCCATCGTCCAAAGCAATGCAATGTGTTCAAATAAAGGGGTCCACACTTTTGATGTCCGCCATATTCCATCCAAGAGCTCTTTTATACTTTCGCAATATCGATAGTAGTCGCTCTTCTTTATTTTCATCAAAATGCACTGAGATGACCACTAGAAAAGTATCCTTAGGTTCCAAAAGCGCATACTTTAGATCTTCAGGTAGCAGTTTTAGCTCAAGTATTGGTACTTGGATATCAGATGTTATCAATTTCTTTATAATTTGAGGTAACTCTTCTTACACTTCTTTTGTTGGGATCCATCCCGTGATATTCGAACATTGGGAATTAGTTAGATCTTTATGATTCAATTATATGTTCGAATTTGAGATATTGAAGGAAGTCATAGTTCGCTATTAATGCCATCTCAAAAAGACACACACAATGATACGATATCTCCTTCATCATGGATTTGTTCAATGTAATTAGTGTCTTGAAATTCATCATTATCTATATTCATTTATTTGCAAACATTAAAAATATTAAGTTTAAGAGTCATATTTCTGAATGAAAACTTCACCATACCATTCCTGCAATTTATAAGTGCATTAGCCATAGCTAAGAATGATCATCCGAGGATAACTGGAATATGAAGACCTGAATTCTTCACAGGTGCAGTATCGATAACTATAAAATCTCCAGGGAAATAAAAGTTATCGATCTGCACTAGAAAATCTTCCACAATGCCCTCAGGAAGCCTTTCCAATCTATTAGCTAGTTGTAGTGTGACTGGTGTAGGTTTAAGTTCTCCTAGACCTAGGTGCTTGTAAACTAAAAATGCTTAAAGATTTACATTAGCTCCCAATTCTAGAAAACCTTTCTCTATATTATGTTGACCTGTCACACAAGAAATAGTAGAATATTTAGGATCCTTATATTTAAGAGGCATTTCAGAATAGAATAGTGCACTTGCCTGCTATGTAAGAAATGCTTTATTCTGTACATAGTGACGTCTTTTGATAGTGTACAAGTCTGTCAAGAATTTTGTGTATGAGAGGACTTGTTTAATCACTTTTAGCAGAGGTATATTGATCTGTACTTATTTCAAAATCTCCAAAATATCAGCATAAGATGCACTAATATTTTAAGACTTTAATCTTTGAGGAAAAGATATAGGTGGTTTATAATCTATGGAAGTGGGCTTTTTAGAATTATCATCTTTATATTGTTGCGCTGAATAATTGTCCTGCTTCTCTTCAATAGTTCCTTTTGAAATGGGCTCATCAAGTATCTTTTTGAAATGGGCTCATCAAGTACTTTACCACTTCTCAAATTTATTGCAGCAATTATTTCAGGTATATCATTATTAATAGAAGAAGTAAAAACATTTATACCATTGACTTTACCTGAAGTACTGACTTCCGGTTGTGATGGTAGCTTATATTTTTCCTTTGTTTGCAAAGGGAAATTGAGGTGCCTTATCTATGAGTGGATATCACTGTACGCTCGAAAATTGTAGATTTCCTTATACTGCCAATATACTTTTGAATTACAGCAATAAAAGAAAATTACAGAATAAAATTCTAGATTACAAGAATGGTAAAAAATAATTTGATTCCCATTTTAAATTTCCATGGGTCTGGCAGTGGTGGAGCCTCATTGATGCACTATGTTAACGATCTGAACGTTATGTCAGTTGATTTTCCGGACAAGGAGAGGGAACTTTGCTCTTGGAATTTTACCATCTCCCTATTTCTTTCATTTGAGACTCTCCTGCTTCAGAATTTCTCCGCTCTGGAAACTCCCCTTTAGGGTGATCCCCCCATCTCTGGACTCCGCCCTCTTTTTATATATTGAGCAGTAATTGTTCCCCTCAAATTCGGGTCAAATCTACATAGCAAAAACACCAAGATCAGAGTAACCATTCCCCTAAAAACCCGGTCAAATCCACGTAATAGAAGCACCACAGGGTGAACCTCGTAGTTGCACCCCGCGGGATGCTGCTCAGGTGGCAACCGCGGGTGGTGCCCCACGGGAAGCACCCACGAGTGCGCCCCGCGGGTAGCAACCGCGGGTGGTGCCCCACGGGAAGCACCCACGAGTGCGCCCCGCGGGGTGCACCCGCGAGTGCATTCCGCGGGTAACACCTTGCGGGTGCACTCTGGCAGTTTTCTTTTCTTTTCTTTTCTTTTTGTCGCCTACAAAACCCCCTCCAAAGATTTTGAAATTTCATTTTGATTTATAACAAATTTTTAAACACTTTGGACTCTTTTAATTTTAGCTCTGCAGTCTTCATTGTGTATCACGATCTTATGGTATACAGTGAACCATCTTCTTTAAATCACTATCTTTGATTTTTGTTGTTGGAGGTGTACTATTGAACTTCCCCGATGTATGAGAGATTGCTTCTAGTGAATTTTCTTGATGCTAGCTATTGTACCTAAGCGACCCAGCTGCGTCTAATGAATTTTCTTGATGCTGGCTATTATACCTGTGTGGCCCAGCTAGACTTTTAATGATTTTTTTTGATGTTGGCTATTGTACCTGTGCAGCCCAACTAGACTTTTAATGAATTTTCTTGATGCTAGCTATTGTACCTGTGCGGCCCAGCTCGACTTTTGCTTGTAGCTTTGCTTCAGAAAATTTGTTGTCTGCATACAAAAATATTTTTGATGTCTTGTTCAGAGACTGAGGGCATGATAGACAACCTATGAGGATTTGATAGACTGAGGTAAGTTGTTAACATGTCTTATGGAAGATGAGCAAAGCTATAATGTTAACGTGCTTATTAGATGACAAGCAGAGGCATGATGTTAACGTGCTCATTAGATGGCAAGCAGAGATATGTTAACGTGCTTATTAGATGACAAGCAGAGGTATGATGTTAACATGCTCATTAGATGATAAGCAGAGATATGATGTTAACATACTCATTAGATAATAAGCAGAGGTTTGATATTAACGTGCTTTTTAGAGGTTAAGCAGATATATGATGTTAACATACTCTTAAGAGGACAAGTAGAGGTATGATGTTAACTTGCTCATTAGATTAAAAGCAGAGGTATGATGTTAACGTGCTAATTAGATAACAAGTAGAGGTATGATATTAACGTGCTTTTTAGAGGATAAGCAGAGGTATGATGTTAACATACTCTTAAGAGGACAAGTAGAGGTATGATGTTAATGTGCTCTTAAGAGGACAAGCAGAGGTATGATGTTAACGTGCTTATTAGATGACAAGCAGAGGTATGATGTTAATGTGCTCATTAGAAGACAAGCAGATGTATGATATTAACGTGCTCATTAGAATCCTAACCGTTTAGTGACATCTAGTATGACAGATTAGGAAAAGACAAAGGTATCATTAAACATGTCTTATGGTTCATTCTATTCAAAGGATCTGGTCATGATAGAAATGAGCTGACTAAATAGAGGTGATAGCTAACGTATTTAGTCTTGGAATTTGCCTGTCAGAGTTAATTTTTTTTTAACTTGACAATGTCAATAACAAGTTCATCAGAGGTTGTAATGTTGGACTTGATGAAGTGCGAGTATTCTTTGCTATCAGAGGTGAAAACTTAACATGATAGGAGATTTGATCGGATTTGATTTCATAAAGATAATTGATTTGATTTTGAACTTTGATGTTAGAGGTATGATCTCAACTTGACAAATACTTTTGAGTGTTACTTGCTCTACTGGGGAAAAATGACGAGAAAAGTCTTGCTGTCAAAGGTGAAATCTTAATGTGACAAAAGATTGATCTCATGGAGAAAAATAATTTGATTTTGTATTCTGGTGTCAGAGGAATGATCTTAACCTGACAAATACTTTGGAAAGTCACTGAATTTGCGTGGAGAAAAGTGACAAAAAAAGTCTTGCTGTTAGAGGTGAAATCTTAACTTGACAGGAGATTTATTTGATTAGGATTTTTAACAAACCCTCAGCTATCAACGGATTTGATTAGCCTTTACTAAGTACCATTTGGGTTAGGCAAGCCATGTTATTTCCCTCAACATGGTGAGTTGTTTAGAATTTCGTTTGGACTTACATGCCAAACTTTTCCATTTCCCATTGCCTTCGTAACTCAGGGTGATGATGCATCTTTATAATCGAATAAGGATACTATTGTAATAGATTTGTCATGGAATTTTTAGCAAACCCCCAGCCATCAACGGATTTGATTAGCCTTTACCAACTACCGTTTGAGTTGGGCGAGCCATGCTATTCCCCTCAGCTTGGTGAGTTGTCGAGAATTTCGTTTGGACTTACATGCCAAACTTTTTCTCTTCCCTTTGCCTTAGTAGCTTACGGCGATGATGTATCATTATAATTAAATAAGGATACTGTTATAATAGATTTGTCATGGGATTTTTAGCAAACTCTCAGCTATCAACGAATTTGATTAGCCTTTACTAACTACCGTTTGAGTTGGGCTAGCCATGCTATTTCCCTCAGCATGGTGAGCTGTCGAAGGTTTTATTTTGGCTTATATGTCAAACGTTCCTTCTTCCCTTTGTCTTAGCAGCTTAGTGTAATTCATGCTTTACCCTCAACATGATGGGGTTGGCAAGAAACTGGTTCTCTTTCTGTTACCTTGATGGTGTTAGGCAGTTCATACTTTTACCTCCAGTATGATAGGGTTGGCGAGAAACTAGTTCCCTTCCCGTTACCTTGATGGTGTTGAGCAATTCATGCTTCTTTCCCCCAACATGATTGGATTGGTGAGAAATTTATTCACTTCTCATTGCCTTAATGGCGTTGGAATATTCATGTTTTTACCCCCAAGCAAGCATGATGGGTTGGCAAGAAATTTATCCTCTTTCCGTTGCCTTGATGGCATTGGGCATTTCATGCTTTTACCCCCTAGCATGATGGGATTGGTGAGAAACTTGTTCTCTTCCCGTTGCCTTGGTGGCATTGGGCAATTTATGCTTTTACCCCCAAACATGATTGGGTTGACGAGAAACTTGTTCTCATCCCATTAGCTTGACGCTGTTGGTTATTTCATGCTTTTACCCCCAACATGACAGGGTTGACAAGAAACTTGTTCTCTTCCAGTTATCTTGATAGTATTGGGCAATTCATACTTTTACCCCAGCATGGTGGATTAGCGAAAAATTTATTCCCTTCTCATTAACTTGACGGTGTTAGGCAATTCATACTTTACCCCAACATAATGGGTTAGCGAGAAACTTATTCTCTTCCCATTGCCTTGACGGCATTGGGCAGTTCATGTTTTTACCCCCCAGCATGATAGGATTTGTAAGAAACTTATTCTCTTCCCATTTCCTTGACGGTGTTGAGCAGTTCATGTTTTTACCCCAGCATGATGGGGTTAGCGAGGACTTTGTTTCGACTTACATGCCAAGCGTTTCATCTATCCATAGTCGTAGAGACGTAGGATCTATTTTCATTTTGTGCCCCAAGTTGGGGTGCGAAGCTACACCTCAGTAGCGGCCAAAATTTCTTTATTTGTTGTGTTAACGAGGTTGTAAGATGCCTTCATTCCCTTAAGAAGAATATTTCTTCAAGAATTTTTCATTAATTAGCATCATTATTGGCCAGTAGATGCCCTTTCTTTTTATCTGATCTTCTAATTTAGGTTTTGGTTGGAGAGCACCACAGGCTCCTTCATGCACTTCTTTGAGCACTTCTTGTGCTTCTTGTCTTCATGGTACATCTTGATTTAATTGTACCCAGAGAACTTATACATGAAAGACATCCTTTCAAATTTGCAGATATTGTCAATCACGACATCCATTATTGGAAGTGGAAACTCGTCTTTGGAGCAAGCTGCATTTAGATCTCGAATGTTAATGCAAATTCGGATCATCCCATTCTTCATGAGAATATGAACAGTATTTTCTACCCATTTAGAGCACTTTTTTTATGAAGCTTGATTGTATAAGCTTCTTAACTTTATCCTTGGTCGACTCCATTAGCTCTGGATGGAGTCTTCTTTGAAACTGCTTTACTGGTTTTTCATCTATCTTAATATTTAGCCAATGTAAGGCAACTTGAGGATCTTGTGGGTTTGGGGTTGGTTTCATCACTCATGTTCACTTGAACCACCTTGTCTTCGATAGGTGGTTCGCGTTGTTCAAAGCGTATGCTCCATTTGGTCAAGATGTTTGACTAATGCTTCATCTTAAGAAAGAGTTAGCTCATCATTTTCATCTGGAGTAAGGCTGACAAGCATCATATTCACAGCCAACCTATTGAATAATACCCCTAGACTGATATCTGAGTCATGTTGTAGTTTTCTGTATTTTGGTAGATCCCATCATTTATAACTGGAGTATCAGGTGTCGTGACATATCGCAACTCCTTGTCGGATTTGTGATGGTAATCTAATACTTTCCTTTCAAACACGAAGGAGCGAAGCGGGTATCAATACTATTTGCTATGTGCGGTACTCCCCAGACGCGGGGTTGCGTGGGCACGGGCACACGCACAACGCTTTGCTGGTGCGCTCCATGGGTGCACACATCGTTCTTGCAGGTGCGAGTATAGACACGCATACAGCACTCTATAGGCGCGGGCTTTGTCGCACACCCAAATTTAAACCTGGCATTTAGATGAAGTCATACCTCATGTTCTCCATCATTTGGAATGATTTTGGTCCACAATGATAAAAGTTCAGGGGCTTCTTGATTTTCATCTTTAGTATCATCGAATAAGATTGTATATGGTCGAACCCTTCTAAAGAGAATGAGTTTTATTTGATCGACCAATTGAGCAGGGATTTTGATATGTTGGTTAATATAAACAGTAGTGATAGATAACTGTGACCAACATCAATAATTCCGCATGGTGTTCTTATGATGCGGGACATGAATGGCCATCGATCTAATAACTATTTGGTAAACCTTTGTTTTTCTTGAGCTGGTTGAAACTGAGCTTTGAGTTATTTAAGTCTCAAGCTATTTGACCCTCAACTTTGATGAGTTGGAGGTGACATGAGAGAATTATGCCCCCACTCAGGCAATCGAAATATAGATAGTTTCATCGTAAATATTGTTGCATTTCACAATAATGTTTTTTTTTTTAGAATATGAGCATTATCCCATTGAAGTAGACACGACGGTCGTGAGCCTGACATAAAATTTAATTTTTCAGTGGGCTCAAACCTGACGTTATGATCACATAACTTCGATTTAAAGAGAGTTTTGGTTAAATCGAGTTTTGGCGAGGAAGCCTCTTTCATGTGTCTTATGGACTAAATGACCTTGAATATAAGGCTTGTGTTTTTTGCCTTGGTTGCAACATGGATGCAATACCGAAGATATGCCCATGTGATGATTTGAACGCATGAATACCAACCCAGTCTCTTGTGGAGTGAGACATGCGAGTGTCATGACAAACCTCGAATGTCATATGAGACATACTAGTGTTATGACAAGCCTCGCATAGAAGCTGAAATATGCGAGTGTCATTTTGAACTCTAATTGAGGCTGAAGAGCTCTTTTATGAAACTTGGATTGCTTGAGTTGTACATTTTCATCTTCAAGATTGATGTTTATCTTGGAATAAAGCTCCATTGGCTTGGTTAATTGCCATACTGCAAGCCTCACAATGATATGAGGAAATGGGGATGCCTTGGAAACTTTGTAGATCTCATTCACCACCTCCATTAAATAGTAAATTAATTCTTGATGTAGAGGAAAATAATCAATTCTTTGGTGATGTGCTTAGCCCGCATCCGATTGAAGTATCTTCAGATACTGAGAGAATAGTTGTCCCTTTTTTTTGAAACATCTAAATATTATTGTAGTTCACCAAATTGGTTGTTGCTTGGATGGTGGATATAGCCTCATATGGCGGAACCGACTCCATCATTCCATTGTAGGAGTTTGTTCAGTTTCCCTTCACATAAGAGCTTCTTTAGGGTTAGGAAAGAGAGCTCCTTCTTCATGTTGGACTATATATTGTATGGATGGCCCTGATAAATTTTATCATATCAAGCCCTTGTAAAAAGAATAAGTTATATCACTTTGCATGTGAATGAGATGTAGCTTTGGGTCTTTCCATGTGGCTTAACTCCTCATCTGATTTGGTCAAGATTGGGTTGAGCCTTATGCATGATCTGATTCATACCAGGCTGAGCCTCGCATCGACTGCTTGAGCCTTATAACCAATGCAGGCTTCAAAATTTATGAGTGTTCTTTGATGATCTCGAGTCTGTCGTTGGGTTCAACTTGAGTTTGAGTTTGACCCATATCTGTTGCACGAACAGTGAAATATCATCATACACCATGAGCTTTGAATTCTCACCAAAGAAAATTTGATTGGATTTAACTTTAATTGATGTTTATTCTGAACACATTTCCTGATATCGAAGATAATTGTTTCATGATAAAACATCTTTCTCTAAATCGGATGTATTTGAATTTGTGTATAATATTTGAGTTTGATGTTTCGACCTTATTTTTTGGAATCCTTGAGTGTTGGTAAATATAACTAATCCAACATAGTTATATATGCCCTTTTGACGAGTTACACGGGGTCGAGCTACCCGGATAGGTCGCCGGGGGTGCAGGCGGCTATTAATTTCCTTATAATTTTTTTCAAAATAAGAGAGATCTGTGCACAAGAAAGATTAGTATGCAGTTAGATCCGCGTGTGTGCGCATAGAGAGATCCTTTTTTATATTTGGCACCCTGTAGGTTGTATCCCGCGGGTGCATCCGCGGTTGCAATCCACGGGTGCACCCTGTGGGTGCACCTCGCAGGTTACAACCCGCGAGTGCACCTTGTAGGTTGCAACCCGCAGGTGTACCCCGCAGGTGCACCCCGCGATTGCAACCCTGTGAGTGGCACCCCGCGGACCCCATAGTTCTCTCTCTTTTTTTATTTTCATTATTATTTTTTCTCTTTTTTTCCATGCACTGCTGCAAGCGCTACTCTCAGCGCGGGGGCCCAGGTCAGCTCCACCCTCAGGCAGCAGCTTTTTTTTATGCACACTTGCAGGTGCACTGTGCCTTCTCTGCGAGCGAAGGTAGGGGCTCTGGGTTCTCTATACGGAGTAGTTCCGAACGCCTCTTTTGTAATGTTGAGACGTGCCCGTTGGGTCTTGTGCCTTCTCGGCGATAGGCGATGACGCCATATCCTTAATTAAAAGCGATAACACTTTTTTTTTCCTTTTTATTATTTTTATTGACGATAACTTTTTTCCTTTTTATTTTTTTGTCATACGATAACGTCTTGTCTTTTGTTATAGGCAATGATGCCTCACCTTCTTTCTTTTGAAGACAATGACATCTTGTCCTTTATTATGGGCGATGATGCCTCTAAATATTTTTTAACAGGCAATGACGCCTTTTTAATTTTAGTGGGCGATGACGATTTACTATTTTTTGACTGACGATGACGTCTTTACTTTTATTATGGGCGATTACGCCTCATATATTTCTTTAACAAGCGATGATGCCTTGTTAATTTTAGTGGGCGATGACGCCTCACTTTTTATTCGGCTGTTACCTGGCGATGATGCCTAGGTTCAAACCAAAGGAACTTGACAATCGGATTGCACCGCCGAGACTCCCACTGCGGTCATCAATTCTTGTATGCCCGAAAATTGTAGATTTCCTTAGATTGCCAATATAATTTTGAATTACAGCAATAAAAGAAAATTACATAACAAAATTTGAGATTACAAGAATAGAAAAATTAATTTGATTTCCTTTTTAAATTTCTATGGGTCTGGTAGCGGTGGAGCCTCGTTGATGCACTCCGTTGACGATCTGAATGTCACGTCGGTTGATTTTTCCGGAGAAGGAGAGGGAACTCCACTCTTGAAATTTTTCTGTCTCCCCGTTTCTTTTAGTTTAGGACCCTCCTCCTTCAGAATTTCTCCGCTCTGGAAGCTCCCTCTTTAGGGTGATCCCCCCGTCTCTGGACTTCGCCCTCCTTTTATATATTGAGGAGTAATTGTTCCTCTCAATTCCGGGTCAAATCCATGTAACAGAAATACCGAGATCGGGGTAACCATTCCCCTAAAACTCCAATCAAATCCACGTAATAGAAGCACTGCGGGGTGAACTCCGTAGTTGCACCCATGCGGGATGCTTCCGCTGGTGGCAATCGCGGGGGCGCTAGGCGCCCCGCCGGAAGCACCTGCAGGTGCGCCCCACTGGTGCACTCCACGGGTAGCACCCACGGGTAACACCCTGCGAGTGCACTCCGGCACTTTTTTTTCTTTTCATTTTTTTTTGTCGTCTACAATAACTAAATGTTGTTACATTCTGACTGTTGATCGTTTACTACAACTGAAAAACTACTATTATGCTAGGATCATCTGATCATTCTCTTCTGTATCTGTAAGAAATTATCCTTAAAATTTCTCTTCGGTGGTGGTTAGTATATTGAAGGTTGATTAGTAGGTTGGACGTATTATTGAGATGGATTAGTGGGTGATTTGTTTTGATTATTAAATTATTATTGAGGATTCTACTTCTCCTGAAGATTTAGATGATTCCTCTAGCTAGGATTATATTTTTGTAAATATAGGTTGTTTGCTAGTTATGGAATAGTGCTAAAGGCATTAGTTTGTTCATTCAATACTTCAAGTTGGAAGTGCTGGATATTCACAAGTCATGTGTCCTTGTAATTCGCAAATATCACAAACTTCCAGCACTTCTTCTATTTCCTTAACTATTTCAGTTTTCTTTGCAAGTAAATTTTCAATTCTTTTAGTGATGACAATTAATCATGTAGTTATATCTTCAGTTTCTCCCAATTTAAGAAGTCCGCCTCTATTATGAGGTTTCTCTTTCAATCTGAAATATCCTTAGTTTTCTAGGCTTGAGAATTTTTGGCAAGTGAATCAAGGTAGTTCAATACTTCCTTAGCATCTTTATTTAAGAATTCAACATTGCAAATAGTTGATACAAATTGCATGGTGGTAGTATTTAACCCTTGATATAAGGTACTTACAGTCCTTCAAATCTCGAAACCGTGATGTGAATATGAGAGTAGCAAATCTTTAAATCTTTCCCAACATTTGAGCAATGGTTCATCATCTTTTTGTCGAAAGTTAAGAATTTTCATTCGCATTTAATTTGTTTGACGTGAAGAAAGAACTTCTTTAAAGTTCTCTTTGCATCTCATCCCATCTTCTTATCAAACTAGGACGTAAAGAATGTAGTTTCATTTTGTTATCCTTTAGGGAGAATGGAAAGAGTTTAAACTTAGGTTGCTATGTAGTAATGTTCTGTAGATTATTGGTAGAGCAAACTTCTTCAAATTCTAGAAGGTGCAAATATGAGCTCTGTGAATCCGTCCCATAGATTTTAGACAAAATTTGAACTACTCCAGATTTACTATCGAAATAACCCATATTCAAAGGAAATGTGAGGCATGAAGATTGGGTAGTCCTATCTGTTGTAGATAATCTCGTAAAGTCCTCATATTACCTCCATGATGGCTATGGTTATCATTTATATTATCATCTCCAAATCTATTATTATTATTATTATTATTCATGTTATTATTATTATTAGTGCTCATGTCATGAAGTGTTTGGTGGATTGGAAGTGTGTGCGGATTTGAGTATGATCAAATTTGTCTACCATTTGAAGTTCTCCAATGGTCATGCAAATCCAAAATCACAAAAATTAATGATGTAGGAACCGTGATCTATACTAAAATGCAACACAATAGTATGATCCCGACAATGGTACCAAAAACTTGATTGTAATCTAAATCATACACTCTCAAGTGCGAGAGATCGACAACCAGTACAAGAGTAGAAATCCAAGATCGTTTTCTTGAGGATCGTTGTATTATTATGTGACACTAAGAACATATTACGAAATTAAAAAGAAAAATTAAAATCAAATTTTTATTAACTAAAAACTAAAACTAAAGATGAAAATTTACTTTAATTAAAACTGTCAGTCATATGGATGTAACTCCCCTATTGGATAATTTATTGGATATATTTATAATCTTTTTATCTCAGTTGTATAGATCACGTTGCCTTTTTACAACCAAGAATTAAATCAATGAAGCACAAATAATATAAAATTGCAAACTTGATATTTTGAATAACTTCTCCAAGTTAATTCTATGTGAATTTTGAGTTTATTTAAATATGCAATATAAATAATAAAAATAAACATCTAAAATTTAAGTATACACCATGTCTAAAGAGTCTATGATATATCAAAAAACCAAGTAATGAATATTTTGTCAAATAATAAAATACCAAAGACTCAAAATCATAACTATATCCCTTCAAAGATAATGGAGAATCAAAGATATCAATTCCACATAAAATAATTAAAACTAATAAGCATAGAAAAATACATACCAGTATACCACCTAGGGTGTGTTATTTCGTCTGATTTAACTCAAGAATTTAGCCATTCATACTCATCATAGCCATGAATAAAGAGAAATATAATTATTTTATTGATTTCTATGAACAAGTACAAAAAATAAATCTTCAATCTAAAACTCTCTAATAATTAAAAGATATTCATAAGCATTACAAAACTTGGATTACATTGGCTATTTATAGCCTTACAATAAACCCTAATAGGAATTCTATTTACATGAAAACTCTAAATTCTTCTAAAAAATCTCCAGAAAAAGAAACTGTTCGATAGGCCCCTTGACAGCTACCCTCGGGTTTGCTTTATAGTCGACAGTTATCAACAGCTAGTAGATGGCTGTCGATAGTCAGTCCTGTTTTTGCACAGATCTGAACTGATATTTGAGATATGTTTTGACACTTCGATTTCATTGCATATAAAATACTGTAAAACACTAGAAAACACTAAAAAAATATCATAGAGAGGAATTTGATTAATAAAAATAATTTTCTATTAATTTATTGTATTAATCAACAAAATTAGATTACGCTTCAACAAAATAAATTAAAATAATTATACTTTTCAAGCATAATCACTCTTCTATCGTTGTATCATCAATGAGGCTCACGGCCAATGCCTCTGTCGCCAATATAAGACCCACCTAATATACAATCCACTCTCTTGTATTTCCTTGGATTTTCTTTCTTTTGATTGTAATTCAAAACAGTATAATTTTAAACCATTAAAGGAATTCAAAACTTTCAGTGAAAACAAAATTGCGATCACAATGGGAAATCTCTCATAACAGAAGGTCGTAGTGCAGTTCGATGTCAACGAGATGCAATGTGGCGTTATCGCGGCGTAAAAGGAGAGATTTCCATTTAACGAAAGTCCCAACATGGTATTATTGCCATGTAAAAAAGGACGGCCTCCATTCAACAACAGTCCTCAATCTTACGACCTTATCGCGTTCTCGATTCAGTAGCAAAATTATCATCATGTAAGGAGGAATTGCTTCTCGGCTTCTAATACATGCTCCCAATAATTCATGTCCAACAGACTTAACTGCATGTGCTCCATCAATCCAGAGGCAATAAAGTTGAGGCAGGAGATCCAACGGAGGAAGATTTTCACAAAGGACATCGATTTCGGGGTCAGAGCTTGGGCTGCCATGCTACTAGGAGTTTCAGAGCACACAGAGGCCATCAACACCATGGGGCCAAAGGGAAGAAATGTGATTACTAAGAAAAGCCATGGAGGCCCAAAATTGGAAACTTTTTGGCCAGAGGTGCCGACTTTGCAATGGAGACCAAGATTCCCTCGGCACCTTCCCATATTGAGAACGAGGGAGAGGAGGAAAAAGCCTCCTCCTGTGAGGAGCAGCCGCCCGCCAACCTCTCCATCCATGTTTATGAGTCATCTGCTGGCTCCGGTCCCACCCTGGCCACAAGATCTAGCTGATCAACCTCGCCGGCCAGCCTCTTCGACAAGAAGGGCCATGGCATCGCCCTCACCTTTGCTGATGGATCTCTCATCTGATCGCTGGTGGCACTACAGGGCGCGAGGAGGGTCGGACACACATTAGAGGGTGGCGGATGGATTTCAAAGCTCGTCAATCTCCTGTATTGATTAATCTCCACTCGTAGAACTGCTTCAGTTGCGGAACTAGCAATAATATGTTAGGAAGTTCAAATGTGGGTATTGTCCCATATCGGATAGAACAAGAAATATAGAGTTGGGATCTCTATCTATCAATTTATTTTTTTCGTATCAAACCGGTTATTAGTTTTGTATTTAGATGTGAGAGCCCGATGTTTCTCCTCACCAACAAAACATATATAGGTTTAAGGTCAGCACAGGAATTGTTCCAACAAAAATCTGAAATGAAAACTATAGCTAGGGATGAGTCTCCTCAAAGATGATGCTTAATATGTAGCAAGGAAGTGCCTTAGAAGCATGGAGGAAACAAATTCTTCCAAACTTTTTAGTATACAAGAGAGTGGAGAGTTTGACACTGCAAGTGCTTCTCATGTGCTAAACAGTGGCAATTCTCACTCTCAAAAGCTGGATAAGCTTCGTAGAGAATTGTTGCTTAAAGGCTCTTAATTTAGAAGTGAGGATGGCATCTGAAGCTAATGGTGAAAACAATGCTCCCATGCCCTCTAACGATGCCATGGCTAAGGCAAAATCTGAGTATCTTTCTGCTGCAAGTTTGGTGGCAGCAACTGAAGCGACAAAACAACTAGATGCCCAATCCTTTATGTTGAGTACAAGAAGGGCCTTGCCAGCTACATCGGTGGCGTCCCCAAGCCCACTGTCCTCAAGGACCCCAATGGCCATGAAAATCGTCGATCCATAGAGCTTTGAACATACCTGTTGAGATTTGTGCCCAACGATTAGATAGTAAATAATCGAGAAGAGAATGAGAGAAATCAACATAAAGATTTTACATGATTCGGCAATGTTCCTACATCCACGGGGCGGCGGCTTAATTTCCACTATGTGAAAAATAGGGTTACAATACATATATATATATATATATATATATATATATATATATATATATATATATATATATATATATATATATATATATATATATATATATATATATATATATGCAAACCCTAAGGATGTATGGATAGAATTACAATATTACCCATGTACCGTACAATGGGGGGCTATGCCCTCCGCACCAGTCAACCTATATGCGACTAACCACGAGGCCGATTGTTTTTCCGCTTCGGGAGCCTTACTGGGCCCCCTACGCTATGAAACAACCTAGCCTCCTTCCAGAATTAAGACCCAACTCCAACAATCTCCACCTTGGCCATTAATATGCCCCTTAGGAGAAAGACACCTTGAGCTCCACCTAAAAAATAACATAGGTTGGGGAATATCTCCTCTTTAGCAGTTGGAGACATTAATCAAGTCTAACTAATACTTGAACTTGTCCATTGTAATTGGCTTTGTCAACATGTCTGCTGCATTATCTGATGTATGCACCTTCTCAAGTAACAGTTCTCTTGAAGTAACCAATTCTCTTATCTTGTGAAATCTAGTATTAATATGCTTGGTTCTTGCATGATAAATCTAGTTCTTTCCTAAGAAGATGGCATTCTACCTATCACAATACAACTTTACACCATCTTGCTTGATTCCAAGCTCCCTGACAAGCCCTCCTTAACCACAATGCTTCCTTGCCTGCCTTAGTTGCCGCCATGTACTCTGCTTCAGTTATGGATAATACTACAAGTTACTGCACCAATAATCTCCAATATATGGCCCCCCTGCGAGTGTAAAAACATAACTTGTATAGGACCTCCTGTCATCCAAGCCACCTGCATAATCTGCATCTACATATCCCTGAACTGAAACATCATCATATTGCCTCTTAAACATGATCCCACACTTTTTTGTACCTCTCAATTACCTGAAAATCCACTTCACAACTTTCCAATGCTCTTTGCCAGGATTTACCATGTACTTGTTTGCCACACTGCATATGCTAAATAAAGTTTGGTACACACCATTACATACATCAAACAACCCACTGTACTAGCATAAGACACCTTTGATATCTCTGCAATTTCTTTTTCAATCTTTGGGCACTGATTAGTAGACAATCTAAAGTGATTTGCCAATAGTGTACTAACTGGTTTTGCAGCTGACATATTAAATCTCTCCAACACTTTCTTCAGATAGTTTTTCTGAGACACCCACAATTTTCTGACATTTCTATCTCTGTTGTTCTCTATGCCAAGAATCTTCTATCTCATTCATGTTACAAGTCTTTCATGTCAAACTTACTGCTCAACAAAAACTTTAATCTGTCTATCTCATTCATGCTCTTAGAAGTAATGAGCATGTCATCCACATACAACATCAAGAAAATATGGGATTCATTCTCAACAGTTCTGTAGTAAACACAACAATCATACTCACAATGATTGTAGTCAATCTGAATCATGTAGGAGTCGAAATTCTTTTACCATTGCCGTGGAGACTGCTTAAGCCCATACAATGACTTCTTTAGTTTATACACAAGCTTCTCTATTTCTGGTTCCAATAATCCTTCTGGCTGCTCTATTTAAATCTGCTCTTCCAAATCACCATGAAGAAAAGTGGTCTTCACATCCAACTTCTCTAGCTTCATATCAAAACTGGCCACCATTGCCAATATAATCCTGATGGAACTGTGTCTGATAACTAGAGAGAAAATCTCATCATAATCAACACTTTTCCTCGGTGAGTAACCCTTAGCTACCAACTGAGCTTTGTATCTTTCCCCTTTTTTATCTGATGTTGCTTCTTTCTTTCTATAAACCCACTTACACCCTATCGGTCTCTTCCCCTATGGAAGCTCCACCAAATTCCAAGTAGCATTCTTATGCAATGACTCAATTTCCTCCATCATAGCCTCCATCTATTTACTTTTCCCTTGACTACCAACTGCATCTTGAAAAGTTGTAGGATCGCTATTGCTGGTAATGAGTGCATAAGAAACTGATTCCTCAAATCCATACCACATCAGTGGCCTGATAGTGTGGTGTGGTCTATCTGTGGCTATACTATGATGCTACTCCTCTTCTAAGCTAAAATTGTTTGCTCCCTAGATATTAATCTCCTTGTCAGTATTGTCTAGCTCTACTTGCACCTCTTGACTCTTGCAACTTCCTTTGCCTAAACAGATCTTCTCTTCATCTGGAGCTTTAAGTATGAATGCTTCATCAAAGACTGCAGCCCTACTGATTATCATCTTCCTTGTTTCTGGATCCCAAAACTTGTACCCCTTTACACCTTTCACATACCCTAGAAAGATGCGCTTCCTTGATTTTGGATCAAGTTTCGATCTCTGATCACTAGATACATGCACATAAGTAAGACATCCAAATACTCTCAATCTAGAGTAATCAACTTTTCTACTTGTCCAAACTTCCTCTGCAACCTTTCCATCTAATGCTGCCCGTGGTGATATGTTTATGACTTAACAAGCCATATTTACTGCTTCTACCCAAAAACTCTTCAAAAACCTTGCATTCAGCCGCAAACATCTGGCCTATTCTGCAATTGTTTTATTCATTCTCTTCGCTATACCATTCTGCTACGGTGTCTTGCGATATAATGTCACTGAATACCATACTCCTCACAAAATTTCAGAATCTATGAATCTATGTATTTTGTGCCATTGTCTGTCCTGAGATACTTAATCTTCCTGTCCGTCTAATTATCTACCTCTGCTTTCCACAATCTGAGCTTGGCAAAAGTTTCAGACTTGTGTTTCATGAAATGCACCCAGACTTTTCTAGAAAAGTCGTCAATAAAATTAATGAAATACTGAGATCCACCTTTTGATGACTCCCTTACAGGTCTCAAAACATCAGAATGCACATAATCAAGAATGCCCTCTGTCTTTTGCTTACTCGCCTTGAACTGTACTCTAGACTACTTTTCAATTACACAAAACTTACAGAAATACATGATTTTACTCCCTTAAGCAAATTCCTCTTGTGGAGCTCAATCATATCATGCTCTCCTATATGTCCCAGTTGCATATGCCATAACAGCGTATCATCTGACTTTGAGTCTACTGTAGCAACTCCAATTACAATTGTACTCCCCAATAGTTTGTACATATTCCATGCTAACTTCTGACCCTTCATTACTAGCATTGCCCCTTTCTTCACTGTCAAGACTCCAAACTCTGCCTTGTAAGAGTATTCATTGGTGTCTAAAGTATCCAAAGAGACAAGATTCATTCTCAACTCAGATACATACCTAACATCACCCAAAGTCCTCACCACACCATCGAACATTTTAATTTTAATTGACCATATTCTAATGACCTTACATGATGCATCATTACCCATTAGAACAGATCCAAAATTACCTAATTGATATGAATCAAATCAATCCCGGTGCGGACACATGTGATATGAACAAGCTGAATTCAGTACCCAAGAGTCATATAATATGTCAGAGTTACCGGTAAAGACTGATAGCATGTTGCCATCTCCAGAATCCATATCTCCTTCTGCAACACTAGCTGTGTTTGAGGACCCATCAACTTTCTTCTCATTATCTTGCTTCTATTTAGGCAGTCCCTCTTAAAATGGCCCATCTGATTGCACTTGTAGCACTTTACATTTTTCTTGTTCTTATTCCTGGACTTCGATCTACAATTCCCTTTATTAGAACCATCTCTATCCATCTTTCTCCCACGATCCTGGTTGCCCTTCGCGATCAACCTTTCCGCCTGAGAATTTTCAGTATTCAGTTTTCACTGGTTGTAGGCCAGCAAGACTGATGCGACCTCCTCCAATTCGAGGGTTTCTTTTCCCCACGTTAATGTCGTCACCAACTGATCGTATGAAGGAGGGAGAGAGGTTAGCAATATCAGTGCCTTGTCTTCGTCATTAAACTTGATGTCAAGCCGCAATAGATCGCTAATAATCTGATTGAACATGTTGAGCTACTGAATCAGATTTGTAAGGGATTTCGACATATAGCGACTCTCCAGTTTAAACCAAACCTCTGCCGGACACCCTAGATCCATGACGTGGTACATGACCTCGTCCACCAAACATGGCCGAATTGTACCCACTGCCTGCGTCTAGAGCTGTTCCTAATCGACATCTGGCATAGCCACTGCCTTCTTCCCATATAGCGCCTTCACCATCCCTTGTTGCGCCAACAAATCTTTCACCCTTCACTACCATAGTCCAAACTTTCTAGTTCTATCGAACTTTATCACATCGAACTTTACAATCGAAGAACTCACCATTTGAAGGTGGTGCTCTGATACCAGTTGTTGAGATTTGTGTGCAACGATTAGATAGTAAATAATTGAGAAGAGAAAAGTTGAAATCAATACAAAGATTTTACATGGTTTGGTAATGTGCCTTCATCCATGGGGCAGCGGCTCAATTTTCACTATCTGAAAATAGGGTTACAATACACACACACATGCACACATATGCAAACTCTAATGATGTACGGACATAATTACAATATTACTATACCGGGCTTCCTCCCCTATGAAAAAAACCTGGCCTTTCTTCAGAATTAAGAGCCAACTCCAACAATACCCTGCAAGTTTGGAGTTGGCAGAGGACAGCGACATCCAAACCATCCTGCTGCTGTTGGCTGAGTCAAGATTCTTATTATCCATTATTCTCTCCAAAAATAGGCTGCCACGAGCTCAGTGAATGCTCGCATCGACCAGCATTCAGAAGAACTGACATCAGATCCTACTGAATAAACAAGCAGCGCCACCGCCTCCGTTGAATGCTACCATAGCAGTGCTGCCACCGCTTCTGGTGAATGCAACCCCAAACAGCCTCTCTCCATTCTCACAATCTTCATTGCCTCTGGTGAATGCAACCCCAAACAGCCTCTCTCTTCGTTCTCACAATCTTCATTAGCGATAGCCATGGTGATGTACTAGTGAGAGCTGGAGTTACCAAGTCGGCCAAGGCCATAGGTTGGAACTTGAGGGTCCATTTCAAGAATGTGTGCCAAACTATTTTTGCAATCAGAAACTTGCCTTTGACTAAGGCCAAAAGGTATCTTGAAGATGTTATTGCCCACAAGCAAACTATTCTGTTCCGAAGATTTTGCGGTGGTGTTGGATGAGCTGCCCAAGCTAAGAACCGCCATTCCAGTGGACGCGGATGTTAACTGCAAAGTTTGTCAAGTTTATTCTAGATTTGCTCAAAAATTCTGAAAACAATGTTGATTTCAATGGCTCGAATATAGTTGCACTTTACATGTCTCACATCCAAGTGAGCCACGCCCAGAGGAAGAGGCACCGGACATATTGTGCCCATGGGTGGATCAATCCATCCCAAGCTCTGCGAAGTACACCATCTTAATTCTCTGCAGTAGCATTTGCTATCATAGCTTAAATTGAGGAAGCTAAAGGAGTTTTGGTCTGTTTCGGAAGTACTAACACCAAACAATTTTATCCAGACCTCTTTCATCTCTTGCCTTTAGATTGGTCTTGTCATTTCAGCAGAGTTTATATAGAATTTTTGTTGAGAGGCCAAGCACTGAAGAGAATGACAGATTATTCAGACAGTTCTTGGTCAGTCTCGGCTCAAGGAGGTGTGAGTAGTCTTCTCAAATTCTGCAGTGATTGCAATTGCTGCAAAGAACTCATCAGTTCGTGCATGAGAGGTTGATGAATAAGAGGTATCAGACTGGGTGATGGAGCTCGAGCAGCATATACTAGATTAAAATTGACAAATTACAATGCGGCTGGAGATTCATCAACTACGTTCAGAATCGTGAGCTCGACTTGAAGTGTAGTGGGACTCTGTCGAGGGAGGATGATGTTGTCTCAACACCTGTTCATGCCGGCTCTAGAGTGAAAACACTTGATAGATACTTGGATAACATAGACTTCGAAACTCGGCACTTTGGTAATCAAGGGCCTGCTAGTACTGCTGCCATCACTATGGTTTCTGAAAAGGATCTGATGCAGCTTGAGTGGATTGAGAATGGCATAGTGTCATGAGGAGAGATGCTTTGAACCAGAGAACTGGCAGCAATGCCTCAAAACAGAAGCATAACTTGTTGCCAGAGGCAGATGTAGAAAAGCTGCAAATGAAATGTTGCAAGGATGATGGAAGTTCAACTTCTGAATATGCGAGGAATGCAAGGCTATGTATGCATACAAACTGAAGCCATTCCCGCATGGAATGTGAAACTAAGCCCTTGATGTGAAAAATTTACTGCAAGCATATAGTGTCGGTTGTAGCACTATATAGGTCGTTCCCACAGGGATCTAAGGTGTGACTTTACAGGTCGTTCTCATAAGGATCTAAAGTAATCCTATTATTTAACAAGCTAACTAAGGGTTCTAATTTGAATTTGAATTGTTCTAATTAGCCTAGGATATAGAATCCACTCTTCTATTATCTTCTTTCTATCATAAAAAATTGATCTTTTAGTTTTAATCTTTATTTAAAGTGTTCCAAGCATGAGATATCAAGTGATATGCAAGCATAGCTCATCAAAAAAACTGCTTTTCATAAAAGCAATGTAACGCCCCCGTTTTTCAGCTGCTTCCCAAAATGGAGGACGTTACTTATTACTTGCACTAGACAACCCAACGTCACAGGATCTTGGAATAACCGTAACTACTGCCACAATCAGATGAGTAATTAACATGTCTGAAACTGAAAGGATTACATTATATAAAAGAGTTCATTACATACGATAGCACACTACTCTAAATATGAACACAAAAGAAGCAAAGGTGAAAAGCAGTGTCCAGACAAAGAAAATATGAACAATATATACAAGATTCTTCAGAAAGTACTTCATTACTTAATATTGCTAGGTCTGATCGATGAAGTACGGATCCTTAGTCGAGGCTGGCTCTCCATCTTGGTCCTCTAAACCTAGGTTCGAAACCTAGGGGATTAAACCTAGCAAGTAACACAAGGAAAATATATGTGTACTATTACAGTACTAAAGATAAAAGTATGCAAATGAATAAAATGCTTTTATTGGGAATATCTCTTAATAAACAGAAAAAAATACAATTAAATCGTGATAATGTCGAACAGTCACATGAATAATAAAAAATATAACAACAAGATTATATATGTCATTTGCAAATAACATGTAAATATCATGTAAAGATCATATCTTGTAAACATGTCAAGTCTAAGTCAAATTTTTTTTAGCAGTTGAAACTAAATAATGGATATGATAGCGCGCAATTTCCATATTGTACAAGTGCCCGTGCATACCAGGGAGCCGGCCTCAAACCTATGGCGCTGAACCATGACACACCCCTAGGTGTTCAAGTCAAACCCCGTACTGTGAAACAGTAACGGACATCACTCTTATAGTGACTCATGTATCAGATGGTGGCCCAGTACCACCCAGTGCTGCTGCAGTAAAAGTCCTCAGTACCTCAATCAAGAAGTTGGCCAACAAAATTCTTGTACAATACAGTTCTTATCCATCATGTAGTTTCTCCCATCCCCGTATTCATAATGAATTATGCATATAAAAATTTTATAACCTTTGTTTAATTGTTTTTCAATTCATGATAACATGCTTGCATTTTTATGACTGTACATGACATGTAGTATCATAACACATGATCTGTAATATTAAAACACATGACTTGTAATATCAAAGCACATGATATGTAAAACACATGACTTGTAATATCAAAACTCATAACATGTAAAATAAATGACTTGTAGTATGATAAATTAACGCATGATATATTAGTTCACATGACTTGTAATATCAAGGCACATGACTTGTAGCATGATAGATGTTAGTGCACAATTATACCACAATGCATATTATCAAAAATATTACAATAATCTGGTTTCATTCTCAATGTCAATTAATAACCACCCAATTTGGGAATCAAGTGAATCATATAATAATACAACATTATTTTTAAACCCAACGTATGGATTTATTACATTTCTAGGCTCCATTATATATATTAATATGCATTTCTCCTTTAATTAAAATATAATTTATTACTATTATTAATTTATCAATTATGTCCAATTAATCCAAGCCAAGTCCAATTCAATTCTCTCAATCATTTAATTCATCAAGCCCAAGCCTACTAAATTTCCACTTTTTCATATTTTTATTTAATTTTATTTTTTCTTTTCTTTTCTGTCCAGCCCAGGCCTAAACCCACTAAATTCCAACTTATTTTTATTTTATTTTTCTTTTCTGTCAGGCCCAGACCAGGCTCAATGTCATTTCATTTTTCTTTTTCTTTTTCTTTTACTGGGCTGGGCTGGGCGGCCCAGTGTTTTTATTATTTTTTTCTATTTTTTTTCTGGCCCAAACCAATTCCAAGCCCACTACTCTTTTATTTCTTTTTTTCTTTATTTTCTCCTGGACTGGGCCAGGCCCAGCTACCCTTTTTTTTTTCCTCTTTTCTTTTTTCTTTTCTTTTTTTTTTTCTTATGGGCTGCGCCATGATCTCTCTCTCTCTCTCCTTTATTTTCTTTTTTTCTTTTCCTATCTCTTCAGCCCATGGTCAAGCCGAACCCATGAATTTTTTCTTTTCTTTTCCTTTTCTTTTTCAATCCGGTCCAAAAGCAAAATTATTATTATTATTATTATTATTATTATTATTATTATTTTGCATGTAACTTTTTTTTTTATATTTGCATGCCTATGATTTCAGGTATGTTATATTTTTTCTCTTTCGTTTTTTTTAACCTAAAAATAAGTAAACGTAATAATATTTATATATATCAAAATTGACTCACTAATCTTATTTAGTTCTCAAGATCAATCAATGGTCCAAAATGTGAACCAACCATTTTTACAGGATAATTTAGGTACACGAATTTAAATTAAATAACGAAACGAACGTAAATAAATATAAATAAAATAACGAAATGAACGAAAATAGCAGTATTACTTGCCTCGGTTTGATCTCGAATATTCGGTTCAAATCTTTGGTTCAGTTTGATTTTTCTTTCTCTTTCTCTCTCTCTCTATTTTCTTTTTATTTTCCTCTCTTTGCTGCAGGTTTCTGGCCGAGAGGAAAAGTGAGAAATGGAGTAGGAGGCCGAGAGATAAGGGAGAGAAGGGAGAGGGTGAGGATTTTATTTTTCACTTTATTTTTTTTCTTTTTTTTTTCAATTGGTCTTTCATACGGTGGCCTCTTCCTTTCTTTGCCACTACCTCCCAGCTGCCACTCCTCTTCTCAATCACTGACAACACATTTATTTTAATTAATTAATTAAATTATTTATTTATTAATAATTTAATAATTTTGGTTTCGTGTAACATTCTTCAAATACTACCAAATTTATGTAGGACGTAGTGCTCGACGAGGGTAAAACTACAAAATTATCCGTTTGTTGTTTCGATGTCCGGAATAAATGAATCGAAATTCCGAAGTAATTGGAAGAATGATTTTAATATTATTAAATTAGCAACTTTGGGAGTATTTTTCGGCCTGGTAAGAAAAATCTCCAAAAATCCTAAATATTACAAAACTAATAATCGCGAAGACCGAATGTCATTTGGGTTTGTGGATTTAAAGTTACATTAACCAAAAGTTATTTCGGTGTCCAAAATTGACTTCGGTAGAATTATTCGGCACCACTGGTCTCAAGAGAGCAATACAGGTAGCTCGAAATTTGAGGTATTACAAGTAAACTAAATTGTTAGATAATTCTATGAAGAAGATGAAAATCAACAACCCCAAACCATAACTAAACATAGGCTATCAAGAAACTTAACTTAAGTATAACCTATCAAAGTATTAATCTACGAGTTGTTATATTTTAATCTTTTCATGAAAAAAATCACGCCTTTATTATTTTATTTTAGAAAGAAAATAATAATAAGCAATTATATGGTTGATTCCTAGTTTCATCTACATTCTAGAGCTAAACTAATTTAGCTACTCATGGTTCTAATTAACAAGATTCTATTTTTATTTATGAAAGCAAATAAAAATCCTATTTTTCTTGAAGACAATTAAAAATCTACACTATAAAGCAATTAAATCTATATAAAAAAACAAAGAAAAGCATTGGAATTACCTCTTGAGCTCAGTATGGCGACCGTCACCCCTTCGGAAAAACCCTAATATTTATTAATTAAAAAGAGTACAAAATTACATCTAAAAAGTTCTTCCCTATTTTAGAAGGATTCATGGGGTACTTATAACCAAAACACAATCCTACTCCTCAAACTCAGTACAAAAGATATAATCCTAATCGAACACAAACTAATCTCAAGATATATAATCCTACTCCTCTCCACACAAACTAATCGCCTTAGTTAACTTTCTTTACTCATATTCTTGACAAATTTGCATCTTTTTCTTCTTTTCCTTAAGAATCCTTTATTACCTATAAAAACACACTAAATATACACGAGTAGCAATTATTTATATATAAAAATAAATAATATATGGGAGGAAATATGCAAAATATGATAGTAATCACACCCCACACCTATCTTTTGCTAGTCCTCGATCAAAATCTAAATCTAGAAAGAAAAAGAAAAATCCTAACTCACTTTCGCAGGAATCGTAATTGCACTTAGCATGTGCAACAAGTCTTTAAACCCCTAAGTTACCCTAGTGGACGAGTTGTGTCTCGTGAGGGTTTGCAGAGAATATGCCCACAAAATTCGTGAAAAAAATAGACTAAGGAATAAAGAAAAGAAAAATAAGGATAACTGAAAATTAAGAAAAATAAAAATTTTATACAAAAGAAAGAAAAAATCTTTTTTAATATTTTCTTCAATTAATCTCACTAATATACAAACTCAAGAACGCATTAAATTATCAATTTTCAAAACAAGCGTCATATCAGATACACTTATCATTTTAATCAAAAATTTAAATCCTATCTTTCAATACCCACTAACAGATAATCCATTGGCTCATATACATCTACGTGCATGTGTGATAGTCTACTTCGGCCTTGGACTCCAACTCTAACTCTTGATTCATCTTCTCTCTCATAACATTTTTTTTAAAGAATATTTCACCTTTCATGTGAATATTCATACTTGCTTAGGCGCAAAGTACCTGATTACTCGGATTATACTCGTTTTTTCACTCTTGAGGCTATTGCTTTAATACAAGGCTCAGCCCCTTTTTTTGTCTTCTCACTTTTTTTTTCACTTCTAAGCCTATTGCATTAATACCAGGCTCATCCCTTTTTTCCTTTTTTTTTTATTATTTAGGGAGAGAAGAATTACTCAATCGTTATCATCTTGTCCTTAACCTACTTAACCTAATAAACTATTGGGAAGTAAAAAATAGATGTATATTTGCCTCAAAATTACTGTTAGCGGTATTTATTTTTTGGATTTGAATTTTTTTCATAAAATTCTGAGTGTATCATCCAATCAACTCTCCAATCAAATTCCAAATCTAAATTTATTCTTTTATTTGTAATTAGGTTGATCTATTGATGGAAATATATAATAAAAATATTTTCTTTCAGTTTTTATTATTTTTTTTTAATTTTTTTAGTTAATTACCCTAAAAACTACCCGAAGTGTAAAATACAGAAACTCAAAAATTTAAAAATAAAATATAAATTCTAAAAAAAAACTAAAAATCCTAGAAAAATACAAAGAAAATACCCTAACTCACTCCCCCACACCTAAACTCATGTGTGCCCTCATACACAAACCAAAGGTGGTAAAATAAATATGAAAACTATTATACAAATAATGAGATTCATAAAAAGTTACGATCTCAATATCGTCACCTTATTAATGCATGGAAAGCGGTTACGCTCTCTCGATCGCTTCTCACTTTCATAGTGTGTGCGTTTTAAATATGAAGTGGGTGCATTATTGTATCTCATCATCCTCATACAAGTTACGAAATTACCTGTCTGTATCTTATGCTGCACTCGTTTTTTCTTTGTCCACATGTAAGCATTAATAATTGGGTTAAAGAATTCTTCATTATAAACCTGCCAATCATTGTTAGTAACAAGCATACATATAGAAATATCATGAGGTGAGAAGAGTGCTATATAATCAAGTAAATATGGTGGTGGCCCTTCTAACTCACGAAGTAATGCGAGCTCCTCTGCAAACAAATCCTCAAAACTTTGCTCATAATTCACCGGCGCACTTTCGCAAGTATCATCATACATAGAATCAGTATGTGCCAATTCATCTAATAATATGAGCACATCTTCAAAAATTTGCTCAAATGAGGGTTCATCATCAGTGCATGAGAATGCAAACTGTGAATCATGTTTACCTCAATGAGGGAGCTCGTTATGTGCTCATCCAAATTAAATATGTTCAATGCCACAGTCATATTCCCAAACAATAACTTCATGAGGCCACTCCTGCAATCAATTAATGTGTTTGTTGTTACAAGGAGTGGTCTACCCAAGATAACGGGAATTTGATTTCATGGATTGGAAATCGTCTCGATTTCTAAGACAATGAAGTTTACATGAAAGATGAACTCGCCGACCTTAATGAGCATATCTTCAGCCATACCAAGTGGTCTCTTGATCAAACGATCAGCTAGCTGTAATATGACCTTAGTAGCTTGAAGTTATCCTAACCCCAGCTGCTGATAAATAGTGTAAGGAAGCAAGTTGATACTTACTCCTAAATCAGGCAACGTTCTATCAAATGTAGTGTTTCCAATGGTGCATGAGATTGTGGGGGAACATGGATCTTTGTACTTGACAGGCAAGGAGTTAGAGAGGATATGCGATATATTTGCAGCAAGAAAAACTTTCTCAAAAACGTTTCTTGCTCGGTTCTTAGTACACAAATCATTGAGAAACTTGGTGTAAATAGGAACCTGTTATATAATGGCAAGGAGTAGAATATTATGTTTCACCTGCTGAAATGTTTCAAGAATCTTCTCTACTTGCAGTGAAGGCTTCCTAAACCGATTGGGATATGATGTTTCCCTGGCAACGACACCAAAAATTTGATGTGAAAAATTTACAGCAAGCATACAGTGTCGATTGTATCACTTTACATATCATTCCCACAGGGATCTAAGGTATTTTGTTATCTTGCTAATCCTATTATTTAACAAGCTAACTAAGGGTTCTAATTTGAATTTGAGTTGTTCAACTATGAATTACTTTTATTATCTTCTTTCTATCATAAAAAATTGATCTTTTAGTTTTAATCTTTATTTAAAGTGTTTTAAGCATGAGATATAAAGTGATGTGCAAGTATAACTTATCAAGGAAACTACTTTTCATAAATGTCAACTAAATTGTTAGATAATTGTATGAAGAAGATGGAAATCAACAACCCCAAACCCTAACTAAGTATAAACTATCAAGAAACTTAACTCAAGTATAACCTATCAAAGCGTTAATCTACGAGTTGTTATTTTTTAATCTTTTTATGAAAAAAAAATTCATGTCTTTATTATTTTATTTTAGAAAGAAAATAATAATAAGCAATTACATAGTTGATTTCTAGTTTCATCTACATCCTAAAGCTAAACTAATTTAGCTACTCATGGTTCTAATGAACAAGATCCTTCTTTTATTTATGAAAATAATTAAAAATCCTATGTTTCTTGAAAACAATTAAAGATATACACTAGAAAGCGATTAAATCTATCTAAAAAGACAAAGAAGAGCAATGGAATTATCTCTAGAGCTCGGTATGGTAGCCGTCACCCATTTGGTAAAACCCTAATATTTATTAATTAAAAAGAGTACAAAATTACATCTAAAAAGCTCTTTCTTAATTTACAAGGATTAATGGGGTATTTATAACCCAAACACAGTCCTATTCCTGCTCTAACTTAATTTAAAAGATACAATCCTAATCCAACACAAACTAATCTCAAGATATATAATCTTAATCTAATTCATAGGTATTTGAAACCAATGGTTAAAATTAGATAGCATAAAATACTAATTTTTTGGTCTAAAATCCGAAATTAAGTTCAGCAGGCCCATAGCCCACTGGATTGGATTTTTCACTCTACAGGGCTTCAGTAAAATGACCATAACTTTTCTATATGAACTCTGATTGCACTGTTTTTGGACTCATTTCGAAGATAATTCAGAGCTCTACAAATTTTACCTACATGAAATTTTCCAGTTTAAGATTTTTCTTGGCCGAATAAGCTCTTCAATTTCTACTACTGCACTTGAGTGTCGGTCTTCACGTTAGTTAACTTTCTTTGCTCATATTCTTGAAAAATTTGCATATTCTTCTTCTTTTCCTTGCCAATACTTTATTACCAAAAAAACACACTAAATATATCCGAGTAGCAATTTTTTATATACAAAAATAGATAATATACGGGGAAAATATGCAAAATATGATATTAATCAGCCCGCAACCAAAATGTGAGGCTAAATCCACAATGCTAACTTAGTGCGCAAGGCTAAGTTATAGCATGAAGTAAAAATAGAAAGCGAGACTAAATCTCAACCTCACATAGTCTATGACAAAGATGGAAGTAATTTGTTAAGATGGATGTAATTTGTTACCATATAACAGACTCCATGAATAGTCAAATCAGTCCCACACAAGGAGTGAGTCCCACATCCAGAGAACTTTGTATATTGCGAGACCAAACCCGTAACCAGAATGTAAGGCTAAACCTGCAGCCAATACACGAGGCTAATTTTGCAATCAGAATGCAAAGATAAGCCCCGCATATAATGCGAGGCTAAGCCCACATAAAGCAATCTAGATGCGAGATTTATGCTTTTGATCATGCAACAAGAAGAGTTGTAGCAAGAGTGGGGGTAATATTGATATGTTTCTACAAATATGTGATTCCCCCATGGTACTCACTCTTCGAGCCACGTACACATAATATATTAGACTATAATGCACTCATAATTGACCTAGGGGTGGAATGTCTCAAGGCATTCAGCGACTCAAAATTCAATTATCAACCAACTGACAGAAGATTATGAGGTTAAATATGAAGTTCTAATACCCTATCATCAAGTGGCAATCAAACTGGCCAACAAATTTAAAAAAAATTTAATCAACCATATGCTGCATCACAAGAATGTGTATCCAGATGCATCAGCACCACTCACCATGACTTTGGAGTTGCTACTTGAGTTGAGTAAGTGCATCACTATCGGGAGCCACATCCTTTTTGCCGCAAAATAATATTGGATGTATATGAATTGCATCAGGTTGGACTAAGTCTTGAGCCCTAGGACTCGTGCTTCCTATTCATAGATTAGCGCTATCACATGCTCAAGATCCAAAGGAAGCGACCTTAGTAAAGAAGAAAGCAGCTAAACTCAACTATGATGTAGTGTTACAAATCCTATACCACAAATCACATGATGGTATCTTTCTTCGCTGCCTCTCAAAGAGGGAAGCTCAAAGGTGCTTGAAGAAACCCATGGTGGTACTTGCGGGGTCCACCAACTAGGGCCAAAATTTTGTGATCGCATAAGAAAACTCAGTTTGTTTTGTCGAAAATGATTGCAGATACTATGGCTCATGCAAAGTGTTGCCATACTTGTCAAGTATATGTCGATTTCATACGCCAACCACCAGAGTATCTATATATTTCTGCTACAAGTTGGCCATTTTAAACTTTGGGAATGGATAATATTAGGCCGACTGCTTCGCCTTCGTCCAAATAACATCGGTACATATTGGTGACAACCGATTACTTCTATAAATGGACTAAAGTGGTCCCTATAAGAGAAGTGAAAACGAGGGATGTCGTTAAACTCGTCAAGCACCATATAATCGATAGTTTTTGCATACCTCAGTGTAGGCACTTAATGTGAAAATTTAACTACAAGCGTACAGTGTCGATGTAGCTCTATACAGATCGTCCCACAGAGATCTCAAGTGTTTTACGATTCTTACTAATTCTATAGTCTAACGGACTAACAAAGGATTCTAAGTCGGATTTGAGAGTTATTCTAATTAACCTAGGATCTAGAATCCACTAGTTTCCAACCATGTATTACTTCTATTATCATCTTCCTATCATAAAAATTTGATCTTTTAATTTTAATCTTTACTTAAAGTATTCTAAGCTTGAAATATCAAGTAGGGTGCAAGCATAACTCATCAAAGAAATTACTTTTCATAAAAACAAACTAAATCATTAGATAATTCGATGAAGAAGACAAAAATCAATAACCCCAAACCCTAACTAAGCATAGGCTATCAAGAAACTTAACTCAAGTATAACCTATCAAAGTATTCATCTACAAGTTTTTTTATTTTAATCTTTTCATAGAAAAATCATGTCTTTATTATTTTAAATAGGAAGAAAATACTAGAGAGCAACTACATGGTGGATTCTAGTTTTATCTACATGCTAGAGCTAAGCTAAATTAGCTACTCATAATTCTAGTAAGAAAAATCCTATTTTTATTCATGAAAGCAATTAAATCTAATCTAGAAAGCAATATAAATCTAAACTAGAAAGCAATTAAAAGAGAATTACCTAAGAAAATTTGAAGAACAACAAAGGTTACCTCTGGAGTCGGTATTGTGGCCGTCACCCCTTCAGCAAACCCTAATCCTAATTTTATTAATTAAAAAGTGCATCTAAAATTACATCTAAAAATCTCGCTTTAATTTACAAGGATTCATAGGGTATTTATAACCCAACATAATCTTACTCCTACTCAAACTCAATACAAAAGATAAAATCCTAATCCAACACAAACTAATCTCATGATATATAATTTTAATCCAATCCATAGGTATTAGAAACCAGTGGTTGAGATTAGATTGCATAAAAAAACTAATTTTCCGGACTAAAACCAGAAATTAAGTTCAGCACACCTGTAGCCCGTTGGATCAGATTTTCCACTCTGCAGTGCTTTAGTAAAATAGTCATAACATTTGAATAGAAACTCGGATTGATCTGTTGTTGGACTCGTTTCGAAAATAATTCCGAGATCTAAAAATTTTCCCTATATGAATTTTTCTAGTTTAAGCTTTATTTTGGCCGAATATGCTCTTGAAGTTTCCATTGTAGTACTTAAGTTTCTGTCTTCACCTTAATTAACTTTTTTTGCTCATATTCTTGATAAATTTGCATCTTCTTCTTATTTTCCTTGCGAATCTTTTATTACCTATAAAAACACACTAAATATACCCGAGTAGCAATTATTTATATACAAAAATTGAAAAATATGGGAGGAAAAATACAAAATATAATACTAATCAGCACTAAAAAAATAGAACAATCAGCTTAAAAAAGAAACGCTGAATGCTCGTGTCCAAGATAGCACACTAAGAAGTGCACTTAAAGGGGGTGCTCGCTGAGGAGCAGACCTTGAGTGTTAAGGAACACGCACCTAGTTGATACAGAGCGCCTACCAAGGAGCGCGCACCTCCTAGACGAGCGCATTCCATACCAAGGAGTGCGTGCACCCATGGCAGTGCAAACAAAGGTACAATGGGCACCCAGGGGAGCAAGCTGCACATGCCCGAGGCGGCTTGAAGGCTCAGGTGCACTCTACGTGCACTATGCACGTGTGCCCATGCCTAGTGTGCACATTGTGCGCATCACGCTTCATGTGTTTTTTGTATTCCGCTACGCGTTCAAAGTTTTTGTAACAATCTAGAAGATCTGTTGCAGTCTCCTATAATTCAATCATCAATTATGAAGAGATTTGTGGGAACAGTTATGCCCCCAGAGGCTATAAAATGCCCTCTCTCTCAATAAACTAAAAGAAGAGACAGACGTAGAGAGTGAGATCCAGAAGAAAAAGAAAAGCACTACAGAGTTCTTCTTGTCCTGCTGAGTTTGGTGCTAGAGAAGTCGGTCGACATTCGGATCGTCAACAGACACAACGACCTTCTACCACTACACAAGATCCCACAAAACAAAAGGAAAATAAAGTTATCTCTCTTCCGCACCCCTGCAATCTTAATCTAAAATTGTAATTTTCATTTAATTTGTTGTACTCAATTTCTAAATGGCAATAAAAAGTAATTTTCCTAATTCAGGCATACACTCGGCAGGTTACCCATGATAATGGGCTCCAGTTTGCTAGTGTGGGCCTCTCATGATTCGGCACAAGTTTAGAATACAAGATGTTGTCTCAACACCCTACAATCTGCCAGTTAATGGTCTAGCTAAAGTCTTAAAAAAAAACCACTTTGAAGCTCCTTTAGAAGTTCGTCTCTCCAAGCCAATGCGAAGAGACGAAAAGTTAGGAGAGTACCTATGGGCTTACCTAACATAGTCTGCACTCTGGCTAAAATTACACAATTTTCTTTGGTGTGTGGCTGTGAGGCTGTCTTGGCACTTGAAATCCAAATTCCATCTTCGTGAATCATATTAGCTATGGAGATGACAAACGATGAAAAGTTTTGGCGATTGCTTCAAGAAGCAGATGCTAGATAAGAAGTGCTTGAAATTGCAACAACAAATCGAATTGCATCAAGCATACATCTCAAAGACATCCAATAGGAAAGTCAAACAAAGGACTTTCAAAGAAGGCAATTTGGTCTTGACAGTTAAAAAATTGATTACCATGGCCCATAAGACTAAGGGTAAATTTGAATCCAAATGGAAATGATGCTTTGTGGTACTCGAATAGAGCTTACTATCTAATCAATGAAGATGGTGAGAGAATAATGATGCCTATCAATGACAAATTCTTCAAAAAATACTACCTATAGTAGTACGGCTTCATCTAAGGCCAAAAAGGCAAAGAAGAGAATATGTTACTCACCAACCTATCATGTTATGGAATAAAGCATGAACTATCCATCCCTGCTAAGCTAACAGGAAGAGAACAAGTTTCTTACTAATTTATCATGCTAGGAAATGAAGCATGAATTGCCTAGTGCCTACCAAGGCAATAGGGAGATGACAAATTTCTCGTCAACATATCATGCTAGGTGATAAAGCATGAATCGCCTAGTGCCACCAAGGCAATGAAAAGAGAACAAAATTCTAGCCGACCTATCCTGCTAGGGGATAAAGCATGAAAAACCTGATGTTGATAAGGCAAAGGAAAGAGAAAACGTTTGGCATATAAGTCCAAACAAAATTCTTGCCAACCATATTATACTGGGGGTAAGAGTATGAATCAACAGCCCAGAGCCCTAGAGGCGAAGGAAGAGAAAACATTTGACATGTAAGCCTAAGCAAAATCATCGTCTACCTATCATGATAGAGAGCAAAGTACGAACTACCCGCTGCTATAAAGGCAATGGGTAGAGGAATTAAAGCCCTCACCAAAACTATCATGATATGGAACAAAGTGTGAACAGCCCAATGCCTTCAAGGCAAGGGGCAGAAGAGACAAAAATCCTCGTCAATCCTATCATACTTGGGTAAAAGTATGAACATCAATAGCCCAATATTCAAAAAAGTAAAGAAAAGAGGAAACATTTGGCATGTAATTTCAAACCAAATACTCGACAATTCACCATGTTAAGGGCAATAACATAGCTAGTCCAACACGAATGATGACTGGTAAAGATAGATCAAATCTTTTAATAGCTGGGGTTTGCTAAAATAACCTATGACAAATCTGTCATGTTAGTAAGGATACGTCATTGCTTGAAACTACAAAGGCTAAGGGAGGAGGAAATGTTCAACATATAAACCTAAATAAAACCCTCAACAACTCATCATGTAATAACATGACTAACCCAATTCAAATGGGGATTGGTAAAGATATATGCTAAATCCATTGATAGCTGGGAGTTTGCTAAAAACCTTGGAAACCTTTCATATTAAGCTCTTATCTCTGACTGTAAAATTTGAATCACCTCACTCACAATATTTCATATGGTCACTCACCACAAAACTATAACATTAAGCTTTTCCCTCTGATAGTAAGATCTGAACCATCTCACTCACATCATCCTGCAATGTCACTTACAATGAGTTTGTCATGTTAAACTCTTACCTCATGCAGTAAGATTTGAATCATCTCATCCATGTCATGTCATGCAAACCTGTGATCCAAACTCGATCATCCATTCCATCTGAGCTACGCAGATGAGTTACCCTATGATCCAGACCCAATCACTGATTCAGTCTGAGCTATACAGATGAGTAATCTTGTGATCCTAACCCAATCACTTATTCTGTCTAAGCTTTGCGGGCGAGTAACCGCATGATGCTGCCACAATCACCAATTCTATCTGAGCTATGCAAATGAGTTACCATGTGATCTTAATTTGATCACTGATTCTATTCGATCTATGCAAACAAGTCACCCCATGATCCTGAATCGATCACCGGTTCTACCCAAGCTATGCAGAAAAGTCATCCCATAATACTGACCTGATCACCGATTATGTTCGAACTACACGGACAAGTCACCCTACGACCTTGACCCGATCACCAATTCTATCCAAGCTACACAGACGAGTCATCGGTGATCCTGACCCGATCACCGATTCTATTCGAGTTATGCAGACATGTCACCCTATGATCCCGACCCGATCACCGATTCTGTCCAAGCTACATAGACGAGCCAGTCCATGATCATGACCTAAACACCAATTTTGTCCAAGATATGCAGATGAGTCACCCCATGGGCATGTCAGAAAGACCTTTGCCATAGTTATCCTACTATAATCATCAAATCTTGATCATACTTGCCATCCAGACTGATCACTCTGCTCACAAACGCTATTGTCACTTTTGAAACCAATGTCTTCATCGTCTTTAACAACTCTCATCATTACTGTCGAAACCATCAAAATATGAACACATTACCCAAAAGTCTAGAATAAAACAATGAGTTAAAGGAAACTAAAATGTTTTATCATTGTTTTGCAGGACAAAAAAGGAGAACAGAACAGTAATGACTACCACTCTCATAGAATAAACATGTGAAAAATGAAGTAAAGGAGAAGATATAAGGGGATTAGGGCTCCCACAAGGTCTTCAACTTAGCCTGAGGTTGCTTCAAAACTTGCTGCCAGGTTTCTTCTATAGAATTTAAAGTATGACGATACAACTTATCGTCATTGATGGAAAACTGTTGGGCAGCTTGGATCCTAGCCTTCTCCACGATCATGGTGCACACATCCACCTCCTACTAAAGTTGTCCTTGTTGAAGAACAAGTTCATTCTATTGCTACGCAATCTCTTCATATTTCAGCTGGCACGCCTCTAATATGGCTTGAGCCTGGGCACTTGTTTCATAGGCATCGGCCATGGTTGGTTTCATTTCAAACATTGTTCTCTCAAGTTCATTGGTAATCACCTTCTGAGTATTCTAAAGATTAACGGCTTTACGAGACCAAACCTCCTCCTATCGCCTAAATTCCTCCTCATCTCCGCTTTCACCATCACATCTACTTATGAAGACTAGTTTTGAAGAGTGTTTAACACCCGAAGCTTCCAAGCAAGGTTGACAAGGAGTTGCTTGAATGGCTTCTAATTGATGCACTATTGTCTAGATAATCGAGTAACAAGAAGCGCAACCTTTCCAATTCATCAGTCGAGATTCAGGACACAAATCTCGAGAGTTTAAAATGTGAAAAATTGTGCCAAAACTGAAATGACAGCAAAGGCCTAGCCTTGTGATGTAATAGAAACACGAAGTTAAAAGCTTCGAGTAGTAAAGCCAAACAATCTTGCGTGAATATTCCATAAAGAAAAAGTCAAATGCTATCAAAAAGATCTATCGAAAAGATTGACCAAATGATGCCTTAAAGTAGTACATCAAGATGATCACCCAAGACTAATACGTTAATGATCACCTCTAGTACTCATTGATGATTCGATTGTTGTTATAATATGGTCAATAGACATCTCATCGGTCAATAATTGCAAACCCATGACAAAATCACGTCACAGAAATCCAAAATATTTAAAAACTCATTACAAACTGGTGACTAGATTTGAAAAACTTTGGAGAGACTTCTATTGATGAAAAAAAATACTGAGGAGAATCCACACGTCTATTGAAATTTCAGAGAATCTCATATAAATCCAAACAAATCAAGATTGGGTTTTTGAATCAAAATTAAATCTAATCAAATATTTGAACAAAAAATGAGGACTAGATTTTGTTAATCAACTGGATTATTGTTCAAATTAAGGCTAGATACAATGAATCAGAGGATATAAATCAAAAAGGGAAGAGGGATTTCCATTCTCATCCACAAAGCAGGTTGAGTAATCACCATTAGCCTATAAATTGGCACCAAGAGAGACTTTCAAAGTTTCCTTTGGGAATGCCTAAGGTTATTTGACGTGCTCCCAAATGCTTATAAGTAGAGACTATCAGTTATCTTGTCATACACGCTATATGGACAACGTTAAAGAAATCTAGTAGTAATAGTCGCTGTAGTTTCCTGGTTCTTCATCCATCTTAGAAACTTTTATACCGTCGGATCATCAATGAGGCCCATGTGCAAGGCCATATCTTGATTACAGAAACCCACCTCTATAAAAGGGAGTGATCAATATATGATCCTCTTTCTTGTATTTCCTTAGATTTTCTCTCTTTTGGTTGTAATTTGAAATAGTTGTAATTTCAATTCATGAAGGGAAATTCAAAATTTTTAGCAAAAACAAGAACGTTTGCTTCTCTTTCCCTCGTGAAATGCCCCCTTCCAGTAGTATAGTTCCTAGCATCTGACACACCAACTTCTAGTCAATTCCCTAAATCCATATAGGTGTCAAATTTTTCATCATTCCCAATTGGATTACTCGGCCATGAGCTGACATGGGCTCTACTAAACACCCCACATATTAGCCTAAAAATGAGAATTGAAATTCAAACTTTCCCAATTCAAATTTTAGCCTCTCCAAGCATTCAGCTCAGCCCACGTGTTAGTCATATGGGGCCTATATGATTCCACATGCCTCTGTTGGGCTCGACTCCCAAGGAGGCAAGGGCGATGGAAAACCTCATCTTAGATCACGACCTCTCGCTCTGAGGGAGGCGTTTGGGTTCACCACCTCTCACTCCGGAAGGCCTATCATCGTCCACACCACCAAAGAAGATGAGGCGACGACATACGACTCGCTGGGTGAGACATGGGCTATTCCACCCCGCCTGCGGTCGATTGGATGGCTGACTGAGAATTGTCCCAACCCTCCCTTAGCACGCAAGGGAGAAGAGAAAGCTCCTGCCCCAGATGCATGTTTGAGATCCTGCTCAGCGCATCCAGAGATCCCACTCATCATGCCTAAGATCCGATCATTACATTCGAGAGGCATGCCTGAAGGGCCTCTCATCGCATCTAAGATCCCTCTTGCATCTAGATGAGGATCTTATCACCCCTCGAGTTTGAGATCCCGCTCGCCCTATCCCTCGTCATCACTCGCTCAACCCGATCCCTAGCAACTTTGGCTTCCCGATGCCACTTGCTTGGATTTTGCTGCAACCCTCAAGCCTGAGATCATGCACAATCCGCAACTCTCACCCTAAGTCCAAGATCGTGTCATGGCTCTGGCTTCTATAATGATTCCTGCCCCCCCCCCACTGGGGTGTGAACCTCTCTCCTCCCTATCAAAGCCTAGTCGCTCTCATAGTCATTGGATTTTAGGAGTTTGTTTGAGGTTGGGAGCTATCTAGAGGGGGTGGGCGCGCCAAACAATGTCACACTCCTCCGGTTTACTATCATCGGGGAGAGACCTGAGAGGAGGAGAGGGGGAGATATTATATTACATTCAGTTCTTGTGACCCTTGCAATAGCTATGTGGTCTTAGAAATACGAATTGAACCTTGAACTTGATTGAGCAGAACTCTGCTAAGGTTTCTCATAACTCTTCAATAACCTTTCAGCTGCGGAGTAACACTATTCAACTCCTTCCTAAATTTCTATATCTTATGTGCATGCCAAAGTGTAATCTTAAGTTCCAAATTTATAAGGGTTAATTACACTCAAACCCTTATAGTATGGTAGTGTATTAGTTATTACCCCTAAAATTTGAAACTCTCACTTAGCCCCCTGAGATAACTAACAGAGTTTAGTACCCATTTTGGGCTGGTCATGTGATGCGCACGTGTGGTGAAATGTCGGTTTTGCCTCCGATCGAGTTGAGTGGCGATAGAGGGAGAAATTGAGACTATCCCCTTACTTCCTCATCTAATTCCATCGGAGTGTTATTAGGGCATTAGGCAAAAAAAATAGGGCACACGGTGGTGGCTTCGAGCGAACACACACTTCAATGGATGGCAGCAGTACAGCGGAGGCTTTAGCAGATGGCAGTGGCGCAACGGAGGGTCCACGGCAGACCTGGGTGTTTGGGTGCGATCAATGGCAAGCTTGGGTGGTGTCGGTGGAGTGTTGAAGCTGTTCAGCAGCGGCTTCACAGCAATCGGTGGGCTTGGCATTTTTTCGTAGAGGATTGTTTGTGATTTGGGGAAGACAGCGGCGTGGTAAGCTTCTATATACATGAAGTTCTAATTTTTTAGAAATTTTCTCCGAAAAAATTAATTATGGTGATGACGTATTACTGTGTTGGGTTTGCTTGGAGGGGGGCCAGATAGGAACATCTTTAGAGTGTACTGGGCACGTGCGGGTGTTGGATTGAAGTGCTCAAGGTCCCGGAAAGGGTCTAGCCAGTGAAAATCCAAATCAACATATACAACAGTTTGTAAATATAGTAGTTTTAACATGATGTTTTATATACATGTAGAATCTTATGGTTATGATATTGGTTGCATATTTATTTTGTGAACAAACAAGCAAAGTGGAATTGTTATGATAAATGCAATGTATGCCTTCATTAGTTAATAGTGGGTGATTGGTGTTTTAATTGTTATCTTATCTTTATGTGTAATTGTTATGTTAACTGCAGTTGACATATGACAAGTGATAATTTTGACCTTCATGTTCACCATGGGGGCAATTTGTAAAAAGTGAAATGATTGAATATCAATAGGGAAAAAAAGATGTTGTTGAGAATATTGACACAGACCTCTTTGGATGGTTTGATTTGGAGGATATTATATGAAGATTGAAATATGGAGGCATGTTCATATTGCATTATAAGGTCCCCAACATACGCAAGGATGGTAGATGGAAAGCTGTAGACGATGTTAGTGGGGTTACAGAAATGGTTAGGGTGCATCAACCTGCTAGAGAGATTCACATATATGTTGAGGACTTAGATGGTATGGCACTTGTAGTGGAAACTCCCAATAATGAAGCTAAGAAGAATATTACAAAATATATTGAAGATAGTATATCAGATGGTGAATAGTTGAATAGGTGTAAGAGGAGGGTGAAAGCATGAGTGCCAAGTAAGGCGAAAGAGAGCGGCAATCATATTAGTTTGTTTGGGGAGTCAGAGTAGGAAAATTTCACAAATTATGATGACTGTCAGGGAGAAATTAGGGCCGATAATGAGACTACATGTAATTTATCTTCACTTTCGAGAGAACTTTATTTTGGATCATAGTGTTTTATTAGAGACTAGTGTTATATTACATTCATACATATGTTAAACTTGACAAATGATTATTTGTTTACATGTTTCGGTGCACATGACAATTTTGATATAGTTGAAGCATATGATGATTTAGAAAATTTTGATAGCCACCAGTGGAGGAGCGCATCTGATTCCTCAAGGGATGAACAACTTCAGCTTTACACTGTATTTACATTTTGGAATTTTCATTTTAAGTGGTCAGGTCAACATTACTTGCACAACCTTCCTATGTACAAATCGAGCTTTTTGTGATGATGGACAAGAGGAAAAACTCAACGTCATCCTCACTCAAACCTAAACATAAAGAATGAAAACATTAGAATCCAAAATCAACTTTAGCAAGGAAAATTCACTTTATCAAACACAGAAACACTACCTAATTTCTTTCTAAAAAAAATGTAAATAAAAACTTAAACATACGACAAATAACAAAAACAAAACACAAAAAAAAAAACATGGGACGCTGGAAGGAGAGGGGGTACCTCCTTGGCAGTTACAATGAAAAAAGATGCAATCAAGTGGAGACAGAGAGATAGAAAGAGGGAGAGAGAGAGGGAGGGAGGGGGGAGAGGGAGAGTGAGAGAGAGAGACAGAAAGAGGGAGGGACAGGAGGGAGGGAGGGAGGGGGGGAGAGGGAGAGTGAGAGAGAGAGAGAGAGAGTGAGGGAGTGAAACTCTTAAAGAGGGAGATGATAGTAAAAATGGAATTAAATAAAAAGAGTGCAGTTTTGTTTAAAAGTGGGTAAAATTATATAATTGTTGACTAATTTTGGTAACGGTCCAGATGCTAAGTGAGAGTTTTAGACTTCAGAGATAATAAGTTATACCCCCCCATATTACAGGGGGTCTAAGTGTAATTAAACCAATTTATAATTATTTGTATAAATCTTTTTGTTTTTTTAATTCTCTATATGACATGATGTGAAGATATTGGAACTATTGATATAGAGATTTTTTAGTGTTTTTCTTAAATAACTTATACTGAACTTTATAACATAAATATTTATTTTATTACGTTTTTAAACCTTACAAACATTCGGCAAGCACGATAACATTATTGCTATAATTTATTTTTATTAACGAACTGTATCCACATTCTATTACTACTCGGTTTCTTCAAACGGATGATGCAAATCATCCCATTTCTAGAAATAAAGAAATAAGTTTGTGCATATGCATATATAGTTCCGTTCTGTAACACCCTATGTCTCGTGCTTGTCCAAATTTTTGGGTTCAGCCCCAATCACGGGGAGTTTCCAAAGGAGCACACCATTTTTCCTTGTGAGCCCACTTTCCAACTGAAAGGCCGAACGAAAAATAACTATCTAGTGGGCTCACTAGAAAAAGTGGTGTGCTCCTTTGGAAACTCCCCAACATGGGGTTATTCAGTTGTTTAGGCTTGCCATCTGTTGGAACTGTTGGGAGGCTATACTAACCATTTTGAAATTGTTCATTCCTTGGCCCGGTAGTTGCCAGAAGAGTGCACTAGGGCAAACTTGCACCACTAGATTTGGCTGAATTAACGATGGTGTTATATGCATCCCTCTAAGCTATGCTGAATTGCTTTGATTATCTTCCAAATTCAGTAATAATAAGAAGTGGCTTTCCGAGGGAACCTGCATCATCAGTATGTGATGTGATCCATCTCTGCATGAATGAAATGTGAGCATTATCATTTGTACCATTGATCCTACTTGAGTTATGTGCCTAGTGGTTTGAATTAGATCAGACCATTAATGTCCATAAACATTAATGTCTGTATGGAAGCATGGCATAGAGGTAGCAACTGTGGCCTTACTCGACACGGCCTGCAAAGGCATGGCCGCCAGAGCGCAGTTCGGATATGGCACGCCAGGCATGGGCCGCTGGGCACGTGTCATGCCCGTGCCCACATGTACCAGCCCAATTTTTTTATTTTTTATTGTTATTATGTTTCTTAATTCTTACTTCTTAGTTAGTTTAGTTGTTCTAACAATAAAAATAATTATAAAAATAAAAGTTTACTATATAAAAACTTATTACATTAACAAATTAACTCTATAAATCTCTTGAAAATCATACAAAGGCTGAAAGGAGAGGAGAGGCCCCAAGCCATTACCTTCAACTTGTTTTTAATATTTTTTTCCAAGAGAATTATGAGTTTTGAAAAAATTACTTGAAAATTAAAATTGTAGAATTCTAAATGAAAAAATTATAATTGTGAAGCGAAAAAAAAATGAAGACTAAATAGTGTAGAAGCCTTTAATTTTCAATCTTCCTTGGGTGATTCTTACTCGAATTCTTTTGCAATTTCTTGATTTCTTTGTTCTGCGCCTGACCAGTCCTTTAAACAAACACACATCTCGAATATGTTTCCTACCATTAAGCTCCTCTACTCCGTTAGCACTCTCTCACATATACTAAAAACAAACTCCAATGGTACTATAGACACCGGAAGTGTTAGTATATTATAAGCCATGTTGGAAAACACAGGATATGTTTCTCCTATGATTTTTATCAGACCAAAATATCAAAATCTTCATAATGGCCACGTAGATAAGTATCTATGCTGATCCTATCTAAATAGTAGTGAAGTTCATTGATTTATTACCATACATATTTTCACATTTATAGTAAATAATATCTAAAAATCTTTTAACATCTTTAATTAATTTTTGAACATTATTTGTATAACCCATATTTGTATTACAAGTTCTATTAAAATTTTCATTCCATCTAATTTATATCGTGAATATATAATGGTTACATAATAAAGTAAGTATGGAAAGTTTTTAAAATATTTGCCAAGTTTAATTTCCATTGGCTTGCAATATCTTCAAGAAATGGGTTATTTCTATTTTTACAAAAAAAAAACTGAACTAATTTTTGTTAAATAATAAAGTTCAATGTGTATGGTTGGGTAGTAGGTGCTCGAAAGTATTCTAGTTGCATCTTCAAATTTCCTTAAAAAATTACAAATGCAATGTAAATGAATTCATTCATTTACATCCAAGCTATAAGATTGTAATTCTATTTCGTTAAATAAATTTACTATATTTTTAAATTTAATTGCCTCATCAAATATTTTGAATTTAGAATCTTATATAGTTCTTACATCTTGGGATAAAATTCTTGGTGAAATTTTAAAATTATTACATATTTATTTAAAAGTCTGTCTTCTTGGCCTACTACTTTTACAAATGCTATTGTGTTACTAAGTTTAGTTATTAAATCATTTACTACTTTTAATCAATCTTGCACATACAAATTTATTATGTGGCAAAGACATCAAATTTGAAATAATTTTCTAAAATCGGTTTAGAAATATTTTTTAAATTTTATTTGTGGCAGCATATTCAGAAGCATCATTGAAATAAATAGAATTTTTTTTTGTTCTATTCCAAATGCCACAAAAACACTTAGTAAATATTGTGAAAGATTATGTGCATTATGTAAAAATTCAAATCTTCTAAACCCTATTTTTTTTTTAATTATCCAATCTTGATCTATATAGTGGGTTATTACACACAAATAATGACTACTATTTAACGCCTCCCAACAAGCGAATGTTATTGTGATTCTATAAATGATTGAAGTTAAAATTGCAATTAAAATTTGTCTTCTATCTTTATATATTTTTATAATATCCGATTTACAAGTTGATCTCAGTATTTTTCAAAAATTCGGGGTTATGTTCCATTCTTATAAATTTTTCAGATTTAGGATCTTTGGCTACGGAAAGCGGTTGTTCGGTGTGCACTATATAAGTTGTTGATTGTTCTCTATCGGATATAAGATTATATTTAAAGGTTCATAAATTTTCTCCATATGTGTTTAATTGTGTTTGTTGAGATTCACTTGGTGGGTGTGCTTTTTCTAAATGTCTTTTGAGATAACGTATTCCATTTCCTTTAGGAAAGGAGTAGGGTCTTTGGTAATGTTTGCACCTATCTTTTCTAATGTCATCTTCTATAAATATTTCAAAGTGATTACATATATTGAATTTTGAAGCTCTAGAAGAGATGGTTACTTTGAAAATTGTGGTTTGGGTGGGCTTTTCTTGTGGCAAATTAGAAAATTCTATGTGTTCGTATGACAGTGATGCAAATGAAACTTGTTGAATATATTCTAATGGTTCGCAAACAAAACTATATTTTTCATTTGAGAAAAAAGGATAAAAATTATCTGCAGCTTGAGAAAAAGGAGTGCCAGACAAGTATGAATCCATTGTAAAAAAATCATGAGAAAACCAAATAAAAATAACTTCTTTCTTCTTCTTCTTTCTTGCGAACAAAACAAATATTTTATTTAGTTTCAATATATTGCCTCATTTTGAAAATTCCCATGTGATATGCTTGTGTCCTTCTAATGAATGTTCTGGGGCCTGGGGTTGATTTCTTGAAAGAAGCTATTGTATATGGAGTTTGCCGAGATTGTGTCATTTCCATATGTAGTTTTTTTTGATGATTTGCCCGAATAATGATGTGAAATATCTACTACAAACGTACAGTGTCAGTGTATCATTGTACAGGTCGTTCCCACAGGGATCTAGGGTGTTTTTGCATTTTCACTAATTCTTTTGTCCTAGCGGATTAATAATGGGCTCTAAGTTGGATTTGAATTAATCTAATTAGCCTAGAATATAGAATCCACTAGTTTCCAGCCATGTATTACTTCTAATATTTTCTTCCTATCATAAAAATTTGATCTTTTAGTTTTAATCTTTACTTAAAGTGTTCTAAGAATGTGTTATCAAGTGGTGTGCAAGTATCAAAGGATTAACCTAAGAATTGTTATATTTCAATCTTTTCATTGAAAAATCTTAACTTTATTATTTTATTTATGAAGAAAACACTAGAGAGCAACTACATGGTGGATTCCTAGTTTCATCTACATCCTAAAGCTAGATTAAATTAACTAGTCATAGTTCTAGTTAGCAAGATCATATTTTTATTCATGAAAGCAAGAAAATCTAATCTTGAAAGAAAGATAAGTCTATCTAAAAGGCAATTAAAATAATTAAATTTACAAGAAAGAACTTCTAAACAATGACGTACCTCTAGAGCACGGTATTGCGGCCGTCACCCCTTTAGCAAACCCTAACCATAATTTTATTAAATAACTGCAAGTACAAAATTATATCATATCATATACCTTAGATTATAAGGATACGACCAATATATAAGTTTTAAAGAATCAAACTCTAATTTGAGTACAAGTGAGAAACTAAAAAATTAAATCAAAGCCCCTACAGAAAATTCACCCAGAGTGGGCCCTAGGGAGCTGCCAATTGGCGGCTAATGCCGCCAAATAGCGGCATAATAGTGGAAAATTGGCTCCCCCTTTTTCTGCGTGAAGGTCTGTTCCTTTTGCTTTTATATATATGACTGTATTGAACTTTGGTCTTCTGTAACTTCTTGATCTTGTAACTTTGCTGACTTTTAAATTATTTCTCTTGGTTTCCTAATCCGGCTCTGAGTTTATGCCATCTCTTTGTAGGAATATGTTTACATAAAAACACACTAAAAATACCCAAGTAGCATTATTTAAATACAAAAATATATAATATGGATGCTATAAATATGCAACATATGACACTCATCACACCCCCACACCTATCATTTGCTAGTCCTCGAGCAAACCTAAACATAAAAAGAAAAAACCTTACTCACTTTCGCAGGACTCACTATTGCACTTAGCATGTCCAAGAAACCTTCAAACCCCTTAGTTACCCTAGTTGACGAGTTGTGTCTCGTTAGGGTTTGTAGTGAATACACCAAAAAAATTCGTGAAAAAGTTAGATTAAGGAATAAAGAAAAGAAAAATAAGGATAACCAAAAATCAATAAAATAAAAAAAAAATATACAAAAGAAAGAAAAATCTTTTTTTTTTAAAAAATATTTTCTTCAATTAATCTCACTAATATACAAACTCAAGAATGCATTTAGATTATCAATTTTCAAGTCAAGCGTCGTACCAAATACACTTACCATTTTAATCAAAAATTCAAATCCTATCTTTCAATACCCATTAATAGATAATTCATTGGCTCCTATATATCTATGTGCACGTGTGATAGTCTACTTCAGCCCTGGACTCCAACTCTAACTCATGATTCATCTCCTCTCTCATAACAATTTTTTTTTTTTCTCTCTAAGGCTATTGTCTTAATACCAGGCTCATCCCTTTCTTTTTCTTTGAGGCTATTACTTTAATACCGGGCTCACCCTTTTTCTTCTTCTTTGTTTTGTATTGTTTGGAGAGAGGAGACTACTCAATCGTTATCGTCTTTGTTCTTAACCTAATAAACTATTATGAAATGAAACATAGATGTATACTTACCTCAAAATTACTGTTAGTAGTATTTATTTTTCAGATTTTAATATTTTTCATAAAACTCTTAGTGTATCATCCAATCTACTATCCTATCAAATTTAAAATCTAAATTTATTTTTTTTATTTGTAATTAGGTTGATTTATTGAAGAAAATATATAATAATTTTTTAACTTTTATTTTTTTTAGTTAGTTGCCCTAAAAACTACACAAAGTGTAAAATAAAGAAACCCCCAAAAAAATCTAAAATAAAAATAAAAATCCTAAAGAAATAAAAAAAATACAGAAAATAAAAAGCTTGTAATCCACTCCCCCACACCTAAACTTATGTATGCCCTCATACACAAACAAAGGGTGGTAAAATAAATAAGAAAACTATTATATAAATATTATATACTTACTAGAAAATTCAAACCGGTTACGATCTCTTGATCGGTTTCCACTCTTATAGTGTGTCCTTTTATGTTTTGATTTGGATGAACTTAGTCTTGTTGTCAATTTTGCATTTAATCTCTCCATCTTGTTTTTGATTTTTCTCAATTTATTCCTACCCTTCTACCTTTTATTCAATAGTAAAATTTTAAAGTTGGAAATTGTACCTTAATCGTCAATATTTGACCCACGAGTATCTTTCATGACAGTAAGTATTTTGGTCTTATCAACATGTAAAATAATATACTACCTTTGATGTGGCTGAATCATGAGCTCGTTTGGGATCGCTCTTTCAAATCATTAGCTACCATGATCTCTTTCTTTCGCAGTTCCTTCAATCTTTCTAGTGTTATGGGCTTGTCATGTGAATTTTCTTCAAACCTATCATCAAAATTTTCAAAAGAAAATGCCATACTAGTAAACTTATTATTAGTCAAGTTATTATGAAGAGATAAAAATTCTTCTTCACAAATTTCTTCACAATTTTCATCAAAAGAATCAAATGATAATATGTCACTAGTAAGCTCATCATGAGGCAAATTACCAAGCAAATTTTTCTCTTTATCACCAGTTTCTTCATAATTATTTTCACAATGGTCTAAATAGGTTGATCATAGTGTTGAAGTATAGACTTATCATGCACAAAATTATTAAACCCATTTTGAATCATATCAACTTCAAAAGATGACTGAAGTGGTTGCTTTTTGGAATTAGATATGTTCAAACAATTAGTTGGTTGATTTTCAAAAAGTTTAGTATGAGAAATCATTTAAAGAAAATCTTCCATATAAGATGTAGTTTGAGAAAATGATTTTAGCAAAGTTTCTATACCTTCCTCTATTGTACATGCTCGCTCCTCAGTCTCATGATTATAAGCTTCCTTGCTATCCTCAAATGATTTCATGCATTCACAATTGTAATTTTGTATATAGGAAGTGCTCGTAGGTTCATGATATGTAGTGTGAATTTGATCATGACTTGTCCTAACGAACTTTCTATCCATGGACACTGATGATAATTATGATATGGATCACGACAATGATGGCAACCAGTTTGATTTTGAAACTTTTTTTTTGGATTTTTTTTTGAAAAGGTTGAGAGGGAAAGAGATGGAAAAGAAAAAGAAAAAGTTTACTTTAGTGAGAACGCAAAAACACCCTATATTCTTGTGGGAATGACCTGTACAGTGCTACACCGACACTGTACGCTTGCAGTATATATTTCACATTAAGTTTTTTACACCGTTGCCAGGGATCGACGGTATTTTCTTGCTTTTTCTAACATTTTATTGGTTAACAGTGTGTGTTGAGTGTGCAAAGGCCTGAAACTATAAATACAGGAAGGTAAAAGGGATCAGAGAAATATTTGCTAATCACTGTAAAAAATAGGGAGTTAAACTCCCTGATTTTGCTGCTAACAGTGGTAATTGATGCTATTTAGCTAGAATTTTTTTTTCTTGTTTTTTGGTTTTGGTCTTTGATTCTAAAAAGAAAAAAGTTTAACTCTTTTCTGGACTTGGTTTCCTAATCCGGATTTGAGTTTATGTTATCTCCTTGTAGGAATATGTTTACCGAAAAACGCACTGAAAATACCCGAGTAGCATTATTTAAATGCAAAAATAGATAATATGGAGGGTATAAATATGCAACATATGACACTCATCAAATAACAAATAGAGTCAGGGTAAAAAACTTAATTGTGGACTTGTGGATTTTTGACGGGTAGAGTTGTGCAAGATGGAACTTGTTATGGGTATGGTGTGACTATAACAAGTTTAGTTTTGGAGTTTATTATGAGAGTGACTCGCCTAGAAGGCAGACAGAGCCAGAGTGATTCACCTGGATAACATATAGAATCATTTTGAGATTTGAGAGTGACTCGCCTGGATAACAGACAAAGCTGGTGATCGAGTTAGAATCATGAAAACTACAAACAGAGATATGGCTAACATGTTTATGGGTGATTCACTAGGATAACAGGAAGAATCAATGATCAGGTCAAGATTATGGGGTGACTCACCTGGATAACAAATAAAGACGGTGATCAGATCAAGAATCATGAAAACCACAGAAAGAGATATGGCTGACATGCCTACAGGGTGACTCACTTGAATAATAGACAAAATCAATGATCGGATTAAGATCATGGGTAGACTCACATACATAACAGACAAAGCCAGTAATTAGGTCAAGATCATGAAAATCGCAGACAGGGGTATGACTGACGTGCCTATGAGGTGATTTGCCTGATAACAGACATAATCTATGATCGGATTCGGATCATGAGTTGACTCGTCTGGATAATAAATAGACCCGTTTACCCGATTTGAAATTTGGGAGTTGACTTACATGGGTAACAGACAAAGCCGATAATTGGGTCAGGATAACGAAAACAATATTTGTTAAAGTATGTATAGGAGGATCTGTGAGATAGGTGAGATGATCCATATTTCATTGTCAGAGGTAAGAGTTCAACATGACACGTTCATGACAAGTGTCTTTATGAGGTGATATAGGTGACATGATTCAAATCTCAATGTCAGATGTAAGAGTTTAACATGATAAGTTTACAACAAGTATCTTTATGAGGTGATATAGGTTAGATGGTTCAAATCTTGCTATCAGAGATAAGAGGTTAATATGACAGGTTTTTACAAGTGCCTTTATGAAGTAATATGGGTGGGATGATCCAAATTTCACTGTCACAGATAAGAGCTTAACATAACAGGTTTATGAAATTTTTAGGAAATTTCCAGTTATAAACAGATTTGATATGTCTTTTCCAATTGCCGTTTGCATTGGACTAGCCATGCTATTCCCTCAATATGATAAGTTGTTGAGGGTTTTATTTGGGCTTAGATGCCAAACGCTCCCTCTCCCCTTTGCATTTTGAGTTTTAGGTTGTTGATTTCATACTTTTACCCCCAGTATGATAGGGTTATCAAGAATTTTACTCTCTTCTCATTGCCTTGGTAGCATTAGAGGTTCATGTTCTTTACCTTAGCATGATGGGTTGGCAAAAATTTTCTCACTTCCATTTGCTTTAACAGCATTAGGCAGTTCATGCTTTTTACCTTAGCATGATGGATTAGCGAGAAATTTGTCCTCTTCCCTTTGCTTTAACAACATTAGGAAATTCATGCTTTTAATTCAGCATTATGAGTTGTCGAAGATATAATTTCCTCTCCCCTTTGCTTTATTAGCAATGGGTAATTCATGCTTTCTCCCCTAACATGATAGGTTGGAAAGAAACTTGCTCTCCCTTTTGTTTTAACAACATTGGATAGTTCATACTTTTTACTTCATCATGATGAGTTGTAGAGGATTTAATTTTCTCTCCCTTTTGCATTGGTAGCTATGGGTTTGTTGTGATAATTTTATCTTGAGATTTTTAGTAAACCCCCAACTATCAATAGATTTGGTGAGCCTTTACTAGTCGCTGTTTACGTTGGGCTAGTCATACTATTCACCTCAGCATAATGAGTTGTCGAGAATTTTGCTTGGGCTTAGAGGCGAAATGTTTCCTCTTCTCTTTACCTTTATGGTTTCGGGCTATTGATGGTCATGCTATTACCCCCAATATGATAGGGTTGACAAGAAGTTTTTATTTTCTCTTCCTGTTGCCTTGGCGGCATTGGGCAGCAAGAATTCGTATGTTTTGTTTCTTTTCATTTTTTTTATTTTTTATTTTTCTTTCTTTTTTTCTTTTTTTTTCTTTTTGAAATTTTTATTTATACCACTCATTTCGCTATCAAACTCTTGGAGTTGAAATAGTATTGCATAGGTTTGGAAATGAAAGAGTATAACTCCTTAAGAGATAAAAAATCTCTAAATTAAGAAAAAGTAAGACTGTTTATAAGATGAGAATCTCCATTCTTTTTATACTAGATATGGATCCTCTCAAAGAGGTGTGTGGATCATCTCATGAGGGCCCCCCCTCTTTTTTCTTCTTTAGCCTTTTTGGCTTTTATAGGTGTTTTGGAATTTGAACCCTCATTAACTTGGAGATAATGGAGGTGTAACTCCCATTTTTATTTTCAATTAAATGAGGTGTAACCTCCATTTTAATTTTCAAATGAATGAGGTGTAATCCGATTTTAAACCACTCATTAATGGTATGTAACTCTCACTTTAATTGGTGTTCCTGTATAATGATTTTTTATTTTTTTGTCTATAGAACCTCCTCCAAAGTTTCCAAAATGTCTTTGAGTTTTGAAGTTATTTTGGAATACTTTGGATTTCTTTGTAGTTTGATAAATTTGTCATTCAATCAGAGATAACTATTAACTTGACAAATTTTAGAGGAATGGAATTTGGATTTGTCAGAGGTAATTTTTAACTTGATGAATCTTGGAGAAAAAAGAATTTGGATTTGTCAGAGGTAATTTTTAACTTAACAAATTTTGGTGAAAATAGAATTTGGATTTGCCGTCAATCATTCAGAGGTAACTGTTAACTTGATGAATTCACTTGGTATTGATTATTCATTCAGAGGTAACTATTAACTTAATACATCATTGACTCTTTTTAGTATATTGTCCAAAGGTAAGCATTAACTTGACAATATAAATTCAGTATTCAACCGCTCAAGTAGATTTTGCGACGAATGAATAATTTTATTGAATGGGATACAATTAATTATTAACTTTTCTAATTAAATTGTATTTTCAACTGTTCAGTGACTTGTAGTATAACAACTCTTTTAATTGTCAGAGGTAATTTTTAACTTAGTAATTTTTGGAGGAAGAAAATTTGGTTTTGCTAGAGATAATTTTTAACTTAGTAAATTTTGGTGGAATAAAACATTGTTTTGTAAGAGGTAATTGTTAACTTGACAAATTTTAGTAGAAGGAAATTTTGTTTTGCCAGAGTTAATTTTAAACTTAGCAAATTTTGGTGGAAGGAGATTTTGTTTTGTCAGAGGTAATTTTTAACTTAGCAAAATTTTGGTGGAAGGAAATTTTGTTTGTTTATAGGTAATTTTTAACTTAGCAAATTTTAGTGGAAGCAAATTTTGTTTTGCTAGAGATAATTTTTAACTTAGCAAATTTTGGTGGAATAAAACTTTGTTTTGTTAGAGATAATTTTTAACTTGACAAATTTTGGAGGAAACGGAATTTTGATTTGTCAGAGGTAATTTTTAACTTGAGGAATTTGTAGGAAAGGAAATTTGTGCTTCGCGACTTTATGAAAAATCGCATTTTAAGATTTTTTTTATCCTAGAGTCGCGGATTTTAAACTTGCCAAAGGTAGGAACTTACCATGACAAGTTTATAGGTTTTTTAGCAATTCCCTAGTTATAAATGGATTTGATTATCCTTCACCAGTCATCGTTTGCGTTGGGCTAACCAAACTATTTTCCTCAGCAAGATGAGTTGTTGAGAATTTCATTTGGGCTTAAAATGCGAACCTTTCCTCTATCCTTAATCATAGAGACATAGGATTCATTTGGTGCTCTGCAACATGCTGGAACTCAGTAAGAATGAACTTCTTTTCAATTCTTTGAATAGTTCAATGTTTTTCCTTTAAGTTGAAAGTTAACCTTTTATCAGGAATCGTTAGAAATTTTTCATTGATTGGTATCATTATTTTGTCACCATTCGGTTTCGCCAACCGATATGCGCCATTAGAGTAAAGTGCTTCAATGACAAAGGGTCCCATTTTGGCTTGAACTTTTCTCTGGATTTTTGATTAGTTATGATTGGTTTTTTTACTAAAAAGACCAGATCACCCATCTTAAAAGTTCTCTGCCAGATATTTTTGTTGAAGGTTTTGGAAATCCGTGCTTGGTAAAGTTCAATGCTAATCTTCTGTTTACCATAAAACTATAAATGATTCTTTATTGAGCTTTTTCAATGAAAGATTTGAAGATGCGGAAAATCTAATTCTTTCTTTTTTTAAAACTGGGCTCTAGAGTAGCTGTTGAGAATGATTATGCTCTCTGTTGACACTCTGTATAAAATTTTGGTTGGCGAAGATTTTGAGCTTTTGATAGCACCAGCACTTAAATGAAAATAGCTCTTTTTTTAAACTGATCTCCCAATGCCTTTTTCTGCCTAAACTTCTACTATTTATAGAGATTTGGAGACTTTTGAGTTGATATGACTGTCCAACTGTTGGTCTCCACGATCTGAGAATTAATTTCTCGCCTTTTGGTCTGGTAGATTTGTATTAAATATCCAAAATTTGTAATCGACACCTTTAATCCTATGGATCATAACTGAAATGCAGAATGCAAATATCAGGCTTTAAAATCAAGTTTCCTTTAAATTACAATCAGAAATTGAACATCAAACTTTACATTTGCGGCTCCTTCGGTTACACTTGGGATGCGGATCTCAATTTTAGATTCGCAGCTCCTCTGATTACAATTGGAACGTGGATCTCAATTTTAGATTCTCGGCTCCTCTGACTACAATTGGGACACAGATCTCAATTTTAGATTTGTGACTTCTCTAATTACAATTGGGACACGGATCTCAATTTTAAATTCTCGAATCCTTTGTAACGGCATATTCACTGCCTGCATAGTCTGTTTGGGTGCGATGATAAGACCTTCAGTTTCGCTCACGGATCAAGGATCGCGTCTCCGCTTCCATGAAAAATAAAGCACAACTTTGTGAAGGCCATGTCTTTTCTCCTTTTTATATTCATGGATCTCTCTTTATGAAAGATGATCCCAATAAAAGAATATTACGCCAAAAATGTGACTCTATGGGCCTCCCTTGTTAGCCCAATTCTGGGATCTATCTGGCTAAAGATCTACGTTTCGGCTATCTTGAGAGACAAAACGCGACTCTGTGAGAGTCACATTTTAGCCTTTTTTGGCTTTTGAGACACGGATCTCTGTATGACAAATGATCTACGTGTTAGCCATTTTAGGCTTGAAATATGAATCTCTCTTTAGTTAATGATCCACATATTATCCATGTTAGGTTAAGGTTCTCCAATGTAACGGTGAGAGATGATCATGTTCCCCATTGATGATTTTAACATTGAACTCTTGGAGTTGAAATAGTATTTCATAGCTTTGGAAATGAAATAGTAGAACTCTTTAAGAGATAAAAAAATTTCTGAATTAAAAAAGAGTAAGACTCATTATAAGATGAGAATCTCCATTTTTCTTGTACTAGATGTGAATTCTCTCATAGAGGTGTGTGGATCATCTCATGAGGGCCCCCTTTTTTTTTCTTCTTTAACCTTCTTGGCTTTTATAGGAGTTTTGGGATTTAAACCCTCATTAACTTGGAGATAATGGAGGTGTAACTCCCATTTTTATTTTCAATTAAATGAGGTGTGACCCCCATTTTAAAGGTGTAACTCCTATTTTAATTTTCAATTAAATCATGTGTAACCCCATTTTAAACCACTAGTTAATGGGATGTAACTCTCAGTTTAATTGGTGTTCATGCATAATGATTTTTGATTTTTTTTGTCTACAGCTATCAAATTTCTAGTCACCACACAAAAATTTCCAATGGCTAATAAGAGCAGCAGAAGCAGTAGGATGCTTATCACTGTCAACATATTCAGTAGCCTCAGCCCAATCCAGCTGCTAGTGAATGAGGATGGATCGATCACAGCTGTAGTTCAGAGCATACTAAGGGAGTTTGCTTGCTAGTGTAGGCTGTTCGTGCTCGCCAAGGATACTAACAGATTCAATCTCTGCTGCCTAGCGTCAATCGAGTGTTTCTTTTAGTTTTTTTTTTTTTTGAATTGGCTGAGGAAGTCTATTGCTCTTCTTTCAGCAAGTCTGGGTGTACTCAAATGATTTCTCCATTTTTCATAGAAATCGGGGAGAGTCCTTTTTGCTTTAAATTATACGGGTCATAGTTCATTACTACCATTTTCCCTGCAAGGTTTGGAGTTGCGTCGATCGGAATTTCCAAAGATCCCATGGTAATTGTAGCCATATTTGCGGACTCCTTTTTCTGTTCAGGTCTCAACTAGATCACTTTTGCATCGATGAGTGCTTGAATTTTATCTTTTAGAATATTGCAATCCTTCGTTTGGTGTCTATTGCTTTGATGGTAGAGGAACGCCTGGGATCATCTGTTTTCCCAGCTTTCCCTGGTTTCTGATTTTCGAGCAAACTAAGCATCTCCTTTTTATTTAGTAGGTGAAAGAGCATGACTGCTTATTCATTGTTGAATCATATGTCCGCTGTGCTATAGAGAAATCTTGATTATTTTGTGGCTTTGGGTTTGCAGCGGATCTGATCGTCATTGCTTCCATTCTCTTAGAGTGGGATGATTGTCGTCGGTTCATGGATATCCTCTTTTGAACACGATATTCATCGATACGTCTGATTATATCCTCTACTTACTGTCCTTATTTGACTAGATCCTTCCAAGTTTTGGACTCTACCGCTCCAATATTAATGAGTATGCTGGTTTGGAGATTGTGCTTGTAAGTTTCTACTAGCGTTTCATTTGACATGTTATGTGAACATCACAGTGACATCTCTCGAAAATGTTCTACAAAACCTTTTACAGTCTCATCCTCTTTTTGTTTGTTTGCTAGGAGATAATGGATTGAGATCTTCATGTCATCTTCAAAGAAGTGACGAAAGAATTCCTTCTCCATGTTAGACCACAATTTAATGGTCCCTGGAGGCAATTGCATAAACTATAATGTCTCGCTTTCCGCAGTGTGGATAGCTGGGACGTTTGGCGTCAAATGATAACTCGACAAGCCTTAATAACATTACAGCCACAACAAAGCCGATATATGAATAAAAAATAACCATAAAAATATTTTTTTTATCCAACGTAACAATAATAAGTTTTTTTGCTTAAATAAATCCAAAAAAATATCTCTACAATAAAATGATCTCTAAACAATGGGAGTATTTTAAATAAAACTATGTTAGATGCCATATGCACTTATTACATTTTTCTAATGCGAAAGTACTCAACTAAAAAGAATCATTCACTCCTGTAGTTTCGCCTACTCCTTAAAGTATGTCATGTTATACTCTATTTCCAACGGATCTACTTCTTGGTCAATATCTGTATCTAGTCATACATAATTAGGATCGTCAGTAAAGTGATCTAATAATAAATGGTAAAAAAACGATAATGTCTCAGTACCATGAAAAGGCATATGCAAGTAGATGGTGGAAAATCTCATATTTGAATATTATTTTGTGTTTATCATTAGTTTTTTTATAGTTAACAGCTTTTAATTATGGCATTTAAAAATTTAAGAAAATATAAACATGGCTGATCTAAACACAACCCCATCTACCCCGGGAAGATGGAACAGAAATATTGATCGGAGCCTATCCCAATCCCCAAGAAGGGAAACAGTGACAAATTTTGATCGGAACGTATCTTGATCCTCCCAAAATGGAAAACATGGCAATTGTGATTGGAACCTATCCCGATCCTCCCAAAACGGAAAACAGTGGCATAGTTACATCCAACCATAAAATTCAAATGAACCTTAATTTTTCCCCAATCCCAATGTATGACGATTTCAGTGTCAGTTATTTGGTTTGGTTTAATGGATTGGTGATCAACATTAAATTTCAATATTCTGTGGCAATAATAGTAACAATAAATAGAAATATATAATACAGTAGTTAATGATCTACCACCAATCCCATATTAGAACAGTTTCCTGTGTCTTTTCGGATTTCCTTTCCAATATTCATTTTCTCGGTTTTTTTCCACTCTTCGACTTGGCTTACTTCTTCTTTGTTCAATTTATGACAGGAATAAACCCTTTGAACACCTTAGCTATAATTCAATTTAGCCACCGTTACACTTTTTGGTGCCTTGATGCCTAGTAAATAAAGCACCCTAAAACCTTATTTTTATAATTAAGAAATTCTATAGTAGCTTCATAACTAACTAGGCAAGCTGGGTTTGTGCTCAACCCATGCCCAACTAGCTTCAGTTCAGATAAGCATTTAAAGGCAAAATCCAACTTGAGTTTAAACGCCAGTAATATCCAAAACTAAAATCCAAACCCATCTTTGTATTGGATGCAAGTCAAGCACTAATAACTTGCTTGCAGCTGATTAGCAAAAAACTGGCTTGCAGCTGCTCCCACATTGTCAGCAAAAATATAGGAATAATACCAATGTAACAACTAGCGAAATCTAATAGTTAACCGAAGAGAAAAATAGTAGAGACAGAGAACACGCAGATTTAACGTGGTTCGGCAATGTACCTACGTCCACGAGGACACGATCGAAAGCTTCCACTATATCAAAAAAGATTACACTACTCTTGTCTCTCAAACACAAAAAAGAGAAATCAATGGAACTACACAAGAATTGAGATCTAACATCAACCTCCTTGTCTTTGTGCTTCGGCTGCAACCTCAACCGAAGCAACAACAACAGTGACACAAAGCAGCAGCGGCAGCAACTCCACAGTAGCGGCAGCAACACCATAGCAGTCGCACACAATTTTGGCACACCAATAAACCTAGCAGCCAAAAAACTAGTAGCCAAATAAATAGCCGCCTTTCCTTCGCCTTTGCTTAATTCTTTGGCCACAAATTTCTTTGGCACAATATCAGCAGCCAGCCCTTCATTTTCTTCGGCCAAAAATAATTTCACCCGCCACCTATTTTTATTCGGCCAATCCAAACCCTAGCCACACACCCCTATATATATATATATATATATATATATATATATATATATATATATATATATATATATTTCTCATAACGGGTTTGGGCTGGTTTTGGACCCATTTGGGTAGACTGAATCTGTTGCGGCAATAGGGCTCCATTAGCAACAATCTCCCACTTGGAGACCTATTGCAAAAATTGTAATCTCTATACATGATAATCCTAGAGTCCAAACCTTTTACCTCGATTGTTCAAAGTCTCAATTCCAGCATTCAACACAAATTCACCAAAGTTGAATAATAGCTCATTTTTTTCCTATCAACCGGCTTTGTCAACATATCTGCATGATTCTTGCTGCCCTCAATCTTCTCCAACTTCAATTGACCATCCTTCAACAAGTATCTAATGAAGTGATACCTCAAGTGATATGTTTAGTCCGTGAATGATACACCGAGTTCTTAGTAAGATGAATTGCACTCTGACTGTCACTGAACAATCTGCAATCCACTCCATCAAAACCCAACTCACTCATCAATCGTTGCAACTAAATAAACTCCTTACTTGCTTCTGTAGCTGCCACATACTCAGCTTCTATCAATGATAAATCAACAATTGATTGTAATCTTGAAATCTAGCTTACCGCTATCCCTCCTACAGTAAAAACTTAACCTGTGATGCTCCTCCCATTATCGCTATCACCCGCATGGTCCGAGTCTATAAAATCTTGCACATCAATGTTATCACCCCCAAAACACAAATAATACTTTGAAGTACCTTTCAAATACCTGAAAATCCACTTCACTGCTTGCCAATATTTCTTCTTAGGGTTTTTAATAAATCTACTCACTACTCCCACAGCTTGTGCAATATCTGGTCTTGTACTTACTATTGCATATATGAGACTCCCAACGGCCGATGAATAAGGCACATTTTCCATGCGTCTCATCTCCTCATCTGTCTTAGCACCTTACTTTTTTGACAGTTTAAACTGACCACCAAGAGCTGTAGTTACTGATTTTGCATTCTCAATGTTGAATCTCTCCAACACCTTCTTGATGTACCCCTCCTAAGACAACCACAATTTCTTACTTTTCGTATCTTGGGTAATTTGCATCCCAAGAAGTTGTTTCACCTCACCCATGTCCTTCATAGAGAATCTCCCTACCAATTTCCTCTTCAGATCATTGATTTTGTTCATGCATGTACCTGCCACAAGCATATTGTCTACATACAAAGTAAGTATAATAAAGTTACCATGCTTAAACTTTTGTAGATATAAACAATGATCTGAATTGCATCTGGAAAAATCCAAATCCAACATAAACTTTTCGAACTTCAAGTACCATTGCCTCGGAGCCTGTTTTAACCCATATAAGCTCCTTTTCTGTCGACATACCCAGTTCTCCTTTCCTTTAACTTCATATCCCTCCGACTGTTCCATGTATATTTTCTCCTCCAAATCACCATAAAGGAAAGCAGACTTCACATCAATCTTCTCTAAATATAGTCCTTTCATAGCCACAATACTCAATATTATTCTGATAGAAGTCATCTTGACAACTGGTGTAAATATCTTATTAAAATCAATACATTTCCTTTGACCAAATCCCTTCACCACTAATCTAGCCTTGTATCTTTGTATCCCTCATGCCTCATGTTTTATCATGTATATCCATTTGTTATGCAATACGTTTATCTTTACTGGTCGCTTCACCAATTTTCATGTGTGATTCTCCTCCAAAGAAAATATCTCATCACGCATGGCTTGCTCCCACTTAAGACGAAACTTATCCTGCATAGCCTCTTGGTAACTCTTTGGTTCACCTGCATCAGTATACAAAATATGATATAAAGGAAGACAAAGTTTTTGAGTTGGCTTCCTTATCCTAGTGCTCCTCCTCAAATTGGGAACACTCTCTGATGAAGAACTGAACTATATACTTCAGCCAGTGGCTCTCTCTCCTGTTCAGCCTCATCTAAAGCTTGTGCATTCTCAGGTGTAGCAATTTTTTCTCCTTCAGATGTAGGTATTTCTTCCTTTATTTCATCTATGGAATCCATCCCATCCTGTGGCTCATCCAACTCTAAGTGCTCTTTCTCAACTGTTTTCTCACTCTTGTTCTCCATTCGGTCTTTATACATACAACTTTCATTAAACACTACATCTCTGTACGAATCACCTTGTTATGCTCATAATCCCACAAGCGATAACCATATTTGCCGCCACTGTATCCAATGAATGCACACTTCTAAGATTTAGAATCAAGCTTCTTTCTTATCTCATGATCCACATGTGCATATGCTATACAACCAAATACTTTTAGGAATTAATAATTCACAGTCTTACTAGACAACACCTCCTCTGGAATTCCTCCATCCAAAACACTAGTTGGACTTCTGCTGATCAAATAGACTGTCGTATCTACAGCGGCTCCCCAAAGTTGCAAAGGCAAACCTGCATGTAGTCTCATACTCTGAGCTTGCTCCAAATTGGTTCTATTCATCCTCTCAGCCACGCCATTTTGCTGTGGTATTCTCGGTATAGTCTTCACTCTCCTGATCCCGTGGGTTGAGCAATAGTCATCGAACTCTCTATTGCAAAATTCCCCACCATTGTTTGACAACAGACATTTCACCTTCAAACTTGTTTCATTCTCAACAAGAGCTTTCCATACCTTGAAGATCTTGAAGACATCGAATTTTTGCTTAAGTGCAAACACCCATGTTTTCATGCTTGCATCATCTATGAAAGTAACAAAATAAAAATTACCTCCAAGAGACTTCGTCGAAGAAGGCCCCCATACATCTGTATGCACCAACTCCAATCTCTCGGTTTTCTTCTCCTTGCCATCCTTCATAAATCTAACTCTTTTCTGCTTCCCAAACACAGTTCTCACAGATATCAAAATTAGCATCTTTCATATCTGTCAGCATACCTCTGGATTACAACACTCTCATGCCGCTCTCACTCAAGTGACCGAGCCTCTGATGCCATAAGGTAGCCTTCTCATTCTTCACGGTGGCCAAATAAATAACGTGATCAACCGAGCTTGAGAGTTCCCACTCTCTCACTCTTGACCACTACCATTGCTCCTTTGCTAATCTTTCACTGTTTCTTCTCAAATGAGATTTGATAACCCTCGCCATCCAACTTGCTAACAGATATCAAATTCTTCTTCAAATCTGGTATGTGCCTGACCTCTTATAAAAGCAGATTTCCACCATTGTGTAACTTTAACTGGATTGTCCCCTTACCGACAATCTTGCATTCCTGCCCATTACCAACAGTCACATGCCCAAATTCACTTTGGACATAACTATCAAACCATTCTCTGCGAGCAGTGCAATGGAACGAAACCCCTGAATCCACAAACCACAGATATGACCGTGATTCTGTATGAGCAAACAAGCACAAGTCATCATACTCCTTACTTGGATTCATCACATTCGCTCCATCCTTATCTTTGTTTGGACAATTTTTCTTCATATGACCATCTGCCTTACATTTCCAACACAATAACTTTTTCTTTAACTTCCCCTTAGATTTTGATCTCCCTCTTTGCTTCGACTCCCTGTTTAAATTTCTATCCCTTTCCTTCCTTCTGTCATTAACAACAGACAAAGCAGTACTTGTAGAAACTGTGCTCTCATCCATACTCTTCTTCATTAATTCATCATTCATTATAGTACTCACAACATCATTAAATTTAGGAGCAGTGTTGAAAGCATTGCTAATGGCCATAATAATATTACTCCAACTATCCAGTGACGAACACATAAGCATCAAAACTTTAATGTCACACAAACTCTAAGGATTCAAGTTGTGCCCATAATGTGTTAAATTCGTTAAAATGATTAACAACTGAACTACCAGAAGGCATTTTCAAGTTAAATAACTTTTTTATTAGAAACAGTCTATTTGAAGCAGACGGCTTCTTATAAAATTTAACCAACGCTGACATCAAACGTGAAGTGGTTTTCTCCTTGGAGACGTTAAACACAACTTACTTTATCAGGCACAATCGAATCTGTGTCAAAGCCTTCCTGTCCAATAATTCCCACTCCTCATTTGTCATCTTTTCTGACTTTTCTCCAAACAGTGGTTGATGTAAATTTTTCTGATATAAATAATCTTCCATCTGCAACTTCCACCATGGGAAGTCTGTCCCATAAATTTTTTTAATATTTCCTAACCTACCTTCCGCCATAACTCCCACTCAAAATCAATATTGATCTGAGTGAAATCTGACCCGAACCAGAACTCTGATACCAATTGTTAGGAAAAATATAGGAATAATACTAATGTAACAACCAGCGGAATCTAATAGTTAACCGAAGAAAAAAATAGCAGAGACAAAGAATTTGCAGATTTAACGTGGTTCGGCAATGTACCTACATCCACAGGGACACGATCGAAAGCTTCCACTATATCAAAAAAGATTACAATATTCTAGTCTCTCAACCACAAGAGAGAAATCAATGGAATTACACAAGAATTGAGATCTAACCTCAACCTCTTTGTCTTTGTGCTTCGCTTGCAACCTCAACCGAAGCAATAACAGTAGCGGCAGCAACTCCACAGCAGCGGCAACAACACCACAGCATCACACACAATTTTGGCACACCAATAAACCTAGCAGCCAAAAAACTAGTAGCCAAATAAATAGCAGCCTTTCCTTCGCCTTTGCTTAATTCTTTGGCCACAAATTTCTTTTCCACAATATTAGCAGCCAGCCTTTGATTTCCTTCGGCCAAAAATAATTTCACCCGCCACCTATTTTTATTCGGCCAATCCAAACCCTAGCCACACACCCCAATATATATATATATATATATATATATATATATATATATATATATATATATATATATATCATAAAGAGTTTGGGGTGGTTTTGGACCCGTTTGGGTGGACCGAATCCATTGCGGCAATAGGGCTCCATTAGCAACACACATAACATGGTGCACCTCATCTAGTACTTCTATCAGTTTATTGCAAAATGATAGGTAGGTCTGGGGCCCAAATTGACACCTAGTGCTCATCTAATCGAAGTAGCTTGAAGGCAACCCCAAGCCACTTTTCACAGTTCACATTATTCGCGCCTCATCGTGAGTACTTCCCTTCCAACACCTTAGATCTAGTATGCCCATCATCATAGTATAACCACTTCCTTCATTATCACCATCATTCAATAAAATCAATTGTTTGTTTCCAAATGTGTCCTACAGAAGTTTACAGTCTAATGGCCAGTTATAGCATAAAAGATTCTTATGCCTAGTATGGTACTGTAGACCATTGAACATATACACTTGCTATGCTATGCTATGTTGCTAGAGACCTAGCAAAGGATTTTCACCATCTTCTTCCACATATGCCATCTTCCCAGGTTACAGGCCCTTTTTTTATACACCATCCCTTCTCCAAAACCTTTGCTACCTCTAGATAGACTGAACTGTACTTCAGAATTCAGATACGTCAACATGCCTTTCAGAACTGCAAACACAAGGACAAGTCATAGCCTTTTCTAAAAGATACCTTTGACACTTTTGACAGCCCAACTTCCAAAAATGTACATCACCGGTACTAGAGAGTATCTATCTGTACTAGAGAGTATCTATCCCAAAATTTATATTTCTAATTAAATAAAACAGAAAGTTTAGAAATAAATAAAATTAATAGGACGTTACAGTGAGTTGAAGAACTCACCTTTGCCTGGCTGAATTTCTTTTTTTCCCTTTTTTTCCTTCTTTTTTCCTTCCTCACGTACATTCTATAAATTTCTTTCCCTCTGCGTTTGAGCAGAGAGGAGACGATTACCTTTCTATTTAGCTAAAGGAGATTAAATATTTAAAGATAGAATCCGATTGGTTACGAAAATTTAAATAGCTAATTTTTAGATAAGAGCCAATTTAAGGATTTGGTTTACATTTAGATTCAACCTTTGTTTAAATTCTTATACCATCAACTAAAAATCATTTTTTAACCAATATTATTAGTTAATAAAAAATTAAAAAATAATGCATATTAATAAGTGGCTGTCACATTTTACCTCCTTAAGTAAAAGTTTTGTCCTCAAAATTTCTTTATATTCAAGTGATGTAAAAGAGGCTCATACCTTTACTAATATACGTGTGAAAATCGCTCCCGAATATTTTAGTCTCGCTCCCAAGTCGTCTCATGGCATGAATGTGATTCCAAGAAACTAATACAAGTGGAATTACTTTGTTCTTTAATGTCTTCTATGTGCAGTCAACTATGGCTACCGACTCCTTTTGATAGAAGAGGTCTGGTCTGATCTCTAGTTCCGAATAATCCATGATGTGCCTCTCATCATGTATATATCACTTTAATTGTGTGATGTGCCTCTCATCATGTACATACTGACTCTTCTTTTGATCTTGAACTACTTGCAAGTGTTAACGTATTAAGTTAATTTTGTCTACTGTCTGTGTAATTATCTCAGGCCCAAGTAGATTTCTTCCCCAATGTCATCCCAATAAAATGATGATCTACAGTTTCTCCCATATAGAGTCTCGAATAGTGCCATCTTGATGCTTGCTTCGTATCTATTATTGTAGGTGAATTCCAACAGATGTAGATAATCCTCCCACGATCCTCCAAAGTCAAACGTACAAGCCCTCAACATATCCTCCAATGTCTGGATAGTTCTTTCTGACTGGCAATCTATTTCTGGGTGATATGCTGTGTTGAATTCTAATTTTGATCACAAACTATCTTAAACTTTCTTCCAAAACTAAGATGTGAAACAAGCCTTTCGATTTGATACAGTACTAATCGGGACACCATGTAATTTTACCACTTCACGCATATACTTCTTTGCAAAAGTTTCGATAGATTGTTCTGTAGAAATGGTATGAACTGTGCTACTTTAGTGAGGCAGTCCACAATTACTCAAATGATATTGTTACCCTTGGGACTGCGTGGCAATGCAATGACAAAATCCATAGTAAATCTTTCCCATTTCCACTTGGGTATGGGTAAATGTTGAAGAAGTCATGGCATTCTTTGATGTTCTGGTTTAACTTGTTGACAAACTAAACACTTGGATACAAACTTGGCAATTTCATGCTTCATTCCGTGCCACCAAAAATATTGCTTCAAATCTTGATACATCGTCGTTCCTCTAGAATGAATAGAATAGACTTAACTATGACCCTCTAATTGTACTTCCTGCCAAAATTTTCCTTAAGACACACACAGCCCATTGCCAAATCGAAGAGATCCATCTTTATGGATATGTAAATCTGTCATCTATCCTTCCTCTACTTATCTTCTGAACCTTCGCAACTTAGGATCATTTTTCTAGACTTCTTTTAATCTTCTCTATCAATGGGGGTTAGAGTTGCAAGGCCAACATTTTGTCTCAACAACTGGTAAGATAATCTCTAATTCTAACTATATAATTTCCTCAAGTAGCTCTTTCTACTAAGTTAAAAACATTGCCACAGGCTTCCTGGTCAAGGCATCTGGAACCATTGAACTTACCAGGATGGTATTGTAAATTGATATCGTAATCCATCATCAATTCGAGCTACCTTCTCTATCATATATTGAGTTCCTTCTATGTGAAGATATACTTAAGACTCTTATGGTCCATATAAATCTTCACTTTGCTACCCAATAAATAATGCATCCAAATCTTTAATGCAAAAATTATAGCTGCAAGCTACAAATCATGTGTGGGATAGTTTTTCTCATGCGGTATCAATTGTCGAGAAGCATAATCTATCAGTTGATCTCGTTGCATCAACATACAACTTAGTCCACTGTCGGATGCATCACTGTACACAACCATTCCTTCAGTTCAGTCCAATATGGCTAACACTTGTATTGTTGTTAGCCTCTTTTCAACTTATTGAAAACTATATCACATTCAACTGTTCAGTCATACCTCTCTCCTTTCCTCAGGAGTTTGGTCAGAGGTGCTGCAATCTTAAAAAAGTTTTGGACGAACTTCCGATAATAAGCTGCTAACCATAGAAAGCTCATCACCTCTGAAACATTCTTTGAGATCGGCCAATCTTTCACAGTTGAGATCTTACTAGGATTGACTGAGATTCCATCTTTGGAAATAGTGTGTCCCAAAAATGAAATACTTTTCAGCCAAAATTCACACTTGCTGTGCTTTCCATATAGTTTCTCCTTTTCTGATGTCTCCAAAACTACCCTTAAGTGCTTAGTGTGATCCTCTTCGGTTTTGGAATACACCAATATGTCATCTATGAACACCACAACGAATTTATCCAAATATGGAAGAAAAATTCAATTCATTAAGTTCATAAAAATTGCAAGCATATTCGTCACTCCAAATGGCATCACTAAGATTTCAAAATGCTCATATCAAGTTCGGAACACTTTTTAGGAATGTCTGACTCGTTCACTTTCACTTGGTGATACCCTGACATAAGGTCCAACTTGAAAAATACCCTAGCATCACTAAGTTGATCGAACAAATCATTAATCCTCAGTAGTGGGTATTGATTCTCGATAGTGACCCTGCTTAATTTCCTATAGTCAATACATAATTTTTTGCCTCCATCCTTCTCAGTTAACAGTACTGGTGCACCCCAAGGGGAAGTACTTGGCCTAATGAAGCCTTTGGCTTCTAATTTGTCTAATTCGATACAGTACTTGAGAGATTGGTGCAGTGCAGGAAGAAGGTCAACAGCAAACTCCACTTCCCTGTTTGGTGGCAATCCCAAGAAATCCTCAAAAATGTCCAGGAACTCCGAACCACTAGAATATTAACTGGAATGGAATCAAAATGGACTATTACTCCCTCCGTAGGTCAAACTCTAAATTTTGCAGGCTCCTTGGTATTGTTGCCCCCAATAAACTCGAACTTTGGATGATTCGGTATCTTAAAGATAACGCTTCTCTTTCGACAATCAATAATTGTATGAAAGGTACTCAACCAATCTATCCCCAATATCACGTCAAATCCGTGAGTATCGATAATTAGGAAATTAGCATAGAATTACCTTTTACAAATTTTTACATGACAAAATCTACACATTTGAATAGAAGAGATACCCCATTACTCGTACTTATCTTCCATTTAATGTTCAGGTCCTCATAAGGTATGGCATGTCATGTCACAAATGTAAAAGAAATAAAGTAATGTGATGCTCCTGAGTCAAATAAAACTGATGCAGGTACATGATAGACTAGAATCACACCTGCCATCACGTCATCTGACTTCTCTGCTTGCTCTGTGGTTACATTATATTCTTGTCCATGTCTCTTGTCCACTGCCTTATTCTTCTTAGCCTGCTCATAAGCTCTATTTTGAGGTGGAAGTGGTCACCTATTCTGATTATCATTCTAATTCTTTTTGACTGTTGTTGTTGTTAAGATACTGAAGGGTGAGGCATTGGTCCCGTGTTTCTCCTTTGTCGACAATCTCCAATCCTGTGTTCACTTGACTCACATGCTAGGCATAAGTTGTTGGCATATCAGCACTTCTTAATAGTATGTCTTAACTTCTGACAATGTGTGCAAGTGACTTTCTGTTGTGAAGAAATGACTAAATGCTTCTCAACATTCCTAGATGAAGTTCCTCCCAACATTTGACTCACTTACCTCTTAGGTGCAGAAGACTGAATCCTCCTTTACTTAATCACCACTTGCTCTATATCCCGAACCGCATCTATAACTTCAACATAGGTCTCCATTCTGGAGGACACTAAATACTTCTGGATATCTAATCTCAGTCCCTATTGGAAATGATGTGCACGGACTGGCTAACCTCTTACGTGTAGAAAACTGAATCTTCCTTTCCTTAATCACCACTTGCTCTATATCCCGAGCCGCATCTATAACTTCAACATAGGTCTCCATTCTGGAGGACAATAAGTACTTCTGGATATCTAATCTCAATCCCTGCTGGAAATGATGTGCACGGTCTGTCTCATCTGATACCATATATGGTGCAAATCGACTCAAACGAACGAACTCTGATGCATACTCTTTACTATCATTCTGGCTCCCTCAAGTTAATGAATTGTTACTCCATCTCTCTTTTGGCCACTCTAGGAAAGAACCTTGCAAGGAAACTCATTGTGAAAGCACACAACGAGATTTGTTGGGAAAGTCTTTTCTCCTCTAATTGCCACCAAGTCCTTCCTATATTCGTCAATTGAATTTTGACGACATCTACTTCGTCAACATCTAGAATCTGAGGTGCTCTTAATAAGTCTTCAATCTCTAAGAGCCACTGCTCAGTTTCCAATGCTCCTACAGTCCCTGAGAAAGTAGATGGATGGCGGCACCTGAAGTCAGATATCCCTCCAGGACGCTAATCCCTCAATTCTACCACAATATCTAAGGCCGCCATCACACCGCTCAAAAAAGCTTCGGCCTGCTGTTGTTGCGATCGGCCATCCTACCAAGCAATCCCAACATTTTATTGCCATAAGTAGTGTTCGAGGTTGAACTGGAATTTGCTCCATTTTATTAGCTCGATGAGCCATCTTTCTAAGAAAAGAGGATAAGGTAAATATCATTTAAATAATAATAATGAGAGTAAATACATATACAAGGAAAAATCATATTTATATATATATAGCCCTGTTGAACCCTAAATAGTATAACAAAATTAAACCAATTTTATTTTTGTTGACTGTAATGATATCCAAGTCTGTTCAAATTACTTGGATCGACTTAAGTAGCTTGGGCTCTAATACCACCAGTAATGCCCGCTTTCCATAGTGTGGATAGGTGGGATGTTCAACGTCAAATGATAACTCGACAAATCTTAATAACATTACAACCATCTACTTTCTCAATTCTAATGGGGAAATATGAATAACAAATAACCATAACAATTCCACCACACGATCTAAAGTGGAAATATGAATAACAAATAACCATAACAATATTTTTTTAGCCAACTTAATAGTAATAAGTTGTTTTGCTTAAATAAATCCAATAAAATATCTCTACGATAAAATTTCTCTAAACAATGGTAATATTTCAAATAAAACTAAGCTACGTGCCATATGCACTTACTACATTTTTCTAATGCTAAAGTAATCAACTAAAAGAATCATTTACTCATGTAGTTCCGCATGCTCTTTAAAATATGTCATGTCATACTTTATTTCTGACGGATCTACTTATTGGTCAATATTTGCATATGGTCATACATAACCAAGATCGTTAGTAAAGTGATCAAATAATAAATGGTAAAAAACGATAATGTCTCAATATCATGAAAGTGATATGCAAATAAATGGTAGAAATTCTCATATTGGAATGTTTTATGCGGTTATCATTAGTTTTTTTTTTGTTAACTCTTTTAATTATGGTATTTAAAAATTTAGGAAAATATAAACTTGGCTGGTCTGAATGCATCCCTGTCTATCTTCAAAAAAAATAGAACAGTAATATTGATCAAACCTATTCCAATCCTTCCAAGAAGGGAAACAGTAGCAAATTTTGATCGGAGCCTATCCTGATCCTCCCAAAATAGGAAATAGTGACAATTGTAACCGGAGCCTATCCCGATCCTCTTAAAACGGGAAACAGTGACACAGTTATGTCTAGCCATCAAATTTATATGAACCCTAGTTTTCCCCCAATCCTAGTGTATGATGATTCCAGTGTCAGTTATTCGATTTAGTTTAATGGATTAGTGATCAACATTAAATTTCAGTCTTCTATAATAATAATAGTAATAATAAACAGCAATATATAATATAGTAGTTAATGATCTACCACCAATCCCATATTAGAATAGTTTCCGGTGTCTTTTCAGATTTCCTTTCCAATATTCATTTTCTCGATTTTTTTTTCCACTTTTTGACTTGGCTTACTTCTTCTTTGTTCAATTTATGATAGTAATAAACACTTTGAACACTTTAGTTATAATTCAATTTTAGCCACCTTTACACTGTTTGGTGCCTTGATGCCTGGTAAATAAAGCACCCTAAAATCTTATTTTTATAACTAAGAAATACTATAGTAGCTTCATAACGAACTAGCAAGCTGGGTTTGTGCTCAACCCAAGCCCAACTGGCTTTAGTTCAGATAAACATTTCAGGTCAAAATCCAACTTGAGTATAAACGCCAGTAATATCCAAAACACAAATCCAAACCCATTTTTGTATCGGACGCAGGTCAAGCACTACTAACTAGCTTGCAGCTGGACCCACATAATATGGAGCACCTAAACTAAGACTGCAATTAGTTTATTGAAAAATGATAGGCAGGTTTGGGGCCCAGATTGACACCTAGAGCTCATCTAATCGAAGTTGCTTGAAGGGAGTCTCCAGGCTAGTATTCACAATTCACATTATTCGCGCTGCATCGTGGGTACTTCCTCTATGTTCATACCTTCCAACACCTCAGATCTAGTATGCCCATCGTCATAGTATAACCACTTCCCTCATTATTAGCCATCATTCTATGCAATCAATTGTTTGATTCCAAATGTGTCCTACAGAAGTTTCCAGTCTAATGACCAGTTATAGCAAAGAAGATTCCTATGCCGAGATATTGTTCTATAGACCATCGAACATATACAACTACAATGCTATGCTATGCTGCTAAAGACCTAACAAAGGATCTTAACCATCTTCATCCATGTTGTCCATCTTCCAAGGTTACTAGCCCTTCTGCTTATATACCATCCCTTCTCCAGAACCTCAGCTATCTCTAGATAGACTGGACTGTACTCCAGAATCCCGATACATCAACATGCCATTCAGAACTGCAAGCAAAAGGACAATGCCATAGAATTTTCTAAAAGATCCCTTTTGACACTCTTGACAGTCCAAATTCCAAAGATGTACATCACCAGTACAAATTTATATTTTTAATTGAATAAAACAGGAAGTATAGAAATAAATATAATTGATAGCATGTTGCAGTGAGTTGAAGAACTCACCTTTCCCTAGCTGAAAGTAATTTCCTAAAATTTGAGCTGCTTGCATCCCTCTTTTGAGCCCAATCATGCCGAATAAGGCTACCATAGTCGATTTTGGACACCAAAATAAACTTCGGTAGGCATAACTTAAAATCCGTAATTCCAAATGACATTCGGTCTTCGCGATAATTAGTTTTCTAATATTTAGAATTTTTTGAAATTTCTCTTATGAGACCGAAAAATACTTCTAAAATTGCTAATTTAATAATATTAAAATTATCGTGTTAATTACTTTGGAATTTCGGTTCATTTATTCTAAATGTCGAAATGACAAACGGATAATTTTGTAAGATTTCTCTCATTGAACACTATGCCCTACATTGGTATTTAGAGAATGTTACATAGAACCAAAATTATTAAATAAATATATAAAATAATTTATTAACCTTACTGGAATTTAAGTAGAGAGAGAGAGAGAGACGGGTTTGATGTGATGTCACAAGAAAAGGAATTGTGGCAATAGAGGGTACCTAGGTGTCTCGTTTAGTGAAAATTTAGAGAAAATAAAGTGTGACGAGGATTTAGTTGAATTTACCAAATTACCCTCTTGGGCTATGGGATCACATTTTCCTCGGTAAGCACACATTTCATTCTCTATTCCTGAACCAAACAGAAAAATAGAGAAAAATAAAAGAGAAAAGAAAGAGAGAGAGAGAGAGGAGAGAAAGAAGAAAGAAAATTTAATCTAACTAAGAAGTTGAGATCAATCCGAGACAAGTAACACTGCTATTTTTTGTTTGTTTCTTTCTTTAAGTTATATTTGTGTATGAAATTTTATTTTGAAAAAAAATGCTTGGTTCACATTTTGAATAATTGATTGATATTGTGAACTGAACCGGATTAGTGTGTTAATTTTGATATATATAAATATTGAGATATTCACCCATGCAGCCCATGCAAAAATATAAAGAAAAAAGAAAAAATATATATATAACAATTTTTGCATGGACTTACGAAGCTTCAGTTCTGCACCCATGGATCAATTTTGCATGTGCTCATTTATTCCCGGGTCAATTTTGCATAAGAGAGAAGAAGGAAAGGGAGAGAGAGAAAAAGAAAAAAAAAGAAGCAGAGCATGGGCTGGGCCGAGAGCAGAGAAAGAAAAAGAAAAAGAAAAAAAGCGAATTGGGTCTGGCCTAGCCTAGTAAAAGAGAAGAAAAGGAAAAAAGAGCAGCTTGGACCGGACTGGGCCGGATAGAAATAGAACAAAATGAAAAAAAAAATTATGTAGCTAGGCTTGGGCAGGAAAAGGATGGAAGAGGAAGGAAAAAAGAATAAATATATATATATATATATATATATATATTTATATATATATATATATATATATGGATTTGGGCTTGGATTTAATTGGAATTAATTGAAATAAATAAATAAATAAAAACAATACTACCATTAATAATAAAATAAATAAATAATTGATGGATTGGGCTTGGAATCTCAATGAAAATTAATCAAAAGAAAATAATATAAATATATGTGATTGAACCTACAAATGAAACAAGTCCATAAGTTTCGGTTTAGAAATAATGCACTATTATTACATGGTGCACTTGGTTCGTGAAGTGGGCATTGATTGGTATTTAGACTTGGAGCAGATTATTGAATCAATTTTGATAAATTATATTGTGATATAATTGTGCACTAAAATTATTAAGATGACACAAATATTTAATTCATCGTGCTACAAATTACGTGCTTTGACATTACAAATCATGTGTTATGATACTACTTGTCATGTGTAGTCATGGAAATGCAAGTCTGTTATCATGAATTGAAAAACAATTGAAAAGGGGAACGAAAAATAAACAAATAAATGTAAAATAAAATTATCCTGTTTAAAATGTATGAACCCGGAGATAGGAGAAATTATATGATAGATAATATAATGTGTGGCGTGTGATAGTCGTTAATAATATAGTGTACTATATGATTCTTGCATGAATGGTGCAGTTTATATGATACATGACACGTAATTCATGGTACATATACACTCGAATCCAATACATGACATGTTTACATGAATTAATTGAATACTTGATACACGATGAGCATGACCATTTATGGGAATATCATAACAGCTTTCTTGTATCTTGATTACATGACATAAATTATCTTTGTGATATGTGTATACATGATCTTGAATTTGAATCCTAAATTCTTGTTTCTCTTGATAAGGACATATACACAGTTTGACTTGACTAGTTACGTGTTCCCATTAATTCATGTAAATTGTGTGTTATTGACATGGGGATTGGGAAAGCTACATAATGGATAAGAACTGCATTGTACAAGGATCTTATTGGCCAACTTATTGATTAGGGCCGGGATTCTTTTACTGCAGCAACCTGGATGATTTCTGAATCACCAATTGATAATTGATACCCCGAGTGGTATGTCCAATATTGTAATACAGTACGGAAATTGATTGTATTGCCTAGCGGCATGTCATGGTTCAGTGTCATGAATATTGAGGTCGGGTCCCGGGTTTGTACGGGCACTTGCACAATACGAAAAATTGCGCGCTATCTAATCCATCATTTAGTTTCAAATGCTAACATTAATATGACCTAAACTTGACATCTTTACAAGATATTTACTCGCTATTGCAAATGACATGCACAGTCCTATTTATTCTATTTTTCATTATTCACGTGACATGTTTAACACTATCATGATTTAATTGCATACTTTATCTCCAGAATTGTGGTAGAACATATATATTTTTCTTGTGTTACTGGGTTTAATCCTCTGGGTTTCGACCCCAGGTTTAGAAAGTGGAGAAGGAGAACTAGCCCCAACTAAAGACCCATACTCCATTGACCAGACCGAGCCACAGTATGTAAGTAAAATACCTTCTAGAGATCCTTTGTATATATTTTTTAATATTTCTTTTATTTGGACACTGGTTTTCTCTTGTGTTCATATTCAGAATAGTGTGCCATCTTATGTACCTAACTTTTTTGTGTATATGATATCTTTTCAGTTTCAGATTTACTATTTATTCATATGATTGTGGCAGTACTTACGGTTATTCCAAGATCCTGTGACTGTTGGGTTATCTAGTCCAATTTTAAGTAGCGTCCTCCGTTTTGGGAAGTAGCTGACAAACGTGGGGGTTACAGGGTGGTATCAGAGCCTAGGTTTAGGTGGAATACCATATGACTATTGCCACATCAGAACATGTCTGTAATTTATCCTTGATAATTGTTAATTATTCTTTAACATCCATCTAATCTATTATCGTGTCATCCTATTGTTTCCTATTTGTTTGAGATATCTATCTGCTCTAGTATTGTGCCTATCCTACCATATAATATTTGTTTGAAATATCTATCTTTGGAATCCCATTATTATTTCTATCTTATCCATTGCGAAATAATATCGATCCAATATTCGACGAATATGTCCCTTAATGATTAATGGTAGGAAATTTTATGTCAACATGCTAATTATGGATGGAAGGGGATATGATGCCATCCTAAGTATAGATTGTCATGCGGTGATAAATTATGATAGAAGAAAAGTAATGTTTCCTATTTGTGACTGTCCAGGGTAGATTTTGTTGGTGAAAGTTAATCCTTAGAATAAGTGGAATTTAAGATATTCCCAAAGGGAGGAGTTTTAGAAGTTGTGAAAGTAGGGAAAAAGAAGAAGAAGAAGAAGAAGAAGAGATATCAATGGTATCAGAATTGTTAGATATATTTCTTGAGGAGAAACCCGGACTGCCACCAGTAAGAGCAGTAGAATTTACCATTGATATTATTTCTGTAGCTGAACTAGTTTGTAAGTCATCTTATTAAATTGGAATTGCAGAATTAGGAGTTAAGATTAAATAGATGAGCAATTGAAGTTAGATTTTTGAGACCGAATGTTTCGTCTTGTGGAGTTCCAATGTTATTAGTATGAAAGAAGGATGAGAATCAAAGATTGTATATGAACTATAGGGGTATAAGTGCAGTAATAATTCAGAATAAATACCCATTACCGAGAATAACTGATTTGTTTGATCAATTGGAGGGGCAAAAGTATTCTTGAGGATAGATCTTCGCTCATGATTTTGTCAAGTAAAGTTTTGACCAGAAAATATTTCAAAAACTACATTTAGAACTAGACATGGTTACTATAAATAAATGGTGATGCTGTTTCTAGTGACTAATGCTCTAATAGTATTTATAAATTTGATGAACCATAATTTTGCTCAGTATCTAAATAAATTTGTGGTGGTATTTATCGGTGACATATTAATTTATTCCAAGAATAGAGAAGAACATGTTGAGTATTTGAAAATAGTTTTGCAAACTTTTAGAGAGCAGAAGTTATATGAAAAATTGAACAAATGTGAAATTTGATTGGATAAATTTGTTTTTTTCTGGTTGTATAGATTCTGGTGACAGTGTATCAGCCGATCCTAAGGAGATATGAGCCATGGTAGATTGATATATATATATCAAAATCAATATCAAAGATACAAAATTTACTGGGATGACTGGATATTATTGAACTTTTGTATAGTACCTTGCAAGACTATATCACTTTAAATAAACAGACTAGAAAAGAAATAAGATGTCTCTAGAAGAAGAGTATGACAAAATATTTGAAGAATTAAAATGAAGGTTAATAACAATGCCAGTGTTACCCATTTCCATATAACCCTGAATGCGTGAAGGTTTATAGTGATGTTTCAAATTAGGGATTATGATGTATTGATATAGAATGGAAGGATGGTTGAATTTGGAACTTGCCCTTAGGCTTCCTAAGTAAAAGAAAAATAATATTATGCTTGTATTTTTCTAGAAGATTGAGGAGACATAAATGATGATGAATTATAATAATTAATATTGGTAGACTTGGCATAGTAAGTATAGTTGGCGAGATTAACTAGTCAAAAGAATTCGAAAAAAAAACCTATGGAAGATTAAGTGTAAAAATATAAAAAGATCTTAGAAGGCTGAGAATTTTGTAGAATTAGTCAAGTAGGAGGTTGAGGACAAGAAATTGATAATGAACTATAAATTAAAAAAAGATATTTTATCAAACCAGAATATGGCATTATATCTTGTTACTCAAGTTAAGTTTATCTTTCCAAATGATTGTCCTATTCCATTACTTTTTGTTGATCATTCCCATTTGACGTTTTGTATCTTTTATCTGAATATTATCATAATATGATTCATGTCTTGAGCCTTTATACATCACAAGTCTTATTGAGTCGGTGAGGCAATTGTAGAGATAAATTCTCTGGTGCCAGTAATTAAAGTCGCTTGATAAGATCGTTGTATGTGATTGAATTTTGTAACTAGTCATGAATTCATTACTTATCTTATATCCATACCATTCATAGTCTTGTTACATCGGTATTATAATAGTTCAGATTTATTTTCACCTCTAGAGTCGACTACAACATGTAATAGGACTTTGGGAATGGACTCTACAAAAATATTTATCACTTGTATCTTGCTCATTACTTAATCGGGATGGCGTGATACTCCAAATTGGTAGTAGCTATTTCTAATTAAACTCTATCTTGGTTTTGTGTTCCGTCACCTAAATAAAGTTTCAAGAATAAATTAGAAATTCTATCTATCCATTATCATTACTATCAAAAATGAAAATCGTTCATAATGTATTCTATAAATCATAATTGAGAAAACACTTAGCTGGAAGTACAAAATAATGGATTTATTAAAAGTAGAGTTGAGATTAGGCTTAAAATATGAGAAGCGACATGTAGCAATTGCTAACCGACGGGAGAAAGACTTGAAGAATCAAATAATACTATTAGTTCTTATTTCATGAGATGTAAAATCACCAAGAGATTTAACTTGGGAGCTTGAGAAGAACATCAGGATAAATTACTTATATATTTTCTCATGATCAAATGCACCTAATGAATTTCGAGGACGAAATTCTTTTATTAGGTGGGTAGGATATAATATCCTAAAATTTGAGCTGCTTGCATCCCTCTTTTGAGTCCAATCATGCCGAATAGGGCTACCAAAGTCAGTTTTGGATACCGAAATAAACTTCGGTGGGCATAACTTAAAATTCATAACCTCAAATGACATTCGGTCTTCGCGATAATTAGTTTTCTAATATTTAGAATTTTTTAAAATTTTTCTTACGAGACCAAAAAATTCTTCCAAAATTGCTAATTTAATAATATTAAAATTATCCTACTAATTACTTCGGAATTTCAGTTCATTTATTCTGGATGTCGGAATGACAAACGGTTATGCGTTTCTCTCATTGAACACTCTACCCTTCATTGGTATTTCGAGAACGTTACACGGAACCAAAATTATTATATTATTAAATAAATATATAAAATGATTTATTAACCTTGCTGGAATTTAAGTAGAGAGAGAGATGGGCTTGATGTGCTATCACAAGAAAAGGAATTGTGGCTATAGAGGGTACCTAGGTGTCTCATTTAGAGAAAACAAAGTGTGACAAGGATTCAGTTGAATTTACCAAATTACCCTCTTGGGTTATGGGATCACATTTTCCTCGGAGCACACATTTCACTCTCTGTTCTTGAACCAAACGGAAAAATAGAGAAAAATAAAAGAGAAGAGAGAGAGAGAGAGAGAGAGAGAGGAGAAAGAAGAAAGAAAATTTAATCTAATCAAGAAGTCAAGATCAATCCGAGGCAAGTAATACTGCTATTTTATGTTTGTTTCTTTCTGTAATTTATATTTGTGTATGAAATTTTATTTTACAAAAATGCTTGGTTTATATTTTGAACATTGATTGATATTGAGAACTGAACTTCTAATTTTGATATATATAAATATTGTGATATTTGTTTATTTTTTATTTTAAGAAAAAAAATTTAGTTTACAAAAATAATTTGGTTGCATGCAAAAACAACTTTGCAAGCTTCAGTTCTGCACCCATGCAACTCATGCAAAAATAGAAAGAAAAAAGAAAGAATAAAAATAGAACAATTTTTGCATGGGCTTACGAAGCTTCAATTCTGCACCCATGGATCAATTTTGCATGGGCTCTGTAGTACTCCAAAATTCAAGCTACCTGTATTGCTCTTTTGAGACTAGTCGTGCTGAATAAGTCCACCGAAATCGATTTTGGACACTGAAATAAGTTTCGATGAACGTAACTTTAAATCCACAAATCTAAATTACATTCGGTCTTCGCAATTATTAGTTTTATAATATTTAGGATTTTTGGAGATTTTTCTTACGAGGCCGAAAAATACTCCTAAAATTGTTAATTTAATAATATTAAAATCATCCTTCTAATTATTTCAAAATTTTGGTTCATTTATTCCGGATATCGATACAACAAACGGATAATTTTGTAGTATTCCTCTCGTTGAGCACTATGACGTACATTAATTTGGCAGGATTCGAAGAAATTACACGGAACCGAAATTATTAAATTATTAAATAAATAATTTTTTTTAACCCGATCTCCTCCCCCAGGTCATTGTGTGTTGTCAGGAGGAGCGGGAGTCGGTGGTGTGCTGTTGAGTAGAGAATAAGGGTGGCATAGGATAAAAATTAAGTGTAACCTGTAAAAAAATTTTAAGAAGATATATGTAAAAATTAAAAAGCCCACACCCTCTCTTATCACTCTCTATCTCACTCTCTCCCTCACTTTCTATTCCCTTTCTCACTCTCTTTGTCAGCACCAACAGAGCCGAAAGAAAAAAAAGAAAATAAAAATAAAAAGAGAAGAAGAAGGAGAAGGAGAAGGAGAAAGGGAAGAAACGGGATCGACAAATCGTAGAAGATTAAAGGAAATCCGATATAAGTAACACACTTCCCTTTGTCTATTGATTATTTTTCTTTTAATTATATAAGTTTTTTTTATTATATTATTGTGGAAGTAATTAAATATTTGCCATTTGTTAAAATTAAGTTTCGGTTTGGAGTAGAAAAATTATTTTCGGTATGAGAATACTGACATTTATAATTGTGTTCCTTATAATAAACTGTACAAATAGGTAAGAAAATAAAAATAAAAATAAAAATAAAAAGGAATTGAAGAGAAAAGAAAGAAGAAGAAGAGGAAGAAGTAGAAAGAGAGAGAGAGATAGAGAGAGAGACAGAGAGAGAAATTTTGTGAATTGGGCCGAAATGGAAAAGAAACAAAAACAATTTAATTGTTTGGGCTTAGGAGTGGGCCGGGAAGTGAAGGGAAATAAATAAATAAATAAATAAACAAAATAAAAAAATAAAAGAAAGTGGGCCTGGCTCAGCCCAGAAGAAATAAAAAAATTATAGTGGGCTTGGATTTAACTTGGGCCAAAAAAAATAGAATAATAGATTGGGCTGGCCAGCCCAGCCCAGTAAAAGAAAAAGAAAAAAGAAAAAAAATAAAATGACAGTAGGCTTGGACCTGGTCTGGAAAAAAATAAATAAATAAAGATATGATTAAGTGGGAATTTAGTGGGCCTGGATTAATTGGGAATAATTGATAGATAGAAATAATGCAGTATTATTATATGATGTACATGGTTCCCAAATTGGGTCATTGATTGACATTCAGAATGAAACTAAATTATTGAAATAATTTTAATGATATGCATTGTGATGTAATTGTGTACTAATATCATGTGTTAATTTATCATGCTACAAGTCATTTGTTTAATATTACAGATCATGTGTTATGATACTACATATCATATACAGTTATGGAAATGCAAGTATGTTATCATGAATTGAAAAACAATTAAAGAATGAAAAGAAAAAGTAAACAAATAAATGAAAAAAATAAAATTTTCATGTGCATAATGCATTATAAACATGGGGATGGGAGAAACTATATGATGGATAAGAGTCTTGCCGTATAATGATTTATTGTATTGTTAGGGCCGGAATTCTTTTACTGCAGCGGCCTAGGTAATTATTAGATCACCAATTCATAATTCTTACCTCGAGTAGTATGTCCATTACTGTAATACAGTATGAAAATTGATTGTAGTGCCTACCGACATGTCATGGTTCAGCACCATGAATATTGTGGCCGGGTTCCGGGTATGCACGGGCACTATACGACAATTGAGAATAGCGCTATCTTATCTATTAATACAGTTTCAACAATTAAATTGGACAATAACTGAGACCAATAGAATATAGGATTAAATAGATAGAGCAGCTATTGTCATGTTTATTCAGTTATTGTCATGTTTATTTATTTATGCATTTATTTATACTTGCTTTCATGTTTAATTTATATGTACACGAACAACACTGACATAAACATGCTCATGCACACTTATATTCATGTACTATGATAGTACACAATTTTCCTTTTTTATGTGTCACTTGCAGGGTTTAATCTCCTGGTTTTGAACCCAGATTTGGAAGGTAAAGAAGGGGATCCATCCCAAGTTGTTGGGCAGATTAAGTGACAATAGGCAAGCGAGTACCATCTTGAGAATCTTTGTATATTTTTTTATATTTCTTTTTATCTGGGCACTACTTTCTCTTTTGATTTTTTTATGTTCATATTTAAAGCAGTGTGCCTTTCTATATAATGAACTCTTTATATAAATGAAATCTTTTCAGTTTCAAACATGTTATTTATTCATCTGATTGTAGCAGTAGTTACGGTTATTCCAATATCCTGTGACTGTTGGGTTGTCTAGTGCAAGTAATAAGTAGCGTCCTCCATTATGGAAAGCTGCTGAAAAACGGGGGTATTACAGGATGGTATCAGAGCTTTGGTTTAGGTGGAAGATCATAGGACTACTTCAACATAAGAACATGTCTGTGATTTATTCGTAATAATTGTTTCTTATTTTTTTGATACCTATCAGATCTAGTATCGTGCCTATCCTATTGTTTTCTACTCGTTTGAGGTATCTATCTTGAATTCTTTTTATTGATTCTTATCTGGTCTGTTGCAGAATAATGTCGACCCGATCTCCTACGAGTACGAGTGCAAGTCCGATAGATGATACATCTGATCTTAGGAGCCTAGTGCAAAGAGTAGCACAGACACAGGAGACCACGACAATGATATTAGAAAGAATGTTGCAGTCTAAAGAGTTGGAAAGAACCGGAATAGTGTCGGACTTTTGGAGACTGCATCCATCAGTATTTTCTGGGACAGAAGGACCACTGAAGGTTGAACAGTGGATTGTAGATATGGATAATCTTCTAAGGGCTGCAAAAATTCCAAAAGAAAATCAAGTAGAGGTAGTATGCATACAATTGACTGATATAGCTAGAACGTGGTGGCTTGCTGAAGAAGTAAAGCACAAGGAACCCTTAACCTGAGAGAAGTTTGTGGAAGCATTTCTCGCCAGATTTTTCCATGCATCAGCAAGGCAGGAAATGAGGAAGAAATTTCTGACACTACAGCAAGGAGAACAGACTGTAAACGCCTATGCTGCAGAGTTCGTGAGGCTCAGTCGATTCGCTCCAAACCTGGTAGCTGATGAAGAGGAGGGAGCACAGATGTTCCAACAAGGATTGAGGTATCATCTAAGAGAGCATCTAGACGGTCATAACTATAGGACTTACTCGGAGATGTTTGAAGCAGCGTGTCCCCTGGAGCATGTAGTAAAGGAAGGGAGGCTGGCGACATTTAAAAGGCCATTTAATCAATGAGCAAGTTCTTCCCAGAGATTTGGAGGCCCTCCGGCAAAGCGACAAGCAATGGTTAATAAAGGATGTCCTTTAGTATGCAATTTCTGCAATAAGTCTTGGCATGTTTAGAAGCAGTGTAGAAGAGCTTTGGGGCTATGTCTGATATGTGGGTCAGCGGATCATCAAATAACTAATTATCCGAAAGCACAGTCAAGGCAACAACCAGCAGTTGGAGTTCCTCATCAGCCAGCATTGAGACCAGCTACTGTGGGACCACAGGATCGGAGGATTGAAGGACCGAACCAGAAGAGATCCTTGGAAACACAACAACAAGCCTATGCCAGAGCCATGGAGGAGCAGGACAGAGATAGGGACAGGTTAGACTAATGAATGCTGAGAAGGCTTAGACCACTGGGGGAGTCGTGGCATGTACGATTTTAGTTGGCAATACACCAGCAACTGCTCTATTTGATTTTGCAGCTTCACACTTTTTATCTCTATCATGTCTGTTTCCTGCAATTCTATTGATTTTGCAATCTTACCTGCAGGGTGGGACTTAAGACTGGGAACGGTAATATCATGACTAATAAGGAATGTAGACTATGTCCCTTAGTGATTAATGGAAGAGAATTTTATGCCAACCTGTTAGTTATCAACGGAGGCAGATATGATGTTATCTTAGGTATGGATTGGTTGAGTAGTTTCCATACAGTGATAGATTGTAGGAGAAAAAGGATAATATTTCAGATTTCTAGCTATTCGGAGTTTGAATTTATTGGTGGAAGTCAATCGCTAGAACCAGCTAAATCTAAGGTGTCCCCAAAAAGAGGAGTTTTGGAGGCTATGGAAGTAGGAGAAGGAATGATCCCAGTAGTATCCGAATTCTTAGATACATTTCCAAAAGAGATACCTAGACTAGCACCAGTAAGGGCAGTAGAATTTACTATTGATATTATCCCTGGACCTGAACCAGTTTGTAGGCCACCTTATCGAATGGGAGTTATAGAGCTATAAGAAGTTAAGAGACAAGTAGATGAGCTACTGAAGTTGGGTATTGTGAGGCCCAGTGTTTCACCTTGGGGAGATCTAGTGTTATTGTAAGAAAGAAGAATGGGAGTCAAAGACTGTGTGTGGACTATAGGGGTTTGAATGCAGTAACAATTAAAAACAAATATCCATTACCAAGAATAATTAATCTGTTTGATCAATTGGGAGGAGCAAGGGTATTTTCGAGGATAGAACTTCGTTCTGGATTCCATCGGTAAGGGTCCGAACAGAAGATATTTCAAAAACTGCATTTAGAAGCAGATATGGTCTTTATGAATATTTGGTGATGCCATTTGGAGTGACTAATACCCCAACAGTATTTATGAATCTGATGAACCATGTTTTTGCTTAGTATCTAGATAAATTTGTGGTAGTGTTTATTGATGATATATTAGTCTACTCCAAGAATAAAGAAGAGTATGCTGAGCATTTGAGAACAGTTTTGCAGACTCTTAAAGAGCAAAAGTTATATGGAAAACTGAGTAAATGTAAGTTTTGGTTGGATAAGGTTGCTTTCTTAGGTCATATAGTTTCAGGAGATGGTGTATCAGCTGATCCTAAGAAGATAGAAGCTGTAATGGATTGGCCTGTACCGAAATCAGTGACGGAGATTCAGAGTTTTCTGGGGTTGGCTAGATATTATAGGCCGTTTGTACAAGACTTTGCAAAAATCGCGTCTCCTCTAACTAAATTGACTAGGAAAGGAGTGGAATATGTCTGGATAGAGTAATGCAATAAGACATTTGTTGAATTAAAACAAAGACTGACAACAACACCAGTGTTAGTAATTCCAGACAATTCTGGGGGAATGAAGGTCTATAGTGATGCTTCAAAACAGGGATTGGGGTGTGTGTTGACACAAAATGAGAGAGTGATTGAGTTTACGTCAAGGCAGTTGAGACCCCATGAGAGAAACTATCCAACTAATGACTTGGAGATAGCATCGGTGATTCATGCTTTGAAGATTTGGAGACATTATTTACTAGGACAGAGGGTAGAAGTATACACTGATCATAAAAGTTTAAATTATATTTTCACTCAGAAGGAACTGAATATGAGACAGAGGCAATGGCTAGAGTTGGTAGCAGATTATGATTTAGAAATTAAGTATCACCCAGGAGGGATTAATATAGTGCCAGATGCACTGAGTAGGAGGCTTGCAGTGGAGAGATTAACTCAGCAAAAAGAACTTTTAATTGAGATGCAAAGGATAGAATTGTAAGTAATTTTACTAGGAGGGACAGCACAATTTATGGAGATATAGTTACAATCACCATTGATAGAGCAGATTAAACAAGCGCAGGTCGGAGATGAAAATTTTCAGAGATTAAAGAATAAAATAGAAGCAGGTAAGAGACCAGAAATGAAAATGCACTCAGACAAGGCCATTAGATTCAAGGAAAGATTATGGGTGCCTAAGGGGGAAGTAAGAGAGAGTTTTACAGGAAGCTCATAGATCAATATATTCTATTCATCTCGGAAGCAATAGGATGTATAAGGATATGAAAAAGTATTTTTGGTGGCCAAGCATGAAGAAATAGATTGCTAGATATGTATCTAGACGTTCTACTTGCCAGCAAAGGACAGCTGGGTATCAAAGGACAGCTGGATTGCTCCAACCATTAGCAATACAAGAGTGGAAGTGAGAACAAATATCGATGGACTTTGTTACAGGCTTACCTAGGGGCACCAAGGGTAATAATGCAATTTGGGTAATTGTAGACCGACTGACTAAATCAGCTCATTTCATTCCATTTAGAGTTTGGTCAGTCAACAGAAATATTAGCCAGAATATTTACGCAAGAAATAGTGAGATTGCATGGAGTTCCAGCCAGGATTGTAACAGATCGAGATACAAGGTTCAGATCACACTATTGGGAGAAATTAATGGATAGTCTAGGAAAATATTTGGATTTATCTTCAGCTTATCATCCACAGACTGATGGTCAATCAGAACGGACTATCGAAGTACTTGAGGATATGCTTAGGGCATGTGTGTTGGATTTTGGTGGATCTTGGGAAGACTATTTGTATATGGTGGAATTCTCTTATAATAATAGTTATCAGGAGAGTATCAAAATGGCACCATTTGAAGCCTTGTATGGGCAAAATTGCAGATCTCCATTATGTTCGGACGAGGTTGGAGAACGAAGTATTTTGGGACCAGAGTTGATTACTCAAGCAACAGAGCTTGTGAAGGTTATCAGAGAACACATGAAGGCGGCTCAAGACAGACAAAATAAATGGGCAGATCAACGTAGTAAACCACTGGAGTTTGAAGTAGGAGTTAAAGTATTTATTACGATATCCCCGATGAAGGGTGTGATTAGATTTGGCAAGAAAGGAAAGCTCAGTCCAAGATACATTAGGCAATTTGAGATCGTGGAAAGGATTGGAAGTCTTGCCTACCGATTATCATTACCACCAGAGATGGAAACTGTTTATGATGTATGATGCGAACCCCGTCAAGAATAACGAGACCCGTAGAAGAAAATGAGAAAATCCAAGAACGTTCTCGATCAGGTTTGGATGGGAGACCTCGACCCGTTGCTTCAACAAACGCAAGAACCTCGGTATAATTGACCTCAACCCGTTGTTTAATGCGAAGCAAGAACCTTGGTATAAGGAAGACGCCACAAACAGTAGTGGAAAGCTGTTTGATAAGTCGATGATGAACGCCACGGAAGAATTCCGATAAGTTCGAATAGTCTTTCAAAGAACCAAAGAGAATAAACTCACCAATTATCTATAAACTGTCTCTCTTCTATTCCATTAGACGCCTTTTTATAGGCTAAAAAAATACGAGGAAAGTTTAATACGAGGAAAGTTCAAGAAATAGAAACAAAACAAAAGAAAACAATCAGCCCCTTAATTTGCCTGATCAATACAATAAAAGTTTAAGAAATAGAAAAAAAATAAAAGAAAACAATCAGCCCCTTAATTTGCTGATCAATATAAGGAAAGTTCTAGAAATAAAACAAAAAAAACAATCAATTTTGACCAGATTCTTCTACTAGTTGAATCATATTGATGCATCTTTGTTGAACTCGTGAACCATCCTCAATGGGCCTCCACGAATTTGCTTGATTCCAAACCTCTTCAATCAGCCCATTAAGTGCATTTTTGAACTTCTTTCCTTGTGCTCTTGTAACCGGCCCAGTTGGAACTTGAACTGGCTCCTTTGTAGTTAAGCCATTATTTGCATCATTCCCCTCCTCTTGAAAAAGATTTGCCCTCAAATCATCACCTACATCAAAATGACTCAAATCAGTAACATTGAAAGTAGCACTAACATTGTACTCACCGGGCAAATCTAGTTTGTAAGCATTGTCATTGATGCGCTCTAGAACTTGGAAAGGACCATCCCCTCTTGGAAGTAGTTTGGAATGTCTTTGCGCCGGAAATCTCTCTGTTCTCATATGCAGTCACACCCAATCTCCGGGTTCAAAAACAAGCTTGTGACGCCCTTTGTTGGCTTGTTTTGCATACTGCTCCGTTCTTCTCTCAATATTGAGCCTTGCCTTCTCATGTATCTGCTTAACAAAATCAGGTTTTTTTTTCCATCAAAATTAACACGCTCAGAAACAGGTAATGGAGATAAATCCAATGGAGTCAAAGAATTAAACCCATAAACAATTTCAAACGGTGAGAATTTAGTAGCAGAATGAATAGATCTATTATAAGCAAACTCAACATGTGGTAAACACTCTTCCTATATTTTGATGTTATTTTTAATTATTGCCCTCAATAAAGTAGACAAAGTCCTATTTACTAGTTCGGTTTGACCATCAGTTTGTGGGTGACAAGTAGTAGAAAACAAAATCTTGGTACCTAGCTTACACCATAAAGTCTTCCAAAAGTAGCTCAAGAACTTAGCATCTCTATCTGAAACAATGGTTCTAGGCATGCCATGCAACCTCATAATCTCCCTAAAGAACAAATCAGCAACATGCGAAGCATTATCCGTTTTGTGACATGGAATAAAGTGTGCCATCTTAGAAATTCTATCCACAACCACAATAATCGAATCTCTTGCACGTTTAGTCCTAGATAATCCTAACACAAAGTCCATTGAAATATCAATCCAAGGCTCACTAGGAATGGGCAAAAAAGTATACAAACCGTTGGGCTGAACTCTGGATTTAGCGTGCCTACATGTGACACATCTACCACAAATTCGCTCATTATCTCGTTTCATGTGTGGCCAATAGAAGTGTTCCTATAAAATAGCTAAGGTCTTAGCAACCCCAAAATGTCCCATTAATCCCCATCCATAGGATTCCTGTACTAACAAATCCCTCAAAGAACAGTTAGGCACACATAATTTATTTTCTCGAAATAAGAATCCATCATGTCTAAAGAACTTACCACAAGCGTTTTTCTCACAAGCCCGATACTCTTCATAAAATTCATGGTTATCAATGTATAAACTTTTAATGTATTCAAAACCAAGCAATTTTGCATCAAGTGCAGAGAGTAATGCATACCTGCGAGAAAGTGCATCGGCGACCACATTCTCCTTACCTTTCTTATACTTGATGACATATGGAAATGTCTCAATGAACTCTACCCAACGAGCATGCCTTTTATTTAGGTTGTGTTGGCCCTTCAAGTGTTTCAAGGACTCATGATCAGTGTGAATCACGAACTCTTTAGGCCATAGGTAGTGCTGCCATGTCTCCAAAGCTCGAACAAATGCATACAACTCCTTGTCAAAAGTCGGGTAATTTAAGATTGCCCTGCTTAATTTCTCACTGAAGTAAGCAATTGGTTGTCCCTCCTGCATAAGAACTGTGCCTATGCCAATACCTGAAGCATCACATTCAATCTCAAACGTTTTAGAAAAGTTAGGTAAAGACAATAATGGAGCGTTGGTTAGTATCTCTTTGATTAGCTGAAACGCCTTCTCATGTTCTTCTCCCCATCTAAATCCGACGTTCTTCTTGATCACTTCGGTAAGTGGTGCGGCTATGCTACTAAAGTCCCTCACAAACCGCCGGTAAAAACTAGCAAGTCCATGAAAACTACGAACATTGCTTAGACTTGTGGGACTCGGCCACTCTCGGATTGCACGTACCTTCTCTTCATCAACCTGTATACCCCTGTGCACTAACAATAAATCCCAGAAATACAAGCTTATCGGTGCATAAAGTACACTTTTTCAGATTAGCAAATAACTTTTCTTTCCTAAGCACATCTAAAACTGATTTCAAATGTACGGCATGATCAGCCAAGTTTTTACTATAAATGAGTATATCATCAAAATAGACAACAACAAACCTGCCTATAAATGCTCGCAAAACATGATTCATAAGTCTCATAAAAGTGCTTGGTGCATTAGTCAACCCAAAAGGCATAACTAACCATTCATACAAACAATATTTTATTTTAAAGGCAGTTTTCCATTCATCTCCTACTTTTATTCTAATTTGATGATAACCACTTTTTAAATCAATCTTAGAGAACACACAAGAACCATGCAACTCATCTAACATGTCATCTAAGCGAGGAATAGGATGACGATACTTTACCGTTATGTTGTTGATGGCTCGAAAATCAACGCTCATTCTCCACGTCCCATCCTTCTTAGGTACAAGTAAAACCGGAACGGCGCACGGACTCATGCTCTCCCTCACATACCCCTTCTCTAACAACTTACTTATCTGTCGTTGAAGCTCCTTTGTCTCCTCGGGATTGCTCCTATAGACTGGTCGGTTTGGAATTGTCGCACCGGGAGCAAAATCACTTTGATGATCAATCCCTCGAATTGGTAGTAATCCATGTTGTGTTTCCTTGGGAAAGAGATCCTCAAATTCCTGCAAAAGAGAAACAACAGAACTTGGTAAAGCAAGATCAAGTTCGTTAGTATTTAAAAATGCCTCTTTGTACAAAAGTACAATCATCGGCTGATTTGAAAACATTGCTCGCTTAATCTCACTCACTTTTGTATAGAAATTCTTTTGTTTTCTCTCTGATTTTCTCTCAATGGCTGAATTTTGATCTTCTTTTTCTCTCTCATTTTGCTCGGCCACTCTCTGATTTTCACTCTTTTTCTTTTGCTCACTGTCTTTCTTTTGATCACTCTCTTTTTTTTTATCACTCTCATTTTGCTACCTCACTTGATCTTCATAAACTTGTTTTGGTGTCATTGACACAAGAGTGATGGATTTTTGGTTGAGCACGAACGAGTATTTGTTGGTGAAGCCATCATGTTTAACTTTCCGATCGAATTGCCACGGTCGGCCTAATAGCAAATGTCCAGCTTGCATCGGAACTACATCACACAAAACTTCATCTTCATATATTCCGATACGGAATGAAACCAAAACCTACTTATTTACCTTTACCTCGCCACTATCATTCAGCCATTGTAACTTGTACGACCTAGAATGTTTCAGTATGGGCAGTTCTAATTTCTCCACCAAGGTTGTGCTTGCAACATTAGTACAACTTCCTCCATCAACAATCATACTACATACCTTGTCTTTGACGTAGCACCTAGTATGAAAGATGTTCTCCCGCTGCACTTCTTCAATTTCTTTTGCTTGCAAGCTTAGAAGTCTTCTTGACACCAACAACTCACCTTGAACTGCATATTCTTCTTCATCTACGTCCTCCAATGGTGGCATAGAGTCGATATTGGACTCGTCATTGGTTTCGATCTCTCCATTACCCCGTATTACCATGACTCTTTTGTTCGGGCATTGACTTACTATGTGACCCCTATCTTGACATTTAAAACAATTAATGTCACGATTTCGAGAAGTGGAAGGGTCAAATTTACCTTGAGTGCCATGGATGGTTGTCTCTTGTTTTGGCTCGAATTTGGTTTTGCAGTTGGTTTCTCCTCTTTCTTCACATGACTCGGTTTCCATTAGGAAAAACCCGAATTATGGGATGCACGTGTACCACCTCTCCTCTTGAGGTTTTGCTCCACCTTGATGGCCATGTGCACCATATCCTATAATTCCACATAATGCTGCATCTCCACCCTGTCATGAATTTCTTGATCAAGCCATTCAAGAATCTAGCCATAGTAGCCTCTTGGTCTTCTTCGATATTAGCCCGGATTATAGCAATTTTCATCTCCTGATGATAATCCTCCACACTCCGGTTCCTTGTCGGAGTATTTGCAATTTATTGTACAACTCCCGGTGGTAATGGCTGGGCACAAACTGCTTCCTCATCACTATTTTTATCTCTTCCCACGTCTTAACCAGTCGTTCCCTATTTCGCCGCATGTTCAATATTAATTGATCCCACCACACAATAGCATAGTCAGAAAACTCAATGGCAGCAAGTTTTACCTTCTTCATCTTAGAGTAGTTGTGGCGATCGAACACTAACTCCACCTTTTTCTCCCACTCAAGATAAGCCTCGGGATCGTTTTTTCCTTGAAATGCTGTAATCTTTATCTTAATACTACCCAAGTTGTGATTTCCCGATTCCTATCTTCTCTAAACCGCCCTCCATATCTCCTATTACCAACAACTGAACCCCGATCTTCTTCTTCATCAAAACCAGCCCCATAATACTCTCCATCTTCATCTCTCACTCCCCGATGTTGAACACTTTCCCTCCTATGCACCTTATGAGTGTTTTGTGGCTGCTCCAAACGTGTATTCTCCATCCGATCAATCCGCTCATGTACCTGCTCCAATTCTAACCTCATCACATGCCTCATCTCACTCATCATGGCTTCCATGAGCAATTTTGGGTTAGTCATCCCTGTAGCACCTTCAGTGATGCTCTTTTCACTGTTGTGAGACATGATTGCTGCAAATCAAAGTTAGAAAACAACAAAAAAAAGAAAAGGACCTCACACACTCCCTCACGTGTTTTCACTCAAAGAATGATTCACTCTATTCCACTCGTGTTTCACTCAGTATAATCGGCTTGTACCCTCTAATATGCTCACCACTCTTACCTTTTTCAACTCGATAATCCTCTTTTAGTTCTTTTGAAACTATTCGAACAATATTCAAAATTCGAGCAACAATTCACTAAGAACTCACTAAGGGAATTCAGGTTCAAAAGGTAAGAAAACAAGGGATATGAGTGATTAGATTTTCAAAGCACAATTCAGCAAAATTTCCAGAAAAATTTTTTTTTTGGTTTTTGGGGTGAGGAGATTTTCGGGCCTATTGGAACAAATGAAAGAGAATCTTTTTACTCCCTTTTTTTTTTACCTTCTTTTAAATTTTTTTCGGATTTTTTTTTTCGGATCTTTTTTTTTTGGATCTTTTTTTTTTCAGATTTTTTTTTTCAGATTCTTTCTTTCGTTAATAACAGAACAAGATTTCGAATGGGGTAGAAGAAAGAAATTCGGCTAGATAAGAAAAGAAAACTAAATTTAAATGGGATAGGCAAACTTGAGACGAGAAATTCTTGGCTCTGATACCAAATGATGCGAACCCCGTCAAGAATAACGAGACCCGTAGAAGAAAAGGAGAAAATCCAAGAATGTTCTCGATCAAGTTTGGATGGGAGATCTCGACCCGTTGCTTCAAGAAAAATAAGAACCTCGGTATAATTGACCTCAACCCGTTGTTTAATGTGAAGCAAGAACCTTGGTATAAGGAAGACGCCACAAACGGTAGTGGAAAGCAGCTTGATAAGTCGATGATGAATGCCATGGAAGAATTTCGATAGGTTCGAATAGTCCTTCAAAGAACCAAAGAGAATAAACTCGCCAATTATCTGTAAACTGTTTCCCTTCTATTCCATTAGACGCCTTTTTATAGGCTAAAAAAATACAAGAAAGTTCAAGAAATAGAAATAAAACAAAAGGAAACAATCAGCCCCTTAATTTGGCTGATCAATACAAGGAAAGTTTAAGAAATAGAAATAAAACAAAAAAAAAAACAATCAACCCCTTAATTTGCTGATCATTACAAGGAAAGTTTTAGAAATAAAATAAAAGGAAATAATCAATTTTGACCAGATTCTTTTACTAGTTGAATCATATTGATGTATCTTTGTTGAACTCGTGAACCATCCTCAATGGGCCTCCACAAATTTACTTGAGCACAAGCCTCTTCAATCAGCTCATTAAGTGCATCTTAGAACTTCTTTTCTTTGTACTCTTTTAACTGGCCCAGTTGGAACTTGAACTGGTGCCTTTGTAGTCAAGCCATTATTTGCATCAATGTATTCCACGTATCACAACTGAGGAAATGCTTGGGTGAAGAGCATAAAGTAGTAGATCTGTCCGAGGTAGATTTGAAATCAGACATAAAGTTTGAGAAGCAGCCTGTAGCAATTATCGGCCAACGGGAGAAAGTCCTTACGAACAAAGTGATACCGTTGGTCCTTATTTCCTGGGATACACAATCATCAAGAGATTCAACTTGAGAACTTGAAAGGGACATAAGGACAAAGTACCCTTACGTTTTCTCATATGTCAATTGAATTTTTTATATATAAGTAGGTATCCGGGAATATAAGCACGTATTTTAATTTGGAATTTTGAGGACGAAATTCTTTTGTTAGGTGGATAGGATATAATACCCTAAAATTTGAGCTATCTGTATTGCTCTTTTGAGACCAGTCGTGCTGAATAAGTCTACCGAAATCAATTTTGGACACTAAAAAAACTTTCGGTGAATGTAACTTTAAATCTACAAATCCAAATTACATTCTGTCTTCACGATTAATAGTTTTGTAATATTTAGGATTTTTGGAGATTTTTCTTACGAGGCCAAAAAATACTCCAAAAATTTTTAATTTAATAATATTAAAATCATCCTTCTAATTATTTCAGAATTTCGGTTCATTTATTTTGGACATCGAAACAACAAACGGATAATTTTGTAGTATTCCTCTCGTTGAGCACTATAAACTATATTAATTTGGTAGGCTTCGTAGAACGTTACACAGAACCGAAATTATTAAATTATTAAATAAATAATTTTTTTAACCCAATCTCCTCCCCCAGGTCATTGTGTGCTGTCAAGAGGAGTGGGAGTCGGTGGTGTGCTATCGAGTAGAGAATAAGGGTGGCATAGGATAAAAATTAAGTGTCACCCTGTAAAAAAAAAATCTAAGAAGATATATGTAAAACTTAAAAAGCCCACACCCTCTCTCTTATCACTCTCTATCTCACTCTCTCCCTCACTTTCTATTCCCTTTCTCACTCTCTTTGTCAACACCAACAGAGCTGGGAAAAAAAGAAATAAATATAAAAAGAGAAGAAGAAGGAGAAGGAGAAAGGGAAGAAACATGATCGACAAATTGAAGAAGATTAAAGGAAATCCGATGTAAGTAACACACTTCTCTTCTTCTATTGAATATTTTTCTATTAATTATATAAGTTTTCTTTTTTATTATATTGTTGTAGAAGGAAATCCTTGTTGTTAAAATTAAGTTTTGGTTTAGAGTAGAAAAATTATTTTCGGTATAAGAATACTCACATTTATAATTATGTTCCTTACAATAAACAGTGCAAATAGGTAAAAAAATAAAAAGAAAAAGAAAAAGAAAAGGAAATGAAGAGAAAATAAAGAAGAAGAAGAGGAAGAAGCAGAAAGGGAGATAGAGACAGACGGAGAGAGAAATTTGGTGAATTGGGCCGAAAAGGAAAAGAAAAAAAACAATTTAATTGTTTGGCTTAGGAGTGGGCCGGGAAGTGAAGGAAAAAAAATTAAATAAATAAATAAATAAATAAACAAAATAGAAAAATAAAAGAAAGTGGGCTGGCCCAGCCCAGAAGAAATAAAAAAAAATATAGTGGGCTTAGATTTAACTTGGGCCAAACATAAAATAGAATAATAGACTAGGCCGGCCAAGCCAGCCCAGTAAAAGAAAAAGAAAAAAAGAAAAAAAATGAAATGACAGTGGGCTTGGGCCTATGCCGGACAAAAAAAAAGAAAAATAAAATGAAAAAAAAATAAAGATATGATTAAGTGGGAATTTAGTGGGCCTGGATTAATTGAGAATAATTGATAGATAGAAATAATGCAGTATTATTACATGATGTACTTGGTTCCCAAATTAGGTCATTGATTGAAATTGAGAATGAAACCAGATTATTGAAATAATTTAAATGATATGCATTGTGATATAATTGTGTACTAATATATCATGTGTTAATTTATTATGCTACAAGTCATGTGTTTTAATATTACAGATCATGTGTTATGATACTACATATCATGTAAAGTCATGGAAATGCAAGCATGTTATCATGAATTGAAAAATAATTAAAGAAGGAAAAGAAAAAGTAAACAAATAAATGAAAAAAATAAAATTTTTATGTGTATAATGCATTATGAACACGAGCATGGGAGAAACTATATGATGGATAAGAGCCTTGCCATATAAGAATTGATTGTATTGTTAGGACGGGAATTCTTTTACTGTAGCGGCCTGGGTGATTAATGGATCACCAATTGATAATTGTTATCCAGAGTGGTATGTCCGTTACTGTAATGCAGTACGGAAATTGATTTAGTGCCTAGCGGCATGTCATGGTTCAGCACAATGAATATTGTGGTCGGGTTCTTGGTATGCACAGCCACTTATACGACAATGGAGAATTACGCTATCTTATCCATTAATACAGTTTCTACAATTAAATTGGACGATGACTGAGACCAATAGAATATAGGATTAAATAGATAGAGCAGTTATTGTCATGTTTATTTATTTATACTTGCTTTCATGTTTAATTTATATGTACACGAACAATACTAACATAAACATGCCCATGCACACTTATATTCATGTACTATGATAATACACAATTTCTCTTTTTTTATGTGTTACTTGCTGGGTTTAATCTCCTAGATTTTGAACCCGAATTTGGTAGGTGAAGAAGGAGATCCAGTCCCAGTTGAAGACTAGTACTTCGTTGGACAGATCGATTGACTATAGGCAAGAGAAGTACCATCTCGAGAATCTTTGTATATTTGTTTATATTTCATTTTGTTTGGGCACTACTTTCTCTTTTGATTCTTTTCTGTTCATATTTAAAGCAGTGTGCCATTTTATATATTAAACTCTTTATATAAATGAAATCTTTTAGTTTCAGACATGTTATTTATTTATCTGATTGTGGTAGTAGTTACGGTTATTCCAATATCCTGTGTCTGTTGGATTATCAAGTGCAAGTAATAAATAACGTTCTCCATTTTGGGAAGCAGCTGGAAAACAGGGGTGTTACAGGGTGGTATCAGAGCTTAGGTCTAGGTGGAAGATCATAGGACTACTGCCACATAAGAAAATGCTGTGACTTATTCGTAATAATTGTTTCTTATTTTTTTGATATCTATCAGATCTAGTATCGTGCGTATCCTATTGTTTTCTATTCGTTTGAGGTATCTATCTTGAATTCTTTTTATTGATTCTTATCTAGTCCGTTGCAGAATAATGTCGACCCGATCTCCTACGAGTACGAGTGCAAGTCCGATAGATGATACGTCTGATCTTAGGAGCCTAGTGCAAAGAGTAGCACTGACGCAGGAGACCACGACAATGATATTAGAAAGAATGTTGCAGTCTAAAGAGCCGGAAAGAACCGGAATGGTGTCGGACTTTCGGAGACTATAGCCATCAGTATTTTCTAGGACAGAAGGACCACTGAAGGCTGAACAGTAGCTCTTAGATATGGAGAATCTTCTAAGGGCTGCAAGAATTCCAAAAGAAAATCAAGTAGAGGTAGTATGTATACAATTGACTGATATAGCTAGAACGTGGTGGCTTGCTGAAGAAGTAAAGCACAAAGAACCCCTAACCTGGGAGAAGTTTGTGGACGTATTTCTCACCAGATTTTTCCATGCATCAGAAAGGCAGGAAATGAGGAAGAAATTTATGACATTACAGCAAGGAGAACAGACTGTAGATGCCTATGCTGCAGAGTTCGTAAGGCTCAGTCGATTCGCTCCAAACCTGGTAACTGATGAAGAGGAGGGAGCACAGATGTTCCAACAAGGATTGAGGTATCATTTAAGGGAGCATCTAGTAGGTCATAACTATAGGACTTACTCGGAGATGTTTGAAGTAGCGTGTCCCCTGGAGCAAGTAGTAAAGGAAGGGAGGCCGGCGACATTTAAAAGGCCATTTAATCATGGAGCAAGTTCTTCCCAGAGATTTGGAGGCCCTCTGGCAAAGCAACAAGCAGTGGTTAATAAAGGAGGTCCTTTAGTATGCAATTTCTGCAATAAGCCTGGGCATGTTCAGAAGCAGTGTATAAGAGCTTTGGGGCTATGTCTGATATGTGGGTCAGCAGATAATTAGATAACTAATTGTCCGAGAGCACAGTCAAGGCAACAACTAGCAGGCGGAGTTCCTTATCAGCCAGCATTGAGACCAGCTACTGTGGGACCACAGGATCAGAGGATTGAAGGACCGAACCAGAAGAGATCCTTGGAAACACAACAACAAGCCTATGCCAGAGCCCAAGGAGGAGCAGGACAGAGACAGGGACAGGTTAGACTAATGAATGCTGAGGAGGCTTAGACCACTGGGGGAGTCGTGGCAGGTATGATTTTAGTTGGCAATACACTAGCAACTGCTCTATTTGTTTCTGGAGCTTCACACAGTTTTATCTCTATCATGTCTGTTTCCCGCAATTCTATTGATTTTGCAATCTTACCTACAGGGTGGGACATTAAGACTGGGAACGGTAATATAATGACTAATAAGGAATGTAGGCTATGTCCCTTAGTGATTAATGGAAGAGAATTTTATACCAACTTGTTAGTTATCAACGGAGGCGGATATGATGTTATCTTAGGTATGGATTGGTTGAGTAGTTTCCATGCAGTGATAGATTGTAGGAGAAAAAGGGTAATATTTCAGATTTCTAGCTGTTCGGAGTTTGAATTTATTGGTGGAAGTCATTCTCTAGAGCCAGCTAAATCTAAGGTGTCCCCAAAAAGAGGAGTTTTGGAGGCTATGAAAGTAAGAGAAGGAATGATCCCAGTAGTATCCGAATTCTTAGATATATTTCCTGTAGAGATACCTGGACTACCACAAGTAAGGGTAGTAGAATTTACTATTGATATTATCCCTGGAGTTGAACCAGTTTGGAGGCCATCTTATCGAATGGGAGTTGTAGAGCTATAAGAAGTTAAGAGACAAGTAGATGAGCTACTGAAGTTGGGTTTTGTGAGGCCCAATGTTTCACCTTGGGGAGATCCAGTGTTATTAGTAAGAAAGAAGGATGGAAGTCAAAGACTGTGTATGGACTATAGGGGTTTGAATGAAGTAACAATTAAAAACAAATTTCCATTACCAAGAATAATTGATCTGTTTGATCAATTGGGAGGAGCAAGGGTAGTTTTGAGGATAGAACTTCGTTCTGGATTCCATCAGGTAAGGGTCTGAATAGAAGATATTCCAAAAACTGTATTTAGAAGCAGACATGGTCTTTATGAATATTTGGTGATGCCATTTGGAGTGACTAATACCCCATCTGATGAACCATGTTTTTGCTCCGTATCTAGATAAATTTGTGGTAGTGTTTATTGATGATATATTAATCTACTCCAAGAATAAAGAAGAGCATGCTGAGCATTTGAAGACAGTTTTGCAGACTCTGAAAGAGAAAAAGTTATATGGAAAACTGAGTAAATGTGAGTTTTGGTTGGATAAGGTTGCTTTCTTAGGTCATATAGTTTTAGGAGATGGTGTATCAGCTGATCCTAAGAAGATAGAAGCTATAATGGATTGGCCTGTATCGAAATCAGTGTCGGAGATTCAGAGTTTTCTGGGGTTGGCTGGATATTATAGGCGGTTTGTACAAGACTTTGTGAAAATCGCGTCTCCTCTAACTAAATTGACTAGGAAAGGAGTGGAGGAATGTAATAAGACATTTGATGAATTAAAACAGAGACTGACAACAGCACCAGTGTTAGCAATTCCAGACAATTCTGGGGGAATGAAGGTCTATAGTGATGCTTCAAAACAGAGATTGGGGTGTGTTGACACAAAATGGGAGAGTGATTGAGTTTGCGTCAAGGCAGTTAAGACCCCATGAGAGAAACTATCCATCTCATGACTTGGAGCTAGCATCAGTGATTTATGCTTTGAAGATTTGGAGACATTATTTACTAGGACAGAGGGTAGAAGTATACACTGCTCATAAAAGTTTAAAGTATATTTCACTCAGAAGAAACTGAATATGTGACAGAGGCGATGGTTAGAGTTGGTAGCAGATTATGATTTAGAAATTAAGTATCACCCAGGAAGGATTAACATAGTGCCAATTGCACTGAGTAGGAGGCCTGCAGTGGAGAGATTAACTCAGCAAAAAGAACTTTTAAAGGTGATGCAAAGGATAGAATTGTAAGTAATTTTACTAGGAGGGACAACACAATTAATGGAGATACAGTTACAATCACCATTGATAGAGCAGATTAAACAAGCTCTGGTTGGAGATGAAAATTTTCAGATATTAAAGAATAAAATAGAAGCAGGTAAGAGACTAGAAATGAAAATGCATTCAGACAAGGCCATTAGGTTCAAGGAAAAATTATGCGTGCCTAAGGGGAAGTAAGAGATAGAGTTTTACAGGAAGCTCATAGATCAATATATTCTATTCATCTCGGAAGCAATAGAATGTATAAGGATATGAAAAAGTATTTTTGGTGGCCAAGCATGAAGAAAGAGATTGCCAGATATGTATCTAGATGTTCTACTTGCCAGCAAGTGAAGGCTGAGTATTAAAGGACAGCTGGATTGCTCCAACCATTAGCAATACTAGAGTGGAAGTGGGAACAAATATCGATGGATTTTGTTACAGGCTTACCTAGGGGCACCAAGGGCAATAATGCAATTTGGGTAATTGTAGATCGACTGACTAAATTGGCTCATTTCATTCCATTTAGAGTTTGGTCAGTCAACAGAAATATTAGCCAGATGATTTATGCAAGAAATAGTGAGATTACATGGAGTTCCAGCTAGGATTGTATCAGATCGAGATACAAGGTTCAGATCACACTATTGGGAGAAATTAATGGATAGTCTGAGAAAATATTTGGATTTATCTTCAGCTTATCATCCACAAATTGATGGTCAATCAGAACGGACTATCCAAGTACTTGAGGATATGCTTAGGGCATATTTTTTAGATTTTGGTGGATCATGGGAAGACTATTTGTATATGATGGAATTCTCTTATAATAATAGTTATTAGGAGAGTATCAAAATGGCACCATTTGAAGTTTTGTATGGGCGAAATTTTAGATCTCCATTATGTTGGGATGAGGTTGGAGAACGAAGTATTTTGGGACCAGAGTTGATTACTCAAGCAACAGAGCTTGTGAAGGTTATCAGAGAACACATGAAGGCGGCTCAAGACAGACAAAATAAATGGGCAGATCAACATAGAAAACCACTGGAGTTTGAAGTAGGAGATAAAATATTTATTACGATATCCCCGATGAAGGGTGTGATTAGATTTGGCAAGAAAGAAAAGTTCAGTCCAAAATACATCGGGCCATTTGAGATCGTGGAAGGATTGGAAGTCTTGCATACCGATTATCATTACCACCAGAGATGGAAGCTGTTCATGATGTATTCCACGTATCACAACTGAGGAAATGCTTGGGTGAAAGGCACAAAGTAGTAGATCTGTCCGAGGTAGATTTGAAATCAGACATAAAGTATGAGAAACTGCCCGTAGCAATTATCGGCCAACGGGAGAATGTCCTTAAGAACAAAGTGATACCGTTGGTCCTTATTTTCTGGGATACACGATCACCAAGAGATAAAACTTGGAAGCTTGAAAGGGACATTAGGACAGAGTACCCATACCTTTTCTTATGATCAGTTATGTCAATTAAATTTATTTTTATATATAAGTAGGTATCCATGAATATAAGCACGTATTTTAATTTGGAATTTTGAGGACGAAATTCTTTTGTTAGGTGGGTAGGATATAATACCCCAAAATTTGAGCTATCTGAATTGCTCTCTTGAGACCAGTCGCACTGAATAAGTCCACCGAAATCAATTTTGGACACTGAAAAAACTTTCGGTGAACATAACTTTAAATCCACAAATCCAAAGTACATTCTGTCTTCGCGATTATTAGTTTTGTAATATTTAGGATTTTTGGAGATTTTTCTTACGTGGCCGAAAAATACTCCCAAAATTTTTAATTTAATAATATTAAAATCATCTTTCTAATTATTTTAGAATTTCGGTTCATTTATTCTGGACATCGAAACAACAAACGGATAATTTTGTAGTATTCCTCTCATTGAGCACTATAACCTACATTAATTTTGTAGGCTTCGTAGAATGTTACACAGAACCGAAATTATTAAATTATTAAATAAATAATTTTTTTAACCCGATATCCTCCCCCAGGTCATTGTGTGCTGTTAAGAGGAGTGGGAGTCGGTGGTGTACTGTCGAGTAGAGAATAAGGGTGGCATAGGATAAAAATTAAGTGTCACCCTGTAAAAATAAAAATTTAAGAAGATATATGTAAAACTTAAAAAGCCCTCACCCTCTCTCTTATCACTCTCTGTCTCACTCTCTCCCTCACTTTCTATTCCCTTTCTCACTCTTTCTGTCAACACCAACAGAGCCGAAAGAAAAAGAAATAAATATAAAAAGAGAAGAAGAAGGAGAAGGAGAAAGGGAAGAAATGAGATCGACAAATCGAAGAAGATTAAAGGAAATCCGATGTAAGTAACACAATTTTCTTCTTCTATTTATTAGTTTTCTATTAATTATATAAGTTTTCTTTTTAATTATATTGTTGTAGAAGTAATTAAATGTTGGCCATTTGTTAAAATAAAGTTTCGGTTTGGAGTAGAAAAATTATTTTCTGTATGAGAATACTCACATTTATAATTGTGTTCCTTACAATAAACTGTGCAAATAGGTAAGAAAATAAAAATAAAAATAAAAATAAAAAGGAAATGAAGAGAAAAGAAAGAAGAAGAAGAGGAAGAAGCAGAAAGAGAGATTGAGAGAGACGGAGAGAGAAATTTAGTGAATTGGGCCGAAAAGGAAAAGAAAAAAATAATTTAATTGTTTGGGCTTAGGATTGGGCCGGGAAGCGAAGGAAAAAAAAAATTAAATAAATAAATAAAAAACAAAATAGAAAAATAAAAGAAAGTGGGCATGGCCTAGCCCAGAAGAAATAAAAAATATAGTGGGCTTGGATTTTACTTGGGCCGAAAAAAAAATAGAATAACAGACTGGGCCGGCCAGCCCAGCCTAGTAAAAGAAAAAGAAAAAACTAAAAAAATGAAATGACAGTGGGATTGGGCCTGTGCCGGACAAAAAAAAAAGAAAAATAAAATGAAAATTAAAATAAAGATATGATTAAGAGGGAATTTAGTGGGCCTGGATTAATTGAGAATGCCTGATAGATAGAAATAATGCAGTATTATTACATGATGTACTTGGCTCCCAAATTGGGTCATTGATTAACATTGAGAATGAAACCAGATTATTGAAATAATTTTAATGATATGCATTGTGATATAATTGTGTACTAATATATCATGTGTTAATTTATCATGCTACAAGTCATGTGTTTTAATATTACAGCTTATGTGTTATGATACTACATGTCATGTACAGTCATGGAAATGCAAGATGTTATCATGAATTGAAAAACAATTAGAGAAGGAAAAGAAAACGTAAACAAATAAATGGAAAAAATAAAAATTTCATGTGCATAATGCATTATGAACACGAGGATGGGAGAAACTGTGTGATGGTTAAGAGCCTTACCATATAAGAATTGATTGTATTGTTAGGGCCGGAATTCTTTTACTGCAGCGGCCTGCGTGATTAATGGATCACCAATTGATAATTGTTACCCAGAGTGGTATGTCCGTTACTTTAGTGCAGTATAGAAATTGATTATAGTGCCTAGCGGCATGTCATGGTTCAGCGCCATGAATATTGTGGTCGGGTTCTTGGTATGCATGGCCACTTATACGACAATGGAGAATTGCGCTATCTTATCCATTAATACAGTTTCTACAATTAAATTGGATGATGACTGAGACTAATAGAATATAGGATTAAATAGATAGAGCAGTTATTGTCATGTTTATTTATTTATGCATTTTTTTATGCTTGCTTTCATGTTTAATTGATATGTACACGAACAACACTGTCATAAACACGCTCATGCACACTTATATTCATGTACTATGATAATACACAATTTTCCATTTTTATATATTACTTGCTGGGTTTAATCTCCTAGGTTTTGAACCCGCATTTGGTAGGTGAAGAAGGGGATCCAGTCCCAGTTTAAAACTAGTACTTCGTTGGACAGATCGATTGACAATAGGCAAGAGAAGTACCATCTTGAGAATCTTTGTATATTTGTTTATATTTCCTTTTGTCTGGGCACTGCTTTCTTTTTTGATTCTTGTATGTTCATATTTAAAGCAATGTGCCATTTTATGTAATGAACTCTTTATATAAATGAAATCTTTTCAGTTTCAGACATGTTATTTATCCATCTGATTGTGGTTGCAGTTACGATTATTCCAATATCTTGTGATTGTTAGATTGTCTAGTGTAAGTAATAAGTAGCGTCCTCCGTTTTGGGAAGCAGCTAGAAAACGGGAGCGTTACAGGCTCATTTATTCCTGGGTCAATTTTGCATAAGAGAGAAGAAGGAACAGGAGAGAGAGAGAAAGGAAAAAAAATAGAAGGAGAGTGTGGGCTGGGCCGCGAGAGGAGAAAGAAAATGAAAAAAAAGGGAATTTGGCCTGGCCTAGCCCAGTAAAAGATAAGAAAAGAAAAAAGAGCTGTTTGGATTGGACTGGGCTGGATAGAAATAAAACAAAATGAAAAAAAAAAATTATGTAGTTGGGCTTGGGCCCGAAAAGGAAAGAAGAGGATGGAAAAAAATAAAAAAATTAGGCCCGAAAAGGAAAGAAGAGGATGGAAAAAAATAAAAAAATAATATATATATATATATATATATATATATATATATATATATATATATATGGACTTGGGCTTGCATTAAAGTGGAATGAATTGAAATAAATAAATAAATAAAAACAATAAAAGTAATAATAATAATAAAATAAATAAATAATTGATGGATTGGGCTTGGAATTTAAATGAAAATTAATCAAAAGAAAAATATATAAATATATGTGATTGAACCTGGAAATGAAACAAGTCCATAAGTTTTGGTTTAGAAATAATGCACTATTATTACATGTTGCTCTTGGTTCAAGAAGTGGGCATTGATTGGTGTTGAAAACTGGAGCACAATATTGAATCAATTTTAATAAATTATATTGTGATATAATTATGCACTAAAATTATTAAGATGACACGGATATTTAATTTATCGTGCTACAAGCTATGTGCTTTGACATTACAAATCATGTGTTATGATACTGCATGTCAAGTTCAGTCATGGAAATGCAAGTCTATTATCATGAATTGAAAAATAAATGAAGAAGAGAAAGGAGAAATAAACAAATAAATGTAAAATAAAATTATCATGTTCATAATGTATGAACCCGGAGATGGGAGAAACTGTACGATAGATAATATGATGTGTGGCGTGTGATAATTGTTAATGATATAGTGTACTATATGATTTTGCATGAATGGTGCAGTTTATGTGATACATGACACGCAAATCATGGTATATATATACTCAAATCCAGTACATGACATGTTTACATGAATTAATTGAATAATTGATACACAATGAGCATGACCATTCATGGGAACATGATGACAAGTTTCTTGCATCTTGATTACATGACATAAAGTATCTTTGTGATATGTATATACATGATCTTGAATTTGATTCCTGAATTCTTGTTTCTCATGTTAAGGACATGTACACAGTTTGACTTGACAAGTTACGTGTTCCCATTAATTCATGTATATCGTGTGTTATTGACATGGGGATTGGGAAAGATGCATAATGGATAAGAACTAAATTGTACAAGGATCTTATTGGATTGGTTAGGGCCGGGATTGTTTTACTGCAGTAGCCTGGATGATTACTGAATCACCAATTGATAATTGATACCCCGAGTGGTATGTCCGTTACTATAATACAACACGGAAATTGATTGTATTGCCTAGCGGCATGTCATGGTTCAGTGCCATGAATATATTGAGGCCGGTCCCGGATATGCACGGGCACTTGTACAATACGAAAAAACTACGCGCTATCTTATCCATCCTTTAGTTTCAAATGCTAACTAGGACTTGACCTAAACTTGACATCTTTACAAGATATTTACCCGCTATTGCAAATGACATGCACAATTTTATTTATTCTATTTTACATTATTCACGTGACATGTTTAACACTATCATGATTTAATTGCATACTTTATCTCCAGTACTGTGGTAGTACATATATATTTTTCTTGTGTTACTTACTGGGTTTAATCTCCTGGGTTTTGAACCCAGGTTTAGAAAGCCAAGAAGGAGAACTAGCCCCAACTAAAGACCCATACTTCATTGACCAGACGAGGCATAGTATGCAAGTAAAATACCTTCTAGAGATCCTTTGTATATATTTGTTTATATTTCTTTTATTTGGACATTGATTTTCTCTTGTGTTCATATTCAGAAACGTGTGCCATCTTATGTACCTAACTTTTTAAATAAATGAGATCCTTTTAGTTTCAGACGTGTTATTTATTCATCTGATTATAGCAGTAGTTGCGGTTATTCCAAGATCATGTGACTATTGGGTTGTCTAGTCCAATTTTAAGTAGTGTCATCCATTTTGGGAAGCAGCTGAAAAATGGGAGCATTACACTGAATTTCCTTCTCTTTTTTCCCTTCTTTTTTCCTTCATCACCCGCATTCTGCAAATTTCTTTTCCTCTGTGTTTGAGAAGAGGGGAGAGGATTTCCTTTCTATTTAGTTAAATGAGATTAAATACTTAAAGATAAAATTCTATTGGTTAAGCTAATTTAAATAACTAATTTCTAGATAAGAGCCAATCTAAGAATTTTGTTTCCATTTAGATTCAATCTCTATTTAAATTCTTATCCCATCAAATAAAAATCATTTTTAACCAAATATTATTTTTTTTCTAAAAAATTAAAAATTAATGCATAATAAAAAGTGGTTGTCACATAAACCATATAAATGCAGCCCCTCTCATGTTGCTTACAAAGATCTTAGTCATTATACGATCACTCCCATGAGATGACCTTTTGTGATAATAAGTAATATATGTGTTGGTTGGGAGAACTTTTTCCTTGGAAAGATTATAGCTTTAAAGGTTTGAACTTTTCAGGGAAAGGAGCCGATTCTCACTCCATTGGATATGATCTAGTAACTGCAACTTCTTGTTGGTCATTTACGTGCATCAGGGCTTCCAGCAGATCATGCATCTTTTTCATGTTTTCTACATGTGAGTCTATAACCAAGTCAAACTCCTCTTCTTTTTTCTAAATTTCTACCATCATTCTTTGGTGGTTTATTTCTTCATCTTCTCTTCTAAATTATTTTATGTATTCTCTACCACCATTAGAAGCAGTGTCCGGAGTTTGTCAAGACCCTTTTATTGTTCTTGAATCAAGCGTTCTTGAACTTTTAGCCTCTGGTTTATTTCACTGAAGTTGCCTGTCATATGGACCATTGTTTCTTTAAATCGGGAAGACTCATATGACCGAGGTGTTGTAATGGCTGAATGATCACAATCTCTCAGCCAACCTCTTGTAATTCTGTAGAGCTAATATCCCTAACTTGAGCCGCATATAATGACATGCTTCTGCATCAAATGAATGCCTATTGCCACATGATTTCTTTCCATTATTCACCATGTTTGAAGTCATAAAAGAGATTCTTTATTGGTGGTGACACTTCGTCTTTGAACACGCCTTCTTTTAGGTGTATTATTCTTTGGTTTGGTTATTCGACTAAAAATCGAAGGTCTAGACGGACCACAATAGTAATTGGTAAGTACTGCATAAATATTTGTTCATATCAGAACAGTGGACGGGATTACGCCATCCTCTTCTTGTTAGTGTGGAATTCTCTTAAATTGATTTCTTGATGAGTTTCTTTTTTATTCCAGCCTCTACAAGACTCCCTGTTGTATTTATGGAAATCTGCGGGCGTAGAAAATTGGAATCCCTACCTTAAATGACGTTTTGTTCTGGTCTTTGTGCTTATTACACGTAACTAAGGCTTAACCTTATATTCTGGACTTTTTACGTGGGGCTGAATAGCTTTGCGTTGTGCTCTTTGTGTTCGGGGCTGAGTAGCCTCGCATTTAAAACCTTCTGCATGCGGCTTATTAGCCTCGCGTTGGAATCTTTGTATGCTAGATTGATTAGCCTTGCATTTAGAAATAGCCTCGCATAGAGCCATGTTGGACTGATTAGCCTGGATTTTAAAATATTCTTGCATAAAGCGACACTATGCAATTAGCTTGGCATTTTGAAATAGTCTCGTATAAAGTTACACTGGGCTGATTAGCTTGGTGTTTTGAAATAGCCTCACGTAAGGCTGCACTGGGCTGATTAGCCTGGCGTTTGAGACCAGATTCGTCTTGAACTTGACTTTTAAGAATTCACCGTCGTGCTCGATGGTTGTGGTTCTGAATCTAAGTTCTGGTCACACCAGATCTTGGCTTCTATTTGGTGCCTTGTTCAATTCAAATTTATCGTTTGGATTTCTTCCTGTTCTGAACTAAGAAATTCGAGAAGTTCCTATTCAATGGGAATTATATCATCATTCAAATCCATCGCTTGGACTCCTTCCTGTTCTGAAATCAAAAATCCAAGGAGTTTCTATTCAACGAGAGTCCCCTTGTCATTCGAATTCATACTTGGGATCTAGAAAACACTAAAAAAATATCATAGAGAGGAATTTGATTAATAAAAATAATTTTCTATTAATTTATTGTTTTAATCAATAAAATTATATTACGCTTGCACAAAATAAATTAAAATAATTATACTTTTCAAGCATAATCACTCTTCTATCGTCGTATCATCAATGTGGCTCACGGCCAATGCCTCTCTGTCACCACTATAAGACCCACCTGATATACGATCCACTTTCTTGTATTTCCTTGGATTTTCTTTCTTTTGATTGTAATTCAAAACAGATATAATTTCAAGCCATTAAAGGAATTCAAAACTTTTAGTGAAAACAAAATTGTGATCATAGTGCGAATCCTTCATAACAGAAGGTCGTGGTGCAGTTCGGTGTCAACGAGATGCAATGTGGCGTTATTGTGGCGTAAAGGGAGAGATTTCCGTTTAACAAAAGTCCCAACATGGCGTTATCGCCACGTAAAAAGGGAAGGCCTCCATTCAACAACAGTCCTCAACCTTATGACCTTATCGCATTCTCGATTTAGTAGCAAAATTATCATCACGTAAGGAAGAATTGCATCTCGGCTTCTGGTACATGCTCCCAATAATTCATGTCCAACAGACTTAACCACATGTGCTCCATCAATCCAGAGGCAATAAAGTTGAGGCAGGAAACCCAATGGTGGATGATTTTCGCAAAGGACATTGATTTCGGGGTCAGAGCTTGGGCTGCCATGCTGCTGGGAGTTTCAGGGCGCACAGAGGCCATCAACACCATGGGGCCAAAGGGAAGAAATGTGATACTAAGAAAAGCCATGGAAGCCCAAAGTTGGAAACTTTTTGGCCAGAGGTGCCGACTTTGCAATGGAGACCAAGATTCCCTTGGCACCTTTCTATAGTGAGAACGAGGGAGAGGAGGAAAAAGCCTCCTCCTGTGAGGAGCAGTTGCCCGCCGACCTCTCCATCCATGTTTATGAGTCACCTGCTGGCTCCGGTCCCACCCTGGACGCGAGATCCTGCAGATCAACCTCGCCGGCCAGCCTCTTTGACAAGAAGGGCCATGGCATCACCCTCGCCTTTGCGGATGGATCTCTCATCAGATCGCTGGTGGCACTGCAGGGCACGAGGAGGGTTGGACGCACATTGGAGGGTGGCGGATGGATTTCAAAGCTCGTCGATCTCGTGTATTGATTAATCTCCACCCGTAGAACTACTTCACTTGCGGAACTAGCAATAATTTGTTAGGAAGTTCATATGTGAGTATAGGCCCATATCGAATAGAACAAGAAAAGTTTATAGATTTAAATATAGAGTTGGGATCTCTATCTATCAATTTAATTTTTTGGATCAAACTGGTTCTCAGTTTTGTGTTTAGATGTGAGAGCCTGATGTTTCTCCTCACCAACAAAACATATATAGGTTTAAGGTCAGCACAGGAATTGTTCCAGCAAACATCTGAAATGAAAACTATAGCTAGGGATGAGTCCCCTCAAAGATGATGCTTAATATGTAGCAAGGAAATGCCTAAGAAGCATGGAGGAAACAAATTCTTCCTAACTTTTTAGTATACAAGAGAGTGGAGAGTTCGACACTGCAAGTGCTTCTCATGTGCTAAATAGTGGCAATTTTCACTCTCAAAAGCTGGATAAGCTTCGTAGAGAATGATTGCTTAAAGGCTCATAATTTAGAAGTGAGGATGGCATCTGAAGCTAATGGTGTAAACTATGCTCCCATGCCCTCTAAAGATGCCAAGCCTAAGGCAAAATCTGAGTATCTTTCAGCTACAAGTTTGGTGGCAGCAACCGAAGCAACAAAAGAACAAGAAGCCCAATCCTTTCCGTTGAGTACAAGAAGGGCCCTGCCAGCTGCATCAGTGGTGTCCCCAAGCCCACTGTCCTCAAGGACCCCAACGGCCATGAAAATCGTCGATCCATGGAGCGTTGAACATACCTGTTGAGATTTGTGCACAACGATTAGATAGTAAATAATAGAGAAGAGAAAGAGAGAAATCAACATAAAGACTTTACATGGTTCAGCAATGTGCCTACATCTACGGGGCGGCGACTCAATTTCCACTATGTGAAAAATAAGGTTATAATACATACATACATACATATATATATATATATATATATATATATATATATATATATATATATATATATATGTATATATATATATGCAAACCCTAATGATGTTTGGACAGAATTCCAATATTACCCATGTACTATACAACGGGGGGCTACGCCCTCCGCACCCGTCAACCTATATGTGACTACCCACAAGGCCGGTTATTTTTCCACTTCGGGAGCCTTACTGGGCCCCCTCCGCAACAAAACAACCTAGCCTTCTTCTAGAATTAAGAACCAACTCCAACAATCTCCACCTTGGCCATTAATTTTCTCCTTAGGAGAAAGACACCTTGAGATCCACCTCAAAAATAACATAGGTTGGGGAATATCTCCTCTTTAGCAGTTGGAGACATTAATCAAGTCCAAGTAATACTTGAACTTGTCCATTGTAATTGGATTTGTCAACATGTCTGTTGCATTATCTGATGTATGCACCTTCTCAAGTAACAGTTCTCTTGAAGTAAACAATTCTTTTATCTTGTGAAATCTAACATCAATATGGTTGGTTCTTGCATGATAAATCTAGTTCTTTCCTAAGAAGATGGCACTCTGACTATCACAATACAACTTTACACCATCTTGCTTGATTCCAAGCTCCCTGACAAGCCCTCCTTAACCACAATGCTTCCTTGGCTGCCTCAGTTGCCTCCATGTACTCTTCTTCAGTTATGGATAATACTACAATGACTGCACCAATAATCTCCAATATATGGCCCCTTTGCGAGTGTAAAAACATAACCTGTATAGGACCTCCTATCATCCAAGTCACCTATATAATCTGCATCTACATATCCCTTAACTGAAACATCATCATATTGCCTCTTAAACATGATCCACACTCCTTTGTACCTCTCAATTACCTGAAAATCCACTTCACAACTTTCCAATGCTCTTTGCCAGGATTTACCATGTACTTTTTACCACACTGCATGTGCTAAATCTTGTTTGGTACACATCATTACATACATCAAACAACTCACTGTACTAGCATAAGGCACCTTTGATATCTCTACAATTTCTTTTTCAATCTTTGGGCACTGATTAGTAAACAATCTAAAGTGATTTGCCAATAATGTACTCACTGGTTTTGCATCTAACATATTAAATCTCTCGACACTTTCTTCAGATAGTTTTTCTAAGACACCCACAATTTTCTGACATTTCTATCTCTGTTGTTCTCTATGCTAAGAATCTTCTTAGCAGATCCCAAGTCTTTCATATCAAACTTACTACTCAACAAAAACCTCAATCTGTCTATCTCGTTCATGCTCTTAGAAGCAATGAGCATGTCATCCACATACAACATCAAGAAAATATGGGAATCATTCTCAAGAGTTCTATAGTAAACACAACAATCATACTCACAACGATTGTAGTCAATCTGAATCATGTAGGAGTTGAAATTCTTGTACCATTGCCGTGGAGACTGCTTAAGCCCATACAATGACTTCTTCAATTTACACACAAGTTCCAAGAATCCTTCTGGCTGCTCCATTTAAATCTGCTCTTCCAAATCACCATGAAGAAAAGCGGTCTTCACATCCAACTGCTCTAGTTCCATATCAAAACTGGCCACCATTGCAAATATAATCCTGATGGAACTGTGTCTGATAACTAGAGAGAAAATCTCATCATAATAAACACTTTTCCTCTGTAAGTAACCCTTAGCTACCAACTGAGCTTTGTATCTTTCCCCTTCTTTCTCTGACGTTGCTTCTTTCTTTCTATAAACCCACTTGCACCCTATTGGTCTCTTTCCCTCTAGAAGCCCCACCAAATTCCAAGTATCATTCTTATACAATGACTCAATTTTCTCCATCATAGCCTCAATCTATTTACTTTTCTCTTGACTACAAATTGCATCTTGAAAAGTTGTAGGATCGCTATTGCTAGTAATGAGTGCATAAGAAACTGAATCCTCAAATCCATACCTCATCAGTGGCCTGATAGTGTGGCATGGTCTATCTGTGGCTATACTATGATTGCTCCTCTTCTGAGCTATAATTGTCTGCTCCTTAGATATTAATCTCCTAATCAGCATTGTCTTGCTCCACTTGCACCACTTGACTCTTGCTATTTCCTTTGCCTAACCTGATCTTCTCTTCTCTTCATCTAGAGAAGCTTTAGGTATGAATGCTTCATCAAAAACTGCATCCTTACTGATTACCATCTTCTTTGTTTCTGGATCCCAAAACTTGTACCCCTTTACACCTTCCACATAGCCTAGAAAGATGCACTTTCTTGATTTTGGATCAAGCTTCGATCTCTGATCACAAGATACATGCACATAACTAGGACACCCAAATACTCTCAATCCAGAGAAATCAACTTTTCTACTTGTCCAAACTTCCTCTGCAACCTTTCCATCTAATGCTACCCATGGTGATATGTTTATGACATAACAAGCCATATTTACTGCTTCTGCCCAAAAACTCATCAAAAGCCCTGCACTCAGCCGCAAACATCTTGGCCAGTTCTGCAATTGTTTTGTTAATTCTCTTCGCTATACCATTCTGCTACGCTGTTTTGCGAACTGTATAATGTCACTGAATACCATACTCCTCACAGAATTTCAAAAACTGTGAAACTGTGTACTTTGTACCGTTGTCTATCCTGAGATACTTAATCTTCCTGCCTGTCTGGTCCTCTACCTCTGCTTTCGACAATCTGAACTTGGCAAAAGTTTCAGACTTGTGCTTCATGAAATACACCCAGACTTTTATAGAAAAGTCGTCAATAAAAATAATGAAATACTGAGATCGACCTTTTGATGGCTCCCTGACTGATCTCCAAACATCAGAATGCACATAATCAAGAATGCCCTCTGTCTTGTGCTTACTCGCCTTGAACTGTACTCTAGACTGCTTTCCAATTACACAAAACTTACAGAAATGCATGATTTTACTCCCTTCAGCAAATTTCTATTGTGGAGCTCAATCATACCATGCTCTCCTATATGTCCGAGTCGCATATGCCATAACAACGTATCATCTAACTCTGATTCTACTGTAGCAACTCCACTTACAACTGTACTCCCCAACAGTTTGTAAATATTCCCTGCTAACTTCTGACCCTTCATTACTAGCATAGCCCCTTTCTTTACTGCCTAGACTCCAAACTTTGCCTTATAAGAGTATTCATTGGTGTCTAAAGTATCCAAAGAGACAAGGTTCTTTCTCAACTCAGATACATACCTAACATCACCCAAAGTCCTCACCACACCATCGAACATTTTAATTTTAATTGACCATATTCTAATGACCTTACATGATGCATCATTAACCATTAGAACAGATCCAAAATTACCTGATCGATATGAATCAAACCAATCCCGGTGCGGACACATGTGACAAGCTTAGTTCAGAACCCAAGAGTCAAATAATATGTCAGAGTTACTTGCAGAGACTAATAACATGTTGCCATCTCCAAATCCGTATCTCCTTCTACAACACTAGCCGTGTTTGAGGACCCATCACCTTTCTTCTCATCATCTTGCTTATATTTAGGCAGTCCCTCTTAAAATGGCCCCCTGATTACACTTGTAGCACTTTACATTTTTCTTGTTCTTATTCCTGGACTTCGATCGATAATTCCCTTTATTAGAACCATCTCTATCCATCTTTCTCCCATGATCCTTGTTGCCCTTCGTGATCAACCCTTCACCCTGAGAACTTTCACCAGTATTCAGTTTTCACTGGTTGTAGGCCAGCAAGACTGATGTGACCTCCAATTCGAGGGTTTCTTTTCCCCACGTTAAAGTCGTCACCAACTTATTGTATGAAGGAGGGAGAGAGGTTAGCAATATCAGTCCCTTGTCTTCGTTATCAAACTTGATGTCAAGCCGCAATAGATCACTAAAAATCTGATTGAACGTGTTGAGCTATTGAATAAGATTTGTAAGGGATTTCAACATATAGCGACTCTCCAATTTCAGCCAAACCTCTGCCAGAGACTCTAGATCCATGACGTGATATATGACCTCGTCCACCAAACAAGGCTGAATATTACCCACTACTCACATCTAGAGCTCTTCCTAATTGACATTTGGTGTAGCCTCTGCCATCTTCCCATATAGCGCCTTCACCATCCCTTGCTGCACCAACAAATCTTTCACCCTTCACTACCATAGTCCAAAATTTCCAGTTCTATCGAACTTCATCACATCGAACTTTACAATCGAAGAACTCGCCATCTGAAGCTGGTGCTCTGATACCAGTTGTTGAGATTTGTGCGCATCAATTAGATAGTAAATAATCGAGAAGAGAAAAAGAGAAATCAATACAAAGATTTTACGTGGTTCGGTAATGTGCCTACATCCATGGGGCGGTGGCTCAATTTTCACTATGTGAAAAATAGGGTTACAATACACACACACACACAGATATATATATATATATATATATATATATATATATATATATATATATATATATATATATATATATATATATATGCAAACTTTAATGATGTACGTATATATATATATATATGCAAACTCTAATAATGTATGGACATAATTACAATATTACTCCTATACCGGGCTTCCTCCGCTACGAAAACAACCTGGCCCTCTTTCAAAATTAAGAGCCAACTCCGACAATACCCTGCAAGTTTGGAGATTAGCTGAGGACAGCGATGTCCAAACCATGCTGCTGTTGTTAGCTGAGCCAAGATTCTTATTATCAATTATTCTCTCCAAAAAGAGGCTGCCACGAGCTCAGTGAATGCTCGTATCAACCAGCATTTAGAAGAACTGCCATGAGATCCTACTGAACAAACCAGCAGCGCCACCCCCTCCATTGAATGCTACCACAGCAGTGCTGCCACTGCCTCTGGTGAATGCAACCCCAAATAGCCTCTCTCCATTCTATCAATCTTCAATGCCTCTAGTGAATGCAACCCCAAACAGCCTCTCTCCATTCTCACAATCTTCATCAGCGACAGCCATGGTGATGTACTAGAGAGAGCTGGAGTTACCAAGTAGGCCAAGGCCATAGGTCAGAACTTGAGGGTCCATTTCAAGAATACGCGGCAAACTGTTTTTGCAATCAGGAACTTTCCTTTGACCAAGGCCAAAAGGTATCTTGAAGATGTTGTTGCCCACAAGCAAACTATTCTGTTCCAAAGATTTTACGGTGGTGTTGGCCGAACTGCCCAAGCTAAGAACCGCCATTCCAATGGACGCAGATTTGCTCAAAAATTCTGAAAGCAATGTTGATTTCAATGGCTCGGATTTAGATGCACTTTACATATCTCACATCCAAGTGAGCCACACCCAGAAGAAGAGTGAGCCACGCCCAGAGGAAGAGGCACCGGACATACTGTGCCCATGGGCAGATCAATCCATCCCAAGCTCTGCGAAGTACGCCATCTTAATTCTCTGCAGTAGCATTTGCTATCATATATATATATATATATATATATATATATATATATATATATAAAAGAAGTTGAAGACAAATCTGCAAGTGGTACGAGCTGAAATTAGAGCTGAGATGCAAGCTGAGTTTGAGTCCATGTTTCAAGAGCGAATGGCTTCTCTTTTTGGTTCTATATCACAATTAAAATATTGATTTTTATGTGTTTATATGGATTTAATACTCTTCTTCGAACAAAAACAAGTTACAATTTGTGAGAGACTGGATCTTTTTTGTTATGAATATTTTAGCTTGTTTATGTGATGAATTTTATTTTTCTATTGTACATCATATATATATATATATATATCAGCTAATTATAAAACATCTCTTGTGAATATGGTATTTGAAAATATGAATGATTATATATATATTGTATTTGTAACAGCTATTTGTATTAGCTATTTGGGAATGCAGTAATAAAATCAATAAATCGTCACTGATAAATTTATTTGTGACAATTGATAGTGTCACAAAATTTGTGTTTTAGCGACAATAAACATTGTTGCAAATTTTAACTTTTAGTGACACTATTCAAAATTTGTCACTAATAATTACTTATTTGTGTCGTCACTAATTTTGTAGTTAATGTCATTATATAACATTTTATATACATATAGTGACAAATAATCATGTTTTCTGTGATACGTATTGTTATCACAAATACGATTTAGTGATGACGAACGTCGTCACTAAAGAGTCATAATAGTGACCATGTAATAATTTTTTTTTAACAAGTTTTATTGTCACAAATACGATTTAGTTATGTTGAAAGTCGTCAATGAAGAGTCGTAATAATGACTATATAATAACCTTTTAGTGACAAGTATTGTTGTCACAAATACGAATTAGTGACGATATTAGTTGTCACAAAAAAAAAGTTTTAGTGACAATCTAGTTAGTATTTTGGGACAAGTAGTTGTTGTCACTGGAAACTATTTTCAGTGACAGGCACTAAAAATCGTCACAAAAACTTTCAGTGATGGTCACATAAGCGACGACACTTAGTCGTCACTAAACTCGTCACTGAATGTTTTCAGTGACAATTTGAAGATATTCAGTGATGACTGTTGTCGTCACATAAAACAAATTTTCTTGTAGTGAAACAGGGCCGAATTGTATCCACTGCTCGCGTCTAGAGCTCTTCCTAATCGGCATCTGGCATAGCCTCTGCCTTCTTCCCATATAGCGCCATCACAATCCCTTGTTGCGCCAACAAATCTTCCACCCTTCACTACCATAGTCCAAAATTTCCAGTTCTATCAAACTTCATCACATCGAACTTTACAATCGAAGAACTCACCATCTGAAACTGGTGCTCTAATACCAGTTGTTGAGATTTGTGCGCAAACATTAGATAGTAAATAATCGAGAAGAGAAAAAGAGAAATCAATATAAAGATTTTACGTGGTTCGGTAATGTGCCTACATCCACGGCGCGGCGGCTCAAGTTTCACTATGTGAAAAATAGGGTTACAATACACACACACACACACATATATATATATATATATATATTTGCAACCGACGTACGAATATATATATATATATATATATATATATATATATATATATATATATATATATATATATATATATATATATATATATGCAAACTCTAATGATGTACGGACATAATTACAATATTACTCTTATAACCGGCTTCCTCCGCTACGAAAACAACCTGACGTTCTTTCAGAATTAAGAGCCAACTGCAACAATACCCTGCAAGTTTGGAGATTGGCAGAGGACATCTATGTCCAAACCATCCTGCTGCTGTTGGCTGAGCCAAGATTCTTATTATCCATTATTCTCTCCAAAAAGAGGCTGCCAGGAGCCCAGTGAATGCTTGCATCGACTAGCATTCAGAAGAACTGCCATGAGATCCTACTGAACAAACCAGCAGCGCCACAGCCTCCATTGAATGCTACCACAGCAGTGTTGCCACCGCCTTTGGTGAATGCAACCCCAAACAGCCTCTCTCCATTCTCTCAAGTTTTTGCAATCAGGAACTTGCCTTTGACCAAGGCCAAAAGGTATCTTGAAGATGTTATCGCCCACAAGCAAACTATTCTGTTCCGAAGATTTTGCAGTGGTGTTGGCCGAACTGCCCAAGCTAAGAACTGCCATTCCAATGGACGCAGATGTTAACTGCGAAGTCTGCCAAGTTTTTTCTAGATTTGCTAAAAAATTCTAAAAGCAATGTTGATTTTAATGGCTCGGATATAGATGCACTTTACATATCTCACATCCAAGTGAGCCACGCCCAGAAGAAGAGTGAGCCACGCCCAGAGGAAGAGGCACCGGACATACTGTGCCCATGGGTGGATCAGTCCATCCCAAGCTTGCATAGTACACCATCTTAATTCTCTGCAGTAGCACATGCTATCATAGCTTAAATTGTGGAAGCTAAAGGAGTTTTGGTCTATTTTGGAAGTACTAACACCAAACAATTTTATCCAGACCTCTTTCATCTCTTGCCTTTACATTGGTCTTGTCATTTCAGCAAAGTTCAAATAAAATTCATGTGGAGAGGCCAAGCACTGAAGAGAATGACTGAGAATTCAGACAGTTCTTGGTCAGTCTCGGCTAAAGGAAGTGTGAGTAGTCTTCTCAAGTTCTGCAGTAGTTGCAATTGCTGCAAATAACTCATCAGTTCATGCATGAGAGGTTGATGAATAAGGGGTATCAGACTGGGTGATGGAGCTCGAGTAGCATATACTAGATTAAAATTGACAAATTACAATGCAGCTGGAGAATAGTCTCAGCTCACAATTTCATCAACTACGTTCAGAATTGTGAGCTCGACTTGAAGTGTAGTGGGACTCTATCGAGGGAGGATGATGTTGTCTCAACACCAGTTCATGCCGGCCCTAGAGTGACAACACCCCATAGATACTCGGATAACACAGACTTCGAATCTTGGGACTTTGGTAATCAAGGGCCTGCTAGTACTGCTGCCATCACTATGGTTTTTGAAAAGGATCCGATGCAGCTTGAGTGGATCGAGAATGGCATAGTGTCATGAGGAGAGATGCTTTGAACCAGAGAACTGGCAGCAATGCCTCAAAACAGAAGCATAGCCTGTTGCCAGAGGCGGATGTAGAAAAGCTGCAGATGAAATGTTGCAAGGACGATGGAAGTTCAACTTTTGAATTTGGCGAGGACTGCAAGGCTATGTCTGCATACAAACTAAAGTCATTCCCGCATGGAATACGAAACTAAGCTCTTGATGTGAAAAATTTACTGCAAGCATACAGTGTCGGTTATAGCACTTTACAGGTCGTTCCCACAAGAATCTAAGGTGTGACTTTATGGGTCGTTCTTATAGGAATCTAAAGTGTTTTGCTATCTTACTAATCCTATTATTTAACAAGCTAACTAAGGGTTCTAATTTGAATTTGAGTTGTTCTAATGAGCCTAGGATATAGATCCACTCTTCTATTATCTTCTTTCTATCACAAAAATTTGATCTTTTAGTTTTAATCTTTATTTAAAGTGTTCCAAGCATGAGATATCAAGTGATATGCAAGTATAACTCATCAAAAAAACTACTTTTCATAAAACTAAACTAAATCGTTAGATAATTCTATGAAGAAGATAAAAATCAACAACCCCAAATGCTAACTAAGCATAGGCTATCAAGAAACTTAACTCAAGTATAACCTATCAAAGTATTAATTTACGAGTTGTTACATTTTAATCTTTTCATGAAAAAAAATCATGTCTTTATTATTTTATTTTAGAAAGAAAACAATAATAAGCAATTACATGGTTGATTCCTAGTTTTATCTACATTCTCGGCTAAACTAATTTAGCTACTCATGGTTCTAATTAACAAGATTCTATTTTTATTTTTGAAAGCAATTAAAAATCCCATTTTTCTTGAAAGTAATTATAAATCTAAACTATAAAGCGATTAAATCTATATAAAATCCAAAGAAAAGCAATGGAATCACCTCTTGAGCTCGGATTGGCAACTTTCACCCTTTTGGTAAAACCCTAATATTTATTAATTAAAAAGAGTACAAAATTACATCTAAAAAGCTCTTCCCTAATTTAGAAGGATTCATGAGGTAATTATAACCCAAACACAATCCAACTCCTACTCAAACTCAATACAAAAGATATAATCCTAATCCAACACAAACTAATCTCAAAATATATAATCTTAATCCAATCCATAGGTATTAGAAACCAATGGTTGAGATTAGATGGTATAAAATACTAATTATCGGCTTCAAAATCCGAAATTAAGTTCAGCAGACCTGTAGCCCGCTGGATTAGATTTTTCACTCTACAGTGCTTTAGTAAAATAACTATAATTTTTGCATACGAACTCAGATTGTGTTGTTCTTGGACTCGTTTCGAAGATAATTCCGAGCTCTACAAATTTCCCCACATGAAAATTTTCAGTTAAGGTTTTTCTTGGCCGAATATTCTCTTGAAGTTTCTACTGCTGCACTTGAGTGATGGTCTTCGCCTTAGTTAACTTTCTTTGCTCATATTCTTGACAAATTTGCATCTTCTTCTTCTTTTCCTTGCAATTCCTTTATTACTTATTAAAACGCACTTATTATACACGAGTAACAATTATTTATATACAAAAATAGATAATATATGGGAGAAAATATGCAAAATAGATACTAATCACACCCCACACCTATCATTTGCTAGTCCTTGAGCAAAACCAAGATCTAAAAAGAAAAAGAAAAATCCTAACTCACTTTCGTAGGAATCGTGATTGCACTTAGCATGTGCAACAAGTCTTTAAACCCCTAGATTACCCTAGTGGGCGAGTTGTGTCTCGTGAGGGTTTGCAGTGAATATACCCACAAAATTCATAAAGAAAATAGATTAAGGAATAAAAAAAGAAAAATAAGGATAACCGAAAATCAACAAAAATAAAACTTTTATACAAAATAAAGAAAAAATCTTTTTTTTAATATTTTGTTCAATTAATCTCACAAATATACGAACTCAAGAATGTATTTAGATTATCAATTTACAAATCAAGTGTCATATCAGATACACGTATAATTTTAATCAAAAATTTAAATCCTAAGTTTCAATACCCACTAACAGATAATCCATAGGCTCATATACATCTACGTGTATGTGTGATAGTATACTTCGGCCTTGGACTCTAACTCTAATTCATGATTCATCTCCTCTCTCATAACATTTTTTATAAAGAATATTTTACTTTTCATGCGAATATTCACGCTTGCTTAGGCGCAAAGTACCCAATTACTTGGATCATACTCATTTTTTTTTCACTCTTGAGGTTATTGCTTTAATACTAGGCTCACCCAACCTAATTACAAATAAAAGAATAAATTTAGATTTGAAATTTGATTGGAGAGTAGATTGGATGATACACTCAGAATTTTATGAAAAAATTAAAATCCGAAAAATAAATATTGCTAACAGTAATTTTGAGGCAAATATACATCTATTTTTACTTCATAATAGTTTATTAGGTTAAGGACAAAGATAATAACGATTGAGTAGGTCTTCTCTCTCTAAACAAGAAAAAAAAGAAAAAAAGAAAAAAAAGGGTGAGCCTGGTATTAATGCAATAGGCTTAGAAGTGAAAAAAAAAAGTGAGAAGAAAAAAAGGAGGGTGAGCCTGGTATTAAAATAGCCTAAAAAAAGTAGGTCTTTTTCATCAAAATTACTGTTAGCAATATTTATTTTTCGGATTTTAATTTTTTCATAAAATTCTGAGTGTATCATCCAATCTACTCTCCAATCAAATTTCAAATCTAAATTTATTCTTTATTTGTAATTAGGTTGATCTATTAAGGAAAATATATAATAAAAATATTTTTTTTTCAGTTCTTATTTTTTTTTAATATTTTTTTGTTAGTTACCCTAAAAACTACCCGATGTGTCAAATAAAGAAACCCAAAAATTTAAAAATAAAATAAAAATTCTAAAAAAAACTTAAAATCCGACAAAAGCACGAAGAAAATACCCTAACCCACTCCCCCACACCTAAACTTGTGTATGCCCTCATACACGAACCAAAGGTGGTAAAATAAATATGGAAACTATTATACAAATAATGAGTTTGGTAAAAAGTTACAATCTCAATATCGTCACCCTATTAACGCATGGAAAACAATTACGCTTCTCGATCGCTTCTCACTTTCATAGTGTGTGCATTTTAAACTTGAAGTGGGTGAATTATTGTATCTTATCATTCTCATACAAGTCATAAAATTACATGTCTGTATCTTATGCCGCCCTTGCTTTTTCTTTGTCCACATGTAAGCATTAATAATTGGGTTAAAGAATTCTTCATTATAAACCTGCTAATCATTGTTAGTAACAAGCATACATGTAGAAATATCATGAGGTGAGAAGAGTGCTATATGATCAAGTGAATGTGGTGGTGGCCCTTCTAACTCACGAAGTAATGCGAGCTCCTCTACAAACAAATCCTCAAAAGTTTGCTCATAAATCAATGGCACACTTTTGCAAGTATCATCATACATAGAATTAGTATGTGTCAATTCATCTAATAATATGAGCTCATCTTCAAAAATTTGCTCAAATGAGGGTTCATCATTAGTGCAAGAGGTAGAATGAGAGTGCAAACTGTGAATTATGTTTATCTCAATGAGAGAGCTCGTTATGTGCTCATCCATATTGAATATGTTCAACGCCAAAGTCATATTCTCAAACAATAACTTCATGAGGCCACTCCTGCAATCAATTAATGCAATTGATGTTGCAAGGAATGTTCTACCCAAGATAATAGGAATTTGATTCCATGAATTGGAAATCGTCTAAGTTTCTAAGACAATGAACTTTATAAGAAAGATGAACTTGCCGACCTTAATGAGCATATCTTCAACCATACCAATTGGTATCTTGATCAAACGATCAGCTAGCTGTAATGTGACGTTGGTAGCTTGAAATTTTACTAACCCCATTTGCTGATAAATAGTGTAAGGAAGCAAGTTAATACTTGGCCCTAAATCAAGCAACGCCCTATCAAATGCAATGTTTCCAATGGGGCATGAGATTATGGGAGAACCTGGATCTTTGTACTTGATAGGCAAGTAGTTAGAAAGGATATGCAATAATTTGCAGCAAGAAAAACTTTCTCAGGAATGTTTCTTGCTCGCTTCTTAGTACACAAATCATTGAACTTGGTATAAGTAGGAATCTATTGTATAATGTCAAGGAGTAGAATATTGACCTTCTCATACTGAAATATTTCAAGAATCATCTCTACTTGCATTGAAGACTTCCTAAGCCGATTGGGATATGATGTTTCCCTGACAATGGCACCAAAAACTTATGTGAAAAATTTACTGCAAGCATAGAGTGTCGGTTGTAGCACTTTATAGGTCATTCCCACAGGGATCTAAGATATTTTGCTATGTTGCTAATCCTATTATTTAACAAGATAACTAAGGGTTCTAATTAGAATTTGAGTTGTTCTAATTAGCCTAGGATATATAATCCACAAGTTTCCAACCATGAATTACTTCTATTATCTTGTTTCTATCATAAAAAATTGATCTTTTAGTTTTAATCTTTATTTAAAGTGTTTTAAGCATGAGATATAAAGTGATGTGTAAGTAAACTTATTAAATAAACTACTTTTCATAAAAGTAAACTAAATCGTCAGATAATTCTATGAAGAAGATGGAGATCAACAACCTTAAACCCTAACTAAGCATAGGCTATTACGAAACTTAACTCAAGTATAACCTATCAAAGTATTAATCTACGAGTTGTTATATTTTAATCTTTTCATGGAAAAAATCATGTCTTTATTATTTTAATTTAGAAAGAAAATAATAATAAGCAATTACATAGTTGATTTCTAGTTTCATTTACATCCTAGAGCTAAACTAATTTAGCTACTCATGGTTCTAATAAACAAGATCCGATTTTTATTAATGAAAACAATTAAAAGTCCTATTTTTCTTGAAAGCAATCAAAGATATACACAAGAAAGTGATTAAATCTATCTAAAAAGACAAAGAAAAGCAATGGAATTATCTCTGGAGCTCGGTATGGCGGCCGTCACCCCTTTTGGCAAAACCCTAATATTTATTAATTAAAAAGAGTACAAGATTACATCTAAAAAGCTCTTCCCTAATTTACAAGGATTAATGGTGTATTTATAACCCAAACACAATCCTACTCCTACTCAATACAAAAGATATAATCCTAATCCAACACAAACTAATCTCAAGATATATAATCATAATCTAATCCATAGGTATTAGAAACCAATGGTTGAGATTAGATGGCATAAAATACTAATTTTTGGGTCCAAAACCCGAAATTAAGTTCAGCAGACCCATAGCCCCCTGGATTGGATTTTCCACTCTGCAGTGCTTTAGTAAAAAGGTCATAACTTTTCTATACAAACTCGGATTGCACTGTTCTCAGACTCATTTCGAAGATAATTCCGATCTCTACAAATTTTCCCTACATGAGATTTTTCAATTTAAGATTTTTCTAGGCCGAATAAGCTCTTGAATTTTCTACTGCCGCACTTGAGTGTCGGTCTTCACCTTAGTTAACTTTCTTTGCTCATATTCTTGACAAATTTGTATCATCTTCTTCTTTTCCTTGCCAATACTTTATTACCTATAAAAACACACTAAATATACCTGAGTAGCAATTATTTATATATAAAAATAGATAATATATGGGACGAAATATGCAAAATATGATATTAACTTAGTGTGCTAAACCAGAATGTGAGGCTAAACCCATGATGCTAACTTAGTGTGCGAGGCTAAGCCATAGCGTGAAGCAAAAATAGAATGCGAGACTAAATCTCAACCTCACATAGTCTACCACAAATATGGAAGTAATTTGTTACCATATAACAGACTCCATGAATAGTCAAATAAGTCCCACATAGGGAGTGGGACCAACATCTAGAGAACTTTGTGTATTGTGATACCAAACCCGTAGCCAGAATGTAGGGCTAAACCTGCAGCCAATACTCGAGGCTAATTTTGCAATCAGAATGCAAAGATAAGTGCCGCATATAACGCAAAGCTAAGCCTACGTAAAGCAATCTAGATGCGAGATTTATGCTTTTGATCAGGCAGCAAGAAGAGTTGTAGCAAGAGTGGGGGTAATATTGATATCTTTCTACAAATATGTGATTCCCCCATGGTACTCAATCTTCGAGCCACGTATAGATAATATATTAGACTATAATGCACTCATAATCGACCTAGGGGTGAAATATCTCAAGGCATTCAGCGACTCAAAATTCAATTGTCAACCAAATGACAGAAGATTATGAGGTTAAATATGAAGTTCTCATACCCTTTCATCAAGTGGCAATCAAACTGGCCAACAAATTTAAATAAATTTTAATCGACCATATGCTGCATCACAAGAATGTGTATGCAGATGCATCGGCACCACTCACCATGACTTTGGAGTTGCTATTTGAGTTGAATAAGTGCATCACTACTGGGAGTCACATCCATTTTGCCACAAAATAGTATTGGAGGTACATGAAGTGCATCAGGTTGGATTAAGTCTTTAGCCCTAGGACTCATGCTTCCTATTCATAGATTAGCACTATGTCACATGCTCAAGATCCAAAGGAAGCAACCTCAGTAAAGAAGAAAGCAACTAAACTCAACTATGATGTAGTGTTACAAATCCTATACCGCAAATCACATGATGGTATCTTTCTTCGCTGCTTCTTAAAGAGGGAAGCTCAAAGGTGCTTGAAGAAACCCATGGTGGGACTTGTGGGGTCCACCAACTAGGGCCAAAATTTTGTGATCGCAAAAGAAAACTCAATTTGTTCTATTGAAAATGATTGCAGATACTATGGCTCATGCAAAGTGTTGCCATACTTGTCAAGTATATGCCAATTTCATACGCCAACCGCCAGAGTATCTATATACTTCTGCTACAAGTTGGCCATTTGAAACTTTGGGAATGGATATTATTAGGCCGACTACTTAGCCTTCGTCCAAATAACATCGATACATATTGGTGATAACCGATTACTTCTATAAATGGACTAAAGTGGTCCCAATAAGAGAAGTCAAAATGAGGGATGCCGTTAAACTTGTCAAGTACCATATAATCTATAGTTTTTTCATACCTCAGTGCAGGAACTTGATGTGATAATTTAACTGCAAGCATATAGTATCAGTGTAGCACTATACAGGTCGTCCCACAGAGATCTCAGGTGTTTTGTGATTCTTACTAATTCTATAGTCTAACGGACTAACAAAGGATTCTAAGTCAGACTTGAGAGTTATTCTGATTAGCCTAGGATCGAAAATATACTAGTTTCCCACCATGTATTACTTCTATTATCTTTTTCCTATCATAAAAATTTGATCTTTTAATTTTAATCTTTATTTAAAGTATTCTAAGCACGGGATATCAAGTAGTGTGCAACCATAACTCATCAAAGAAACTACTTTTCATAAAAACAAACTAAATCATTAGATAATTCGATGAAGAAGATAAAAATCAACAACCCCAAACCCTAACAAGTATAGGCTATCAAGAAACTAAACTCAAGTATAAACTATCAAATTATTAATCTACGGGTTCTTGTATTTCAATCTTTTCATAGAAAAATCATGTCTTTATTATTTTAATTAGGAAGAAAATACTAGAGAGCAACTACATGTGGATTCTTGTTTTATCTACATCCTAGAGCTTAGCTAAATTAGCTACTCATAATTCTAGTAAGCAAAATCCTATTTTTATTCATGAAAGCAATTAAATCTAATATAGAAAGCAATATAAATCTAAACTAGAAAGCAATTAAAGAGAATTACCTAAGAAATATTGAAGAACAACAAAGGTTACCTCTAGAGTCGGTATTGTGGCCGTCATCCCTTCAGCAAACCCTAATCCTAATTTTATTAATTAAAAAGTACATCTAAAATTACGTTTTAAAAGCTCTCTTCAATTTACAAGGATTCATAGGGTATTTATATCCCAAACATAATTCTACTCCTACTCAAACTCAATACAAAAGATATAATCCTAATCCAACACAAACTAATCTCTAGATATATAATTTTAATCCAATCCATAGGTATTAGAAACCAGTGGTTGAGATTAATTGGCATAAAATACTAATTTTCGGGTCCAAAACCCAAAATTAAGTTTGGCACACCCGTAGCCCGTTGGATCGGATTTTTCACTCGCAGCGCCTCAGTAAAATAGTCATAACTTTTGTATTCGAACTGGGATTGATCTATTCTTAGACTCGTTTCAAAAATAATTCCTAGATGTACAAATTTTCCCTACATGAATTTTTCTATTTTAAGCTTTATCTTGGCCAAATATTCTCTTGAATTTTTTGTTGCTGCACTTGAGTTTCTGTCTGCGCCTTAATTAACTTTTTTTGCTCATATTCTTGATAAATTTTCATCTTCTTCTTAATTTCCTTGCAAATCTTCTAATACCTATAAAAATACACTAAATATACCCGAGTACCAATATTTATATACAAAAATAGATAAAATATGGGCGGAAAAATGAAAAATATGATACTAATCAGCACTAAAAAATAGAACAATCAGCTGAAACAAAAATGCCAAATGCTCGTGTCCGGGAGAGCACACTAAGGAGTGCACTTAAAGGGGGTGCTTGTCAAGGACCAGACCATGAGTGTTGAGGAACACGTGCCTAGTTGATATAGAGCACGTACCAAGGAGCGCGCACCTCCTAGACGAGCGCCTTCCATACCAAGGAGTGCATGCACCAAGGGCAGTGCACCCATGGCAGCGCACACCAAGGTACACTGTGCACCCATGGGAGCATGGTCCCAAGGCTGCACATGCCCGAAGCGGCTTGCAAGCTCAGGCGCGCGCTACGCGCACCATGCATGTGCGCCCACTCCTAGTGTGCACACTGTGCGCATCGCGCTTCATGTGTTAATTGTATCCCCCTCCGCGTTCAAAGTTTTTGTAACAATCTGGAAGATCTGTTGCAATCTCCTATAATTCAATTATCGATTATGAAGATATTTGTGGGAACAGTTATGCCCCCAGAGGTTATAAAATGCCCTCTCTCAATAAACAAAAAGAAGAGACAGACGTAGAGACTGAGATTTGCTAGTGTGGTGCCAGAGAAGTCAGTCAACAAAAAGAAGACTACAGAGTTCTTTTTTTCCTGCTGGGTTTGGTGCCAGAGAAGTCAGTCGACATTTGGATTGTCAACAGATGCAACGACCTTCTAACGCTACCCAAGATGCCACAAAACAAAAGGAAATTAAAGTTATCTCTCTTCCGCACCCCTGTAATCTTAATCTAAAGTTGTAATTTTCATTTAATTTGTTGTACTCAATTTCTAAATGGCAATAAAAAGTAATTTTCCTAATTCAGGCATACACTCGGCATGTTACCCATGATAATGGGCTCCAGTTTGCTAGTGTGGGCTTCTCACGATTCGGCACAAGTTTAGAATAAAAGATGTTGTCTCAACACCCTACAATCTAGCAGTTATTGGTCTAGCTAAAGTCTTCAACAAAACCACTATGAAGCTCCTCCAGAAGTTCGTCTCTCCAAGCCAATGCGAAGAGACGATAAGTTAGGAGAGTACCTATGGGCTTACCTAACATAGTCTGCACTCTGGGTAAAATTCTACAAGTTTCTTTGGTGTATGGCTGCGAGGCTGTCTTGGCACTTGAAATCCAAATTCCATCTCTGTGAATCATATTAGCTATGGAGATGACAAATGATGAAAATTATTGGCGATTGCTTTAAGAAGCAGAAGCGCTAGATGAGAAGTCCTTGAAATTGCAACAACAAATCGAATTGTATCAAGCATGCATCTCAGAGACATCCAATAGGATAGTCAAACAAAGGACTTTCAAAGAAGGCAATTTGGTCTTGACAGTTAAAAAACCGATTATCATGACCCATAAGACTAAGGGTAAATTTGAATCGAAATGGAAAGGATGCTTTGTGGTACTCGAATAGAGCTTACCTTCTAATCAATCAAGATGGTGAGAGAATAATGATGCCTATCAACGACAAATTCTTGAAAAAATACTACCTATAGTATTACGGCTTCATCCAAAGCCAAAAAGGCAAACAAGAGAATATGTTACTCACTAACCTATCATGTTATGGAATAAAGCATGAATTATCCATCGCTACTAAGCTAACGGGAAGAGAACAAGTTTCTTACTAACTTATCATGCTAGGAAATGAAGCATGAACTGCCTAGTGCCTACCAAAGCAATAGGAAGATGACAAATTTCGCATCAACATATCATGCTAGGTGATAAAGCATGAATCGCCCAGTGCCACCAAGGCAATGAAAAGAGGACAAAATTCTGGCTGACCTATCCTGCAAGGGGATAAAGCATGAAAAACCTAATTTTGATATGGCAAAGGAAGGAGAAATTATTTGGCATATAAGTCCAAACAAAATCCTTGCCAACCCTATTATATTGGGGGTAAGAGTATGAATCAATAGCCCAGAGCCCTAGAGGCGAAGGAAGAGAAAATATTTGACATGTAAGCCTAAGCAAAATCATCGTCTACCTATCATGATAGAGAGCAAAGTACGAACTACCCGCTGCTATAAAGGCAATGGGTAGAGGAATTAAAGCCCTCACCAAAACTATCATGATACAGAACAAAGTGTGAACAGCCCAATGCCTTCAAGGCAAGGGGCAGAAGAGACAAAAAGCCTTGTCAATCCTATCATACTTGGGGTAAAAGTATGAACATCAACAGCCCAATATTCAAAAAAGTAAAGAAAAGAGGAAACATTTGGCATGTAAGTTCAAACCAAATACTTGACAATTCACCATGTTAAGGGGAATAACATAGCTAATCCAACACAAATGATGACCGGTAAAGACACATCAAATCTGTTAATAGCTGTGGTTTGCTAAAATAACCTATGACAAATCTGTCATGTTAGTAAGGATACGTCATTGCTTGAAACTACAAAGGCAAAGGGAGGAGGAAATGTTCGACATATAAATCTAAATAAAATTCTCGACAACTCATCATGTAATAACATAAACTCATCATGTAATAACATGACTAGCCCAATACAAATGGGGATTGGTAAAGACATATGATAAATCCATTGATAGATGAGAGTTTGCTAAAAACCTTGGGAACCTATCATATTAAGCTCTTATCTCTAACTGTAAGATTTGAATCACCTCACTCACAATATTTCACATGGTAACTCACCACAAAACTATGAGATTAAGCTTTTCCCTCTGATAGTGAGATCTGAGCCATCTCACTCACATCATCCCACAATATTATTTACAATGAGTCTGTCATGTTAAACTCTTACCTCTTACAGTAAGATTTGAATCATCTTGTCCATGTCATGTCATGCAAACTTGTGATCCTAACTCGATCATCCATTCTATCCGAGCTACGCAGATGAGTTACCCAATGATCCTGACCCAATCACCAATTCTGTCTGAGCTATATAGAAGAGTAATCTTGTGATCCTAACATGATCACTTATTCTGTCTGAGCTTTGCGTGCGAGTCACTGCATAATCCTGACCTGATCACCAATTCTATCTGAGCTATGCAAATGAGTTACCATGTGATCTTTATTTGATCACTGATTCTATTCGATCTATGCAAACAAGTCGCCCCATGATCCTGACTCGATCACCGGTTCTATCCAAGCTTTGCAGAAAAGTCATCCCATGATACTGACCCAATCACTGATTCTGTTCAAACTACACGGACAAGTCACCCTACGACCTTGACCCGATCACCAATTTTATCCAAGCTATGCAGATGAGTCATCGATGATCCTGACCCGATCACCAATTCTATCCGAGTTATGTAGACATGTCACCCTATGATCCCGACCAGTTCACTGATTCTGTTCGAGCTACATAGACGAGCCACTCCATAACCATGACCTAAACACCAATTTTGTCCAAGATACGCAGATGAGTCACCCCATGGGATGTCAGAAAGACCTGTGCCTATAGTTATCCTACTATAATCATCAAACCTTGATCATACTTGTCATCTAGACTGATCACTCTGCTCATAACACTATTGTCACTTTCAAAACCAATAAGTCTTCATCGGCTTTAACAACTCTCATCATTACTGTCGAAACCATCAAATTATGAACACATTACCCAAAAGTTTAGAATAAAACAATGAGCTAGAGGAAACTAAAATGTTTTATCATTGTTTTGCAAGACAAAAAAGGAGAACAGAACAGTAATGACTACCACTCTCATAGAATAAAAATATGAAAAATGAAGTAAAGGAGAAGATATAAGGGGATTAGGGCTCCCACAAGTGTCTTCAGCTTAGCCTGAGGTTGCTTCAAAACTTGCTGCCAGGTTTCTTCTATAGAATTTAAAGCATGTCGATACAACTTATCGTCACTGATGGAAAACTGTTGAGCAACTTTGATCCTAGCCTTCTCCACGATCATTGTGCACACATCCACCTCCTACTAAAGTTGTCCTTGTCGAAGAATAAGTTCATTCTATTGCTGCACAATCTCTTCATATTTGAGCTTACATGCCTCTAATATGGCTTCAGCCTTGGCAATTGTTTCATGGGCATCGGCCATGGTTACTTTCATTTCAAACATTGCTCTCTCAAGTTCATTTGGAATCACCTTTTGAGTATTCTAAAGATTAACGGCTTCATGAGACCAAACCTCCTCCTATCGCCTAAGTTCCTCCTCATCTCCGCTATCACCATCACATCTGCTTATGAAGATTAGTTTTGAAGAATGTTTAATACTCGAAGCTTCCAAGCAAGGTTGACAAGGAGTTGCTTGAATGGCTTCTAATTCATGCAATATTGTCCAGATAATCGAGTAACAGGAAGCGCACCCTTTCCAATTCATCAGCCGAGATTTAGGACACAAATCTGGAGAGTTTAAAACGTAAAATTTTGTGCCAAAACTGAAATGACAACAAAGGCCTAGCCTTACGATGTAATAGAAACACGAAGTTACAAGGTTCGAGTAGTAAAGCCAAACAATCTTGCATGAATATTCCTTAAAGAAAAAGTCAGATGCTATCAAAAAGATCTATTGGAAAGATCGACCAAATGATGCCCTTAAAGTAGTACATCAAGATGATCACCCAAGACTAATACGTTAATGATCACCTCTAGTAGTCATTGATGATTCGATTGATGTTATAATATGGTCACTAGACATCTCATCAGTCAATAATTGCAAACCCATGACAAAATCACGACGCAAAAATTCAAAATATTTAAAAACTCATTACAAACTGGTGATGAGATTTCAAAAACTTTGGAGAGATTTCTATTGATGAAAATAATACTGAGGAGAATCCTAACGTCTACTGAAATTTCAGAGAATCTCATATTTGAGTCAAACCTAAACACATCAAGATTGAGATTTCGAATCCAAATTAAATCTAATCAAATATTTGAACAAAAAATGAGGACAAGATTTTGTTAATCAACTAGATTATTGTTCAAATTAAGGCTAGATACAATGAATCGGAGGATATAAGTCAAAAAGGAAAGTGGGATTTCCATTATCATCCACAAGGCAAGTTGAGTAATCACTGTTAGCCTATAAATAGGCACCAAGAGAGACTTTCGAAGACACCTTTGGGAATGCCTAAGGTTATTTGACGTGCTCCCAAATGCTTATATGTAGAGACTATCAGTTATCCGGTCATACACACCGTATCGACAATGTTCAAGAAATCTAGTAGTAATAGTCGCTCTAGTTTCCTGGTTCTTCAACCATCTTAGAAACTCTTATACCGTAGGATCATCAATGAGGCCCATGTGCATGGCCGTATCTTAATTACAGAAACCCACCTCTATAAAAGGAAGTGATCAATATATGATTCTCTTTCTTGTATTTCCTTAGATTTTCTTTCTTTTGGTTGTAATTTGAAATAGTTGTGATTTCAATTCATGAAAGGAAATTCAAAATTTTTAGCAAAAACAAGTACATTTGCTTCTCTTTCCCTCTTGAAATGCCCTCTTCCAGCAGTATAGTTCCTAGCATCTGACACACCAACTTCTAGTCAATTCTCTAAATCCATACAGGTGTCAAGTTTTTCATCATTCCCAATTGGATTACTAAGCCATGAGCCAACATGGGCTCTAGTAAACCCCCATGTATTGGCCTAAAAATGAGAATTGAAACTCAAACTTTCCCAATTCAAAATTTAGCCTCACCAAACATTCAGCTCAGCCCACGTGTTAGGCATATGGGGCCCATATGATTCCACATGCCTCCGTTGGACTCGGCTCCCATGGAGGCAAGTGTGATGGAAAACCTCCTCTCGGATCACGACCTCTCACTCTGAGGGAGGCATTTGGGTTCAACACCTCTCGTTTCGGAAGGCCTATCATTGTCGACTCCACCTACTCCACCTAGGAAGATGAGGCGACGACATAAGACTCGCTGGGTGAGACTTGGGCTATTCCACCCTGCCCATGGTCGACTGGGTGGCTAACTGAGCAATGTCCCAACCTTCCCTTAGCATGCAAGTGCGAAGAGAGAGCTCCTGCCCCAGATGCATGTTTGAGATCCTGCTCAGCGCATCCAAAGATCCCACTCATCATGCCTAAGATTTGATCATTGCATTCGAGAGGCATGCCTGAAGGGCCTCTCATCACATCTGAGATCCCTCTCACAACCAGATGAGGATCTTATGACCCCTCGAGTCTGAGATCCGGCTCGCCCTATCCCTCGTCATCGTTCGCTTAACCCGATCCCTAGCCACTTTGGCTCCCCGATGCCACTTGCTTGGATTTTGCTGCGACCCTCGAGCCTGAGATCATGCACAATCCGCAACTCTCACACTAAGTCCAAGATCGTGTCACGGCTCTGGCTTCTTTAATGATTCCTGCCCCCCCCCCCCCACTAGGGTGTGAACCTCTCTCCTCCCTATCAAAGCCTAGTCGCTCTCATAGTTATTGGATTTTAGGAGTTTGTTTGAGATTGGGAGCTATCTAGTGGGGGTGGGCCGCACCGAACAATGTGACACCCCTCTGGTTCACTATCATCAGGGAGAGACCTGAGAAGAGGAGAGGGGGAGATTTTATATTACATTCAGTTCTTGTGACCCTTTCATTACCTATGTGGTCTTAGAAATACGAATTGAACCTTGAACTTGATTGAGCATAACTCTGCTAAGGTTTCTCATAATTCTTCAATAACCTTTCAGTTGCAGAGTAACACTATTCAACTCCTTCCTAAATTTCTATATCTTATGTGCATGCCGAAGTGTAATCTTAAGTTCCAAATTTATAAGGGCTAATTACACTCAAACCCTTATAGTATGGTGGTGTATTAGTTATTACCCCAAAAATTTGAAACTCTCACTTAGACCCTTGAGATAACTAACGGAGTTTAATACCCATTTGGGGTTGGTCATATGATGCGCACGTGTGGTGAAATGTCGGTTTTGCCTCCGATCGAGTTGAGTGGTGATAGCGGGAGAAATTGGGACTATCCACTTACTTCCTCATCTAATTCCATCAGAGTGCAATTAGGGCATCAGACAAAAAAAAGAGGGCACACGGTAGTGGCTTCGAGCGGACACACTCTTCAATGGATGGCAGCGGTACAACAGAGGCTTCAGCGGATGGCAGTGGGAGTTTTTATAATTTTTTAAAAAACTCCCCAACAGTCATATTAAATACTGTATACCAAGAAAAGCTTGACTCCAGAAAGTCCTAGATGTCCAATTAGTCGGCTACAGCCTCTCTCAACTCTCGATCTCTCAGAGAACTTCTCAATTCTCATTCTCTTCCTCCTTTTCTCTTCTCCTTCTTCCTCCTTTGTGTAACCGAATCCGACGAGCATTTTATTTTTAATTTGCAGCTGGGTTCTTCTCTCTTAGGAGATTTTCTTTCCGTGGGTTGTTTTTGGTGACAAAGTAAGTTCCTTTTTTATCTTTTCCAGTGCTCTGTGGATTAAATTAGCTATTTTGAGAAGTTATTGTGCTACTTTGCAGGATTTTGGAGATGGGTTTTGGTTGGATTGATCTGAGATGATGGCTTTTGAGCCAAAGTTACCTTCTTCAGCTCATAGATCAGCTACTGTTTATTTGGATTGTTGATATTTTTGCTCTCATCGTCAGTTACAAAGTAATCCACGTATGAAAAGAATTTTTTTTCCTATTTTTGCATCGGAAACGCTTTTGTTTTTTCTGGGTTTTTCTTATTTTGGAGAGTTGTCAATTATTCTTTAATTATGTAGCCCATGGAAATTATTTTAGCTGAAAGAAGATATTTTTTTTCTTAGCTTAGATTTCATACATGAGCTGTGTTTTTATTAGTTTTTTTTATATGTATTCATGGGTTTGTCTCAATCAAGCTTATAAAAGTAATACCCGATGAAAGGACACTGAATTTTGATTCTGAGCTCATATGGCATTGATTTTTGATTAAGAAAAAAATGACCGAGATGAGTTGATGAGTCTTCTTAATTTGCTTTTGCTAAAAATTTTAGCTAAAAGATTACATTTTATATAATTTTCTAGCTGGTTGTTCGATTTTTCAGCTAAGTTATGCTCAAATTTCCTTATGAATAAAAGTGTTAAAAAAATCTGTTTGCTCTTTTGCAATGTCATTGTTGAATGAATATCTTGAGCAAGATTCAAAGAGAAGCCAATTGTTTTAGTAGTTCCTTACCTAGGTGGTTTACAGAGTTCAAGTTCATTCGCTAGTTTCTTTAGTGACTCGGTCTCTTTCAGTCAACCATGTTCTTCTCATAACTCTTCTCCTATATATCGTCAATTGATGAGGTAAGTATCATGATTTTTCTTCTATATCTATGTTAACAAAAGATTTGTGGTGCTTGTTAATTATTCACTGTCCTTGAAAATTTTAAATTTTATTAGATTTTTACCTTTAAATGTGGGCGGGCCCGAAAAACCCATGGATTGCCCCAAGTCCATCATGTCGGGCTAGATTTTTTTTAACTATAGCCCATTTGGACTTCAGATCTATCCAAAGTCCCAAAATTTAGTTTGGACATTGAATGGATCTGGTTTGGCCTGATCCGGCCCTGCCCATTTGCATCCTTATTTGTAACAGGTTGCCAAGGGAAATTTGAAGTGCCCAAATAGCCACCATCACTAAAAGCCCATGTCCCAACAACATTCACCTCCTACCTGGCTGCATCCTGCAAGGCATTTGACACCTTGTATCTCGTACTGAAGGGTCCAGCTAGCATATGCAAATCCTGAGTTTTTCAGAGATTACAGAAATTTGTCATTAAAGGCAATCCCATGCTGTTAAACGAGCAACGCTAAAAGCAGCAAGCTGCAAATGGCTTGTTTTCTCAATGCAGATGCACTATATATAGGTTACTTCGACCTGTTGAACATAAGAATGAGAGTTCGGTGTTGACTGCGACAGGGAATGTCGAGGAGTTTATATAGAGGTCACTTCAGGATCATGCAAAAGATCAAGTAGGCTCTCCCCATATTTTGAAACGAACAAGTTACCCAGTGGAGGAGGAGATTACTGACATAGGCACTTCCGTTGTTCTTTTTCTTAAGAGTGGATAGAGTTGTTTTAAATACGGGATTGCTGGTTGATAACCACTTGAACTGACTAAACCTGTGATCTATAAGCTACTATCTTTTGGAAAAAAGTGAGAAAAAAACTTCAATGCTGCTTGATTTATATGTAGGATCAAATTGTACTGTCCATTTCATTTATTATCTTTAATAACTTCACATCAAGTATCATGTAATGCTTCTCCATGTATTAAAATTTTGGTTGTCAAATGGTTGCATGCAATGCCGCAAAATAAATGGTATATCCCATTTCTGAAATAAGTCATTATCAATAGGTACACCAAAAAGGATACATGAAGCCTTTTATAGTGAAGAACTATTAAATAATTATTTTTTCTGTGATGAGGAGGAGGAGGCATTGTTGCTAATGGAGTCCAGTTGCCGCAACGGATTTGGTCCACCCAAACGGGTCCAAAACCGGCCCAAACCCATTATGATATAAATATATATATATATATATATATATATATATATATATATATATATATATATATATATATATATATATATATATATTGGGGTGTGTGGCTAGGGTTTGGATTGGCCGAGAAAAAAAAAAGAAAAAAAATAGGCGGTGGCTGAAATTATTTTTGGCCAAAGAAACCTTTGTGCCGCTGCTCTCGGCCGAAGGCAAAAGGGATTGGCCGAAGGGAAAGAAAATAGAGGCTGCTATTTTTCTTTGGTGCTGCTACTGCTGCTAATTGCTTTTCGGCAAAGGAAAGAAAAAGTGCTGCTGTGTTTCTTTTGGCCGAAGCAAAGGAATTAAAGGGGCAGCTGCTAGTGGCTATGGTGTTGTTTCAGCCGAACAAAGAGGAAGAGGCGGGTGTTGTTGCTTTGGCTGTTGTTGCAGCCAAAGGAAATAAGGAGAGGGTAATCACTGTAACAAGAGGATAGGGTTTGATTTTAATTCTTGTGTGATTATATTGTGATCTCTCTTGTGGTTGAGAACTAGAAAGTTGTAATCCTGTTTTGATATAGTGGAAGTTTTCGATCGTGTCCCCATGGTCGTAAGCACATTGCCGAACAATGTTAAATCTGCGTGTTCTCTGTCTCTGCTATTTTTCTCTTCGGTTAAGTATTTGATTTTGCTGGTCGTTGCATTGGTTTTATTCTGCTATTTTTCTAACAATTGGTATCAGAGCCCTGGTTCGGGTCAGATTTTGCTCAGATTGGTGTTGATTTTGAGTGGGAGTTATAGCAGAAGATAGGAAGGGAAAGATTGAAAAATTTGATGGGGCAGACTTCCAATGCTGGAAGTTACAGATGGAAGATTATTTATATCAGAAAAATTTACATCAACCACTGTTCGGAGAAAAGCCAGAAAAGATGACTGATAAGGAGTGGGAATTGTTGGACAGGAGGGCTTTAGCACAGATTCGATTATGCTTGACAAAGCAAGTTGTGTTCAACGTCTTCAAGGATAAGACCACTTCAGGTTTGATGTCAGCATTGGCTAAATTTTATGAGAAGCCGTCTGCTTCAAATAGACTGTTTCTAATAAAAAAGTTGTTTAACTTAAGGATGCCTCTGATAGTTCAGTTGTTAATCATTTGAATGAATTTAACACATTATGGGCACAACTGGAGTTTTTAGAGTTTGTCTTTGCTGATGACATTAAAGCTTTGATGATTTTGTATTTGTTACCGGATAATTGGAGTAATGTTGTTATGGCCATTAGCAATGCTTCCAACACTGCTCTTAAATTTGATGATGTTGTGAGTACAATCATGAATGATGAATTGATGAAAAAGAGCATGGGTGAGAGAATAGTTTCTACAAGTATTGCTCTGTCTGTTGATAATGACAGAAGGAAGGAAAGGGGTAGATATTTAAGCAGGGAGTCGAAGTAAAGAGGGAGATCAAAATTTAAGAGAAAGTTCAAGAAAAAGTTAGTGTGTTAGAAATGTAAGACAGAGGGTCATATGAAGAAAGATTGTCCAAACAAAGATAAGGATGGAGCGAATGTGGTGAATTCAAGTAAGGAGTATGATGACTTGTGCTTGTCTACTCATACAGAATTAAGGTCAGATTTGTGGTTTGCGGATTCAGAGGCTTCGTTCCATTGCACTGCTCGCAGAGAAAACTTTGATAATTATGTCAAAGGTGAATTTGAGCTTGTCACTGTTGGTAATGGGCAGGATGCAAGATTGTCGGTAAGGGGACAATTCTGTTGAAGTTACACAATGGTGGAAAGTTGCTTTTACAAGAGGTCAGGCACATACCAAATTTGAAGAAGAATTTGATATCTGTTAGCAAGCTAGATGACGAGGGTTATCAAATTTCATTTGAGAAGAAACAGTGGAAGATTAGCAAAGGAGCAATGATAGTGGTTAAGGGTGCGAGAGGGGAACTCTATATTTACTCTCAAGCTCGTGGATCACATTGTTTCTTTGGCCACCGTGAAGAATGAGAAGGCTACCTTATGGCATCTGAGGCTCGGTCACTTGAGCGAGTGCGGCATGAGGGTGTTGCAATCTAGAGGTATGTTGACAGATATGAAAGATGCTAACTTTGATTTTTGTGAGAACTGTGTGTTTGGAAAGCAGAAAAGCGTTAGTTTTATGAAGGATGGCAAGAAGAAGAAAACCAAGAGATTGGAGTTGGTGCATACAGATATATGGGGGCCTACTTCGGTGAACTCTCTTGGAGATAATTCTTATTTTGTCATTTTCATAGATGACGTAAGTAAGAAAATATTGGTGTTTGCACTTAAGCAGAAATCCGATGTCTTCAAGAACTTCAAGGTATGGAAAGCTCTTGTTGAGAATGAAACAGATTTGAAGGTGAAATGTCTGTTGTTAGACAATGGGGGGAATTTTGCAATAGGGAGTTAGATGACTATTGCTCTACCCATGGGATCTGGTGAGTGAAGACTGTACCGATGACACCGCAGCAAAACGGCATGGCTGAGAGGATGAATAGAACCATAGTAAAGAACCATAGTGCTATTCATAGATTAGCACTATGTCGCATGCTCAAGATCCAAAGAAAGCGACCTCAGCGAAGAAGAAAGTAGCTAAACTCAACTATGATGTAGTGTTACAAATCCTATACAACAAATCACATGATGGTATCATTCTTCGCTGCCTCTCAAAGAGGGAAGCTCAAAGGTGCTTGAAGAAACCCATGGTCGGACTTGCAGGGTCCACCAACTAGGGCCAAAATTTTGTGATCGCATAAGAAACCTCAGTTTGTTCTGTCGAAAATGATTGCAGATACTATGGCTCATGCAAAGTGTTGCCATACTTGTCAAGTACATGTCGATTTTATACACCAACCGCCAGAGTATCTATATACTTTTGCTACAAGTTGGCCATTTGAAACTTTGGGAATGGATATTATTAGGCCGACTACTTAGCCTTCGTCCAAATAACATCAGTACATATTGGTGATAACCGATTACTTTTATAAATGGACTAAAGTGGTCCCGATATGAGAAGTCAAAATGAGGGATGCCGTTAAACTCATCAAGCACCATATAATCTATAGTTTTTGCATACCTCAGTGTAGGCACTTGATGTGATAATTTAACTGCAAGCGTGCAGTGTCGGTGTAGCAATATACAGGTCGTCCCACAGAGATCTCAGGTGTTTTACGATTCTTACTAATTCTATAGTCTAACGGACTAACAAAGTATTCTATGTCAGATTTGAGAGTTATTCTAAATAGCTTAGGATCTAGAATCTACTAGTTTCCAACCATGTACTGCTTCTATTATCTTCTTTCTATCATAAAAATTTGATCTTTTTACTTTAATCTTTACTTAAAGTATTCTAAGCATGAGATATCAAGTAGTGTATAAGCATAACTCATAAAAGAAACTACTTTTCATAAAAACAAACTAAATCATTAGATAATTTGATGAAGAAAATAAAAATCAATAACCCCAAACCCTAACTAAGCATAGGCTATCAAGAAACTTAACTCAAGTATAACCTATCAAAGTATTAATCTACGAGTTCTTGTATTTTAATCTTTTCATAGAAAAATCAAGTCTTTAGTATTTTAATTAGGAAGAAAATACTAGAGAGCAACTACATGGTGGACTCTAGTTTTATCTACATCCTAGAGCTTAGCTAAATTAGCTAGTCATAATTCTAGTAAGCAAAATCCTATTTTTATTCATGAAAGCAATTAAATCTAATCAAAAAAGCAATATAAATCTAAACTAGAAAATAATTAAAAGAGAATTATCTAAGAAATATTGGAGAACAACAAAGGTTACCTTTGAAGTCGGTATTGTGGCCGTCACCCCTTCAGCAAACCCTAATCCTAATTTTATTAATTAAAAAGTTCATCTAAAATTACATCTAAAAAGCTCTCTTCAATTTGCAAGAATTCATGGGTTTTTTATAATCCAAACATAATCCTACTCCTACTCAAACTCAATACAAAAGATATGATCCTAATCCAACACAAACGAATATCAAGATATATAATTTTAAAGCAATCCATAGGTATTAGAAGCCTGTGGTTGAGATTAGATGGTATAAAATACTAATTTTTGGGTCCAAAACCCGAAATTAAGTTCAGCACACCCGTAACCTGTTGGATCGGATTTTCCACTCTGCAGTGTTTTAGTAAAATAGCCATAACTTTTATATACGAACCCAGATTGATCTGTTCTTGGACTCATTTCTAATATAATTTCTAGATCTACAGATTTTCCCTACATGAATATTTCTAGTTTAAGCTTTATCTTGGCCGAATATGCTCTTGAATTTTCTACTGCTGCACTTGAGTTTCTGTCTTCACCTTAATTAACTTTTTTTACTCATGTTCTTGATAAATTTACATCTTCTTCTTATTTTTCTTGTCAATCTGTTATTACCTATCAAAAACACTAAATATACCTGAGTAGCAATTATTTATATACAAAAAAAGATAAAATATGGGAGGAAAAATACAAAATATGATACTAATTAGCACTAAAAAATAGAACAATTAGCTGAAACAAAAATGCCAGATGCTCGTGTTCGGGAGCACACTAAGGAGTGCACTTAAAGGGGGTGCACGCCGAGGAGTCGACCTTGAGTGTTGAGGAACACACGCCTAGTTGATACAGAGCACGTACCAAGGAGCGCGCACCTCCTAGACGAGCGCATTCCATGCCAAGGAGTGCATGCACCAAGGGCAGTGCACCCATGGCAGCGCACACCAAGGACACTGGGCACCCAGGGGAGCAAGCTCCTAAGGCTGCACGTGCCCGAGGTGGCTTGCAGGCTCAGGCGCGCACTACGCGCACCATGCATGTGTGTCCACGCCTAGTGTGCACACTATTAGCATTGCGCTTCTTGTGTTTATTGTATTCCGCTCCCCTTTAAAAGTTTTTGTAACGATCTAGAAGATCTGTTGCAATCTCCTATAATTCAATCATCGATTATGAAGAGATTTGTGGGAACAGATATGCCCCAGAGGCTATAAAATGCCCTCTCTCTCTCTCAATAAATAAAAAGAAGAGATATACATAGAGACTAAGAACCAGAAGAAAAAGAAAAGCACTACAGAGTTCTTCTTTTCCTGCTGAGTTTGTTGCCAGAGAAGTCAGTCGGCATTCGGATTGCCAACAAACGCAACGACCTTCTACCGCTACCAAAGATCCCACAAAACAAAAGGAAAATAAAGTTATCGCTCTTCCGCACCCCTGTAATCTTAATCTAAAGTTGTAATTTTCATTTAATTTGTTGTACTCAATTTGTAAATGGCAATAAAAAGTAATTTTTCTAATTCAAGCATACACTCGGCAGGTTACCCATGATAATGGGCTGCAGTTTCCTAGTGTGGTCTTCTCACGATTCGGCACAAGTTTAGAATACAAGATGTTGTCTCACCACCCTACAATCTAGCAGTTAATGGTCTAGCTAAAGTCTTCAACAAAACCACGATGAAGCTCCTCTAGAAGTTTGTCTCTCCAAGCCAATGCGAAGAGACGAAAAGTTAGGAGAGTACCAATGGGCTTACCTAGCATAGTCTGCACTCCAGCTAAAATTATACAATTTTCTTTGGTGCATGGAAGCAAGGTTGTCTTGGCACTTGAAATCCAAATTCCATCCTCATGAATCATATTAGCTATGGAGATGACAAACGATGAAAAGTATTGGCGATTGCTTCAAGAAGCAGAAGCGCTAGATGAGAAGTGCTTGAAATTGCAACAACAAATCGAATTGTATCAAGCATGCATCTCAAAGACATCCGATAAGAAAGTCAAACAAAGGACTTTCAAAGAAGGCAATTTGGTCTTGACAGTTAAAAAGCTGATTATCATGACCCATAAGACTATGGGTAAATTTGAATCCAAATGGAAAAGATGCTTTGTGGTACTCGAATAGAGCTTACCTTCTAATCAATCTAGATGGTGAGAGAATAATGATGCCTATCAACGACAAATTCTTAAAAAAATACTACCTATAGTAGTACAGCTTCATCCAAGGCCAAAAAGGCGAAGAAGAGAATATGTTACTCGCCAACTTATCATGTTATGGAATAAAGCATGAACTATCCATCTCTGCTAAGCTAATAGGACGAGAACAAGTTTCTTACTAACTTATCATGCTAGGAAATGAAGCATGAACTACCTAGTGCCTACCAAGGCAATAGGAAGATGACAAATTTCTCGTCAATATATCATGCTATGTGATAAAGCATGAATCGCCCAGTGCCACCAAGGCAATGAAAAGAGAACAAAATTCTGGCCGACCAATTCTGCTAGGGGATAAAGCATGATGAACCTGATGTTGATAAGGCAAAGGAAAGAGAAAATATTTGGCATATAAGTCCAAACAAAATCCTTGCCAACCCTATTATACTGGGGGTAAGAGTATGAATCAACAGCCCAGAGCCCTAGAGGCGAAGGAAGAGAAAATATTTGACATGTAAGCCTAAGCAAAATCATCGTCTACCTATCATGATAGAGAGCTAAGTACGAACTACCCGCTGCTATAAAGGCTTGGGGTAGCGGAATTAAAGCCCTCACCAAAACTATCATGATACGGAACAAAGTGTGAACAGCCCAATGCCTTCAAGGCAAGGGGCATAAGAGACAAAAATCCTCGTCAATCCTATCATACTTGGGGTAAAAGTATGAACATCAATAGCCCAATATTCAAAAAAGTAAAGAAAAGAGGAAACATTTGGCATGTAAGTTCAAACCAAATACTCGACAATTCACCATGTTAAGGGGAATAACATAGCTAGTCCAACACAAATGATGACTGGGAAAGACACATCAATTCCGTTAATAGCTGGGGTTTGCTAAAATAATCTATGACAAATTTGTCTTGTTAGTAAGGATACGTCATTGCTTGAAACTACAAAGGCAAAGGGAGGAGGAAATGTTCAGCATATAAACCTAAATAAAATCCTCAACAACTCATCATGTAATAACATGACTAGCCCAATACAAACGGGGATTGGTAAAGATATATGCTAAATCCATTGTTAGCTAAGAGTTAGCTAAAAAACTTGGGAACCTATCATGTAAAGCTCACAATATTTCACATGGTCACTCACCACAAAACTATGACATTAAGCTTTTCCCTCTGATAGTAACATCTGAACCATCTCACTCACATCAACCCACAATGTCACTTACAATGAGTCTGTCATGTTAAACTCTTACCTCTTACAGTAAGATTTGAATCATCTCATCCATGTCATGTCATGCAAACCTGTGATCCTAACTCGGTTATCCATTTTGTCCGAGCTACGCAAATTAGTTACCCTATGATCCTGACCCAATCACCAATTCTATCTGAGATATACAGATGAGTAATCTTGTGATCCTAACCCAATACTTATTCTGTCTGAGCTTTGCGGGTGAGTCACTACTTGATCCTGACCCGATTACCAATTCTATCTGAGCTATGCAAATGAGTTACCATGTGATCTTAATTTGATCACTGATTCTATTCCATCTATGCATACAAGTCACCCCATGATCCTGACTCGATCACCGGTTCTACCCAAGCTATGCAGAAAAGTCATCCCATGATACTGACCCGATCACCGATTCTGTTCAAACTACATGGAAAAGTCACCCTACGACCTTGACCCAATCACCAATTCTATCCAAGCTACGCAGACAAGTCATCGGTGATCCCAACCCGATCACCGATTCTATCTGATTTAAGCAGACATGTCACCCTATGATCCCGACCCGATCACCGATTCTGTCTAAGCTACATAGAGGAGCCACTCCATGATCATGTCCTAAACACCAATTTTGTCCAAGATATGCAGATGAATTATGTAGACATGTCACCCTATGATCCCGACCTGATCACCGGATTCTATCCAAGCTACATAAACGAGCCACTCCATAATCATGTCCTAAACACCAATTTTGTCCAAGATACGTAGATGAGTCACCCCATGGGCATGTCATAAAGACCTCTGCCTATAGTTATCCTACTATAATCATCAAACCTTGATCATACTTGCCATCCAGGCTGATCACTCTGCTCCCAACACTATTGTCACTTTCGAAACCAATAAGTCTTCATCAGCTTTAACAACTCTCATCATTACTATCGAAACCATCAAAATATGAACACATTACCCAAAAGTCCAGAATAAAACAATGAGTTAAAGGAAACTAAAATGTTTTATCATTGTTTTGCAGGACAAAAAAGGAGAGCATGACAATAATGACTACCACTGTCATAGAATAAAAATGTGAAAAATAAAGTAAAGGAGAAGAAATAAGGGGATTAGGGCTCCCACAAGGTCTTCAACTTAGCCTAAGGTTGCTTCAAAACTTGCTGCTAGGTTTCCTCTATAGCATTTAAAGCATGACGATATAGCTTATCGTCATTGATGGAAAACTATTGGGCAGCTTGGATCCTAGCCTTCTCCACGATCATTGTGCACACATCCACATCCTACTTAAGTTGTCCTTGTCAAAGAACAAGTTCATTCTATTGTTGCGCAATCTCTTCATATTTCAGCTGGCACGCCTCTAATATGGCTTGAGCCTTGGCAATTGTTTCACGGGCATCGGCCATGGTTGCTTTCATTTCAAACATTGCTCTCTCAAGTTTATTGGGAATCACCTTCTGAGTATTCTACAGATTAACGGCTTCAAGAGACCAAACCTCCTCCTATCGCCTAAGTTCCTCCTGATCTCCGCTATCACCATCACATCTGCTTAGAAGACTAGTTTTGAAGAGTGTTTAACACTCGAAGCTTCCAAGCAAGGTTGACAAGGAGTTGCTTGAATGGCCTCTAATTCATGCACTATTGTTACACGAAGTTACAAGCCTTGCGATGTAATAGAAACGTAAAAAATTGAGCCAAAACTGAAATGACAGCAAAGGCCAAGCCTTGCGATGTAATAGAAACACGAAGTTACAAGCTTCGAGTAGTAAAACCAAACAATCTTGTGTGAATATTCCTTAAAAGTAAAAGTCAGATGCTATTAAAAAGATCTATCAGAAAGATCGACCAAATGATGCCCTTAAAGTAGTACATCAAGATGATCACCCAAGACTAATACATTAATGATCACCTCTAGTAGTCATTGATGGTTCGATTGCTGTTATAATATGGTCACTAGACATCTCATCGGTCAACAATTGCAAACCCATGACAAAATCATGACACATTAATCCAAAATATTTAAAAACTCATTACAAACTGGAGACAAGATTTCAAGAACTTTGGAGAGATTTATATTGATGAAAAAAAAATATTGAGGAGAATCATCACGTCTACTGAAATTTCAGAGAATCTGATATTTGAGTCAAATCCAAACACATCAAGATTGAGATTTCGAATCCAAATTAAATCTAATCAAATATTTGAACAAAAAAATGAGGACAAGATTTTGTTAATTAATAGGATTATTGTTCAAATTAAGGCTAGATACACTGAATCGGAGGATATAAATCAAAAAGGAAAGTGGGATTTCCATTCTCATCCACAAGGCAGGTTGAGTAATAACTGTTAGCCTATAAATAGGCACCAAGAGAGACTTTCGAAGATAGCGTTGGGAATGCCTAAGGTTATTTGACGTGCTCCCAAATGCTTATAAGTAGAATCTATCAGTTATCCGGTCATACACGCTGTATGGACAATGTTCAAGAAATCCAGTAGTAATAGTCGCTCTAGTTTCCTGGTTCTTCATCCATCTTAGAAACTCTTATACCATCGGATCATCAATGTGGCCCATGTGCAAGGCCGTATCTTGATTATAGAAACCCACCTCTATAAAAGGGAGTGATCAATATATGATCCTCTTTCCTGTATTTCCTTTGATTTTGTTTCTTTTGGTTGTAATTCAAAATAGTTGTAATTTCAATTCATGAAAGAAAATTCAAAATTTTTAGCAAAAACAAGTACATTTGCTTCTCTTTCCCTCTTGAAATGCCCCCTTCCAGCAGTATAGTTCCTAGCATCTAACACACCAACTTCTAGTCAATTCTCTAGATCCATACAGGTGTCAAATTTTTCATCATTCCCAATTGGATTACTTGGCCATGAGCCAACATGGGCTCTACTAAACCCCCCATGTATTAGCCTGAAAATGAGAATTGAAATTCAAACTTTCCCAATTCATATTTTAGCCTCTCCAAACATTCAGCTCAGCCCACGTGTTAGGCATATGGGGCCCATATGATTCCACATGCCTCCATTGGACTTGGCTCCCAAGGAGGCGAGGGTGATGGAAAACCTCCTCTTGGATCACGTCCTCTCACTCTGAGGGAGGAATTTGGATTCACCACCTCTCGCTCTGGAAGGCCTATCATCGTCCCCACCACCAAAGAAGATGAGGCGACAACATAAGACTCGCTGGGTGAGACTTGGGCTATTCCACCCCACCCGCGGTCGACTGGGTGGTTGATTAAGCAATGTCCCATCCCTCCCTTAGCACGGAAGGGCGAAGAGAGAGCTCCTGCCCTAGATGCATGTTTGAGATCTGCTCTGTGCATCCAGAGATCCCACTCATCATGCCTAAGATCCGATCATTGCATTCTAGAGGCATGCCTGAAGGGCCTCTCCTCGCATCTAAGATCCCTCTCCCATCCAGATGAGGATCTTATCACCCCTCGAGTCTGAGATTCCGCTCACCCTATCCCTCGTCATCGCTCGCTCAACTCGATCCCTCGCCACTTTGGTCCCCCGATGCCACTTTCTTGGATTTTGCTGCGACCCTCGAGCCTAAGATCATGCACAATATGCAACTCTCACACTAAGTCCAAGATCGTGTCGCGGCTCTGGCTTCTTTAATGATTCCTGCCCCCCCCCCCCCACTGGGGTGTGAACCTCTCTCCTCCTTGTCAAAGCCTAGTCGCTCTCATAGTCATTGGATTTTAGGAGTTTGTTTGAGGTTGGGAGCTATCTAGAGGGGGTGGGCCGTTCCGAATGATGTCACACCCCTCCAGTTCACTATCATCGGGGAGAGACCTTAGAGGAGGAGAGGGGGAGATTTTATATTACATTCAGTGCCTATGACCCTTGCATTACCTATGTGGTCTTAGAAATACGAATTGAACCTTGAACTTGGTTGTGCAGAACTCTACTAAGGTTTCTCATAATTCTTCAATAACCTTTCAGCTGTAGAGTAACACTATTCAACTCCTTCCTAAATTTCTATATCTTGTGTGCATGCCGAAGTGTAATCATAAGTTTCAAATTTATAAGGGCTAATTACACTCAAACTCCTTATAGTATGGTAGTGTATTAGTTATTACCCCTAAAATTTGAAACTCTCACTTAGCCCCCTAAGATAACTAACGAAGTTTAGTACCCATTTGGGGTTGGTCATGTGATGCGCACGTGTGGTGAAATGTCGGTTTTCCCTCCAATCGAGTTAAGTGGCAATAGCGGGAGAAATTGGGACTATCTGCGTACTTCCTCATCTAATTCCATCGGAGTGAAATTAGGGCATCAGGCAAAAAAAAGAGGGCTCATGGTGGTGGCTTCGAGCAGACACACTCTTCAATGGATGGCAGCGGTACAGCGGAGGCTTCAGCGGACGGCAGTGGCGCAACGGATGGTCCACGATGGGCTTGGGTGTTTGGGTGCGATCAATGGTAACCTTGGGTGGTGTCGGTGGAGCGTTGAAGCGGTTCGGCAGTGTCTTCACAGCAATCGGTGGGCTTGACATTTTTTTGAAGAGGATTGTTTGTGATTTGGGGAAGACAGCAGTGCGGTAAGCTTCTATATACATGAAGTTCTAATTTTTTAGAATTTTTCTCCGACAAAATTAATTATGGTGATGACGTGCTACTGTGTTGGGTTTGCTTGGAGGGGGGCCAGATAGGAACATCTTTAGAGAGTACTGGACACGTGCGGGTGTTGGATTGAAGTGGTCAAGGTCCTGAAAAGGGTCTAGCCACGTGAAAATCCAAATCAACATATACAACAGTTTGTAAATGTAGTAGTCTTAACATGATATTTTATATACATGTAGAATCTTAGGGTTATAATATTGGTTGCATATTGATTTTGTGAACAAACAAGCAAGTGGAATTGTTATGATAAATGCAACGTATGCCATCATTAGTTAATAGTGGGTGATTGGTGTTTTAATTGTTATCTTATTTTTATGTGTAATTGTTATGTTAACTGCAGTTGACATATGACAAGTGATAATTTTGACCATCATGTTCACCATGGGGGCAATTTGTAAAAAGTGAAATGATTGAATATCAATAGGGAAAAGAAGATGTTGTTGAGAATATTGACACAGACATCTTTGGATGGTTTCATTTGGAGGATATTATATGAAGATTGAAATATGGGGGCATGTTCATATTGCATTATAAGGTCCCTAGCATACGCAAGGATGATAGATGAAAAGTTGTAGACAATGTTAGTGGGGTTACAAAAATGGTTAGGGTGCATCAACCTGCCAGAGAGATTCACATATATGTTGAGCACTTAGATGGTAAGGCACTTGTAGTGGAAACTCCCAATAATGAAGCTAAGAAGAATGTTAAAAAATATATTGAAGATAGTATATCAGATGGTGAATAGGTGGAAGAGGAGGGTGAAAGCATGAGTACCAGTAAGGCAGAAGAGAGCGGCAGTCATATTAGTTTGTTTGGGGAGTCTGAGTAAGAAAATTTCACAGATTATGATGACTGTCAGGGAGAAATTAGGGCCGATAATGAGACTACATGTAATTCATCTTCACTTTCGAGAGAACTTTATTTTAGATCATAGTGTTTTATTAGAGAGTAATGTTTTATTACATTGATACATATGTTAAATTTTACAAATGATTGTTTGTTTATATGTTTCAGCGCACATGATAATTTTGATACAGGAGAAGCATATGATGTTTCAAAAAATTCTGATAGCCACCAGTTGAGGAGCGCATCTGATTCCTCAAGGGATGAACAACTTCAGCTTTACACTGCATTTACATTTTGGAATTTTCATTTTAAGTGATCGGGTCAACATTACTTCCACAACTTTCCTATGTACAAATCGAGCTTTTCGTGACGATGGACAAGAGGAAAAACTCAACGTCATCCTCACTCAAACCTAAACATAAAGAAAGAAAACATTAGAATCCAAAATCAACATGAGCAAGGAAAATTCACTTTATCAAACATAAGCAACACTACCTAATTTCTTTCTAAATGTGATGTAAATAAATACTTAAACATACGACAAATAACGAAAAAACAAAACACAGAAAAAAAAAGCATGGGATGCTGGAAGGAGAGGGGGTACCTCCTTGGCCGTTATAAGGAAAAAAAATGCAATCAAGTGGAGACAGAAAGATCGAAAGAGGGATAGAGGGGGGAGGGGGAGTGTGAGAGTGAGAGAGAGAGAGAGAGAGAGACAGAAAGAGGGAGGGACGGGAGGGAGGGAGAGAGAGAGAGAGAGAGAGAGAGAGAGAGAGAGAGAGAGAGAAAAGAGAGAGAGAGAGAGAGCGAGAGGGAGTAAAACTCTTAAAGAGGGAGATGATGGTAAAAATGAAATTAAATAAAAAGTGTGCAGTTTTGTTTAAAAGGGGGTAAAATTATCTAATTGATGACTAATTTTGGTAACGGTCCAGAAGCTAAGTGAGAGTTTTAGACTTCAGAAATAATAAGTTATACACCCCCATATTACAAGGGGTCTGAGTGTAATTGAACCAATTTATAATTATTTGTATATATCTTTTTATTTTTTAAATTCTCTATATGACATGATGATGTTAAGATATTGGAACTATTGATAAAGAGATTTTTTAGTGTTTTTCTTAAATAACTTATAATGACCTTTATAACGTAAATATTTATTTTATTATGTTTTTAAACCCTGCAAACATTGGGCAAGCATGATAACATTATTGCTATAATTTATTTTTATTAACGAACAGTGTCCACGTTCTATTACTACTCGATTTCTTCAAACGGATGATGCAAATCAACCCATACTAGAAATAAAGAAATAAGTTTGTGCATATGCATATATAGTTCTGTTTCTGTAACACCCTATGTCTCATGCTTGTCCAAATTTTGGGTTCAGCCCCAATCACGGGGAGTTTCCAAAGGAGTACACCATTTTTCCTTGTGAGCCCACTTTCCAACTGAAAGGCCGAATGAAAAATAACTATTTAGTGGGCTCACTATAAAAAGTGGTGTGGTCCTTTGAAAACTTCCCAACACGGGGTTATTCAGTTGTTTAGACTCGCCGTCTGTTGGAACTGTTGGGAGACTATACTAACCATTTTGAAATTGTTCATTCCTTGGCTCGGTAGTTGCTAGAAGAGTGCACTAGGGCAAACATGCACCACTAGATTTGGCTGAATTAATGATGGTGTTATATGCATCCCTCTGAGCTATGCTAAATTGCCTTGATGGTCTTCCAAATTCAATAATAATAAGAAGTGGCTTTCCGAGGGAAACTTCATCATCAGTATGTGATGTGATGTGATCCATCTCTGCATGAATGAAGTGTGAGCATTATAATCTGTTCCATTGATCCTACTTGAGTTATGTGCCCAGTGGTTAGAATTGGATCAGGCTTTTCAAAGTTGACAATTGATGCATGGCTTGCCCGAAAACATTAATGTCGGTATGGAAGCATGGCATAGAGGTGGCAACTGTGGCCTTACTTGGCACGACTGGCAAAGGCAAGGCCGCCCGAGTGCAGTTCGGATATGGCACGCTAGGCACGGCCCGCTGGGCACGTGTCGTACCCATGCCCACACGTACTAGCGCAATTTTTTTATTTTTTATTTTTTTTATGTTTCTTAATTCTTACTTCTTAGTTAGTTTAGTTGTTCTAACAATAAAAATAATTATAAAAATAAATTTTTATTATTTCGAAACATATTATATTAAAAAATTAACGCTATAAATCTCTTGAAAATCATACAAAGGCTGAAAAGAGAGTAGAGGCCCCTAGCATGTTGTACCTTCAACTTGTTTTTAGTATTTTTTTTCCAAGAAAATTATGAGTTTTGATAAAATTACTAGAAAAATAAAATTGTAGAATTCTAAATAAAAAAATTATAATAGTGAAGAGAAAAAAAAAGAAGACTAAATAGTGTAGAACCCTTTAATTTTCAATCTTCCTCGAGTGACTCTTGCTCCAAATCTTTTGCAATTTCATGATTTCTTTGTTCTGTGTCTGACCAGTCCTTTAAATAAATACACATCTACAATATGTTTGCTACCATTGAGCTCCTCCACTCTGTTAACACTCTCTCACATATACTAAAAACAATCTCCGATGATAGTATGGACATCGGAAGTGTTAGTATATTATAAGTCATGTTGGAAAACACAGGATATGTTTCTCCTATGATTTTTATAGGCCAAAATATCAAAATCTTCATAATGGCCACATGGATAAGTATCTACGCTGATCCTATCTAAATAGTAGTGAAGTTCATTGAAAAAATTATTAGTTTATCTAGGTTTTTTACAGTTGATATTTTTGATCTATCATCTTCTTCAATAGTGAGTTGGTTTGTTGTATTTGGGAATTTATTGCCATACATATTTTCATATATATAGTAAATAATATCTAAACATCTTTTAACATCTTTAATTAACTCTTGAACATTATTTGTATAACCCATATTTGTATTACAAGTAATACTAAAATTTTCATTCCATCTAATTTACATCGTGAATATATAATGGTTACAAAATAAAGTAAGTATGGTTATTTTTTAAAATATTTGCCAAGTTTAATTTCCATTGGCTTGCAATATCTTCAAGAAATGGTTTATTTCTATTTTTTTTAAAAAAATTGAACTAATTTTTGTTAAATAATAAAGTGCAATGTGTGTGGTTGGATAGTAGGTGTCTGAAAGTTATCTAGTTGCATCTGCAAATTTCCTTAAAAAATTACAAATGCAATGTAAATGAATCCATTCATTAACATCCAAGCTATAAGATTGAAATTCTATTTCGTTAAATAAATTTACTATATTTTTAAATTTAATTGCCTCATCAAATATTTTGAATTTAGAATCTTATCTAGTTCGTACATCTTGGGATAAATTCTTGGTGAAATTTTAAAATTATTACATATTTATTTAAAAGTTTGTCTTCTTAGCCTACTACTTTTACAAATGCTATGGTGTTACTAAGTTTAGTTATTAAATCATTTACTACTCTTAATCAATCTTGCACATACAAATCTTTTATGTGGCAAAGACATCAAATTTGAAATAATTTACCTTCTAAAATCGGTTTAGTAATATTTTATAAATTTTAATTGTAGCAGTATTTTTAGAAGCATCATTGAAATAAATAAATTTTTTTTTGTTCTATTCCAAATGCCACAAATACACTCAGTAAATATTGTGAAAGATTATGTACATTATGTAGAAATTCAAATCTTCTGAACCCTATTTGTTTTTGAATTATCCAATCTTGATCTATATAGTGGGTTATTTCACACAAATAATGACTACTATTTAACGCCTCCCAACAATCGAATGTTATTGTGATTCTATAAATTATTGAGTTAAAATTGCAATTAAAATTTGTCTTCTCTCTTTATATATTTTTATAATATCCAATTTATAAGTTGATCTCAGTATTTTTTAAAAATTTAGGGTTATGTGCCGTTCTTATGAATTTTTCAAATTTAGGATCTTCGTCTACAGAGAATGGTTGTTTGGTGTGCATTATATAAGTTGTTGATTGTTCTCTATCGGATGTAAGATTATATTTAAAGGTTCATAAATTTTCTCTATATGTGTTTAATTGTGTTTGTTGAGATTCACTTGGTGGGTGTGCTTTTTCTAAATGTCTTTTAAGATAACCTATTCCACTTCCTTTAGGAAAGCAGTAGGGTATTTGGTAATGTTTGCACCTATCATTTCTAATGTCATCTTCTATAATTTTTTCAAAGTGATTCTATATATTGAATTTTGAAGCTCTAGAAGAGATGGTTACTTTGAAAATTGTGATTTGGGTGGGCTTTTCTTGTGGCAAATTAGAAAATTCTGTGTTCGTATGAAAGTGATGCAAATGATACTTGTGGAATATATTCTAATGGTTCACATACAAAACTATATTTTTATTTGATAAAAACGGATAAAAACTATCTGCAGCTTGAGAAAGAGAAGTGCCAGACAAGTATGAATCCATTGTAAAAAAACACGAGAAAACCGAATAAAAATAAGCTGAAAAAATAAATATCTTAATGTCGCAAGCCGAAAAGAAAGTTTGAGAGTTGTCTTGAGAATTTTGCTTGTTAGGAGAGAGATTGAAGAAAGTTGAAGCCCAAACGAGAGATTGCTTGGGAGAGCGATCTTGATATTTGCTCTTGAGTCTTGAACCTTGATGGATAGAGTTTTGTGTATGAATTTTGTATTTGGAAAGATTAGAGGGAGATGAAGATTGAAGAGAGTTTGAGTATTGTGAGGAAAAATAAATTTGGATAAATGAGAGGGTATTTATAGAAGGTTGGAGAAGTTTTTTTTGCAAAAAAAATTATAAAAAACTCCCCAACAGCTATTTTGACTGTTGGGGGTTGAAATTTGCAACTTTTTTCAAGAAACTCCCAACAGCTAGTTTCATAGCTATTGGGGGCTTTCTGCAAAAAAAATTGCAAAAAACCCCCTAAAACCCCAACTGCTATTTTTAGAAAAAAGTCTGGCCTTTGCACGTCATGTCACGTCACGCGCATGCCATCAAACTGATTCATTATCAACCTACAGTTAGCTCTATTTTAAATTGCGTTAAATTCCTGATTAGGGGAAGATGGGGGTGTAAGTTTAAGCTTAAAAAATAAAAAACAAAAATATAGTCAGAACAATGTTAACAAGCTATATATGAACCTAATGTAGACATGCTATATGAACCTGCAGGTTTGAGGTCGAGCCAGTGAGGTCACCTTGACACTAGGGTTCATTCATCAGCTACCAAGCGAAAATGGTAGAATCATCCTTGTACATGATCCCTTTGAGTGATTTAACCCTTGTGAGGACCGGCTAAAATGTCCGGTCAAGATTTAACTGTACTATTGGCAAAAAGACCAATTTAGTAAGGAAATGAATAAAAAATGCGCATGTCATATATATAAAACTTGATATGGTTTTGTAGAATCGCTTGGTGAGCCAATCCCTAAAGAAATTACCTTCAGAGTTCAATCACTGCCCCTGATCTTTGGCCCACTGTGCGCCCACTGTGCGTACTAGTTGCTTTTTGTCCCCATATATAGACATCCTAGTTATTCACTAGACTTACAATCAAATAAATACCATTCTTGTTGGCCTAAGAAATCACAAAGTCCCATGCCTAATATAAAACATGCAAAGAAAAATTACTTGGACTAGCAGTTCTTTTCATACATGCAGACATGTTTTTGGTTTTTGCCAGGTATTTATTACCTTGAACAAATCCTCAATGTAAATAGGGATCCGAACGGTTATGGACCAACTCAAAATCCAATCGCATCAGTCCAAAAAGGTCCAGCCCGGGTCTACCGATTTAAAGTTTGGATTGGATTGGACTCAACCAATTAGAGTTCATTAGTTTAATTGGACAGGCCTAGAAAGCTGGACTCCAGAAAGTCCTAGATGCCCAATTGGTCGGCTGCAGCCTCTCTCAACTCTCGATCTCTTGGAGAACTTCTCAGTTCTCATTCTCTTCCTCCTCCTCACCTCTCCCTCTTCCTCCTTCGTGTAACCGAATCTGACGAGCTTTTTAATTTTAATTTGTAGCTGGGTTCTTCTCTCTTAGGAGATTTTCTTTTCGTGGGTTGTTCTTGGTGACAAAGTAATTTCCTTTTTGATCTTTTCCGGTGCTTTGTGGATTAAATTAGCTATTTTGAGAAGTTATTGTGCTACTTTGTGGGATTTTGGAGATGGGTTTTTGTTGGATTGATTGAGATGATGGCTTTTGAGCCAAAGTTACCTTCTTCAGCTCATAGATCAGCTATTGTTTATTTGGATTGTTGATATTTTTGCTCTCATCGTCAGTTACAGAGTGATCCTCATATGAAAAGAATTTTTTTTCCTATTTTGCATTAGAAACGCTTTTGTTTTTTTTGGGTTTTTCTTATTTCGGAGAGTTGTCAATTATTCTTTAATTATGTAGCCCATGGCAATTGTTTTTAGCTGAAAGAAAATATTTTTTTCTTAGCTTAGATTTCGCACACATGAGCTGTGTTTTTATAGTTTTTTTATATGTATTCATGGGTTCGTCTCAATCAAGCTTATAAAAGTAATACCCGGTGAAAGGACACTGAATTTTGATTCTGAGCTCATACGGTATTGATTTTTGATTAAAGAAAAAAATGACCGAGATGAGTTGATGAGTCTTTCTTAATGTGGCTTATGCTAAAAATTTTAGCTAAAAGATTACATTTTATATAATTTTCTAGCTGGTTGTTCGATTCTTCAGCTAAGTTATGCACAAATTTCCTTATGGTTAAAAGTGTTAAAAAAAAATCTGTTTGTTCTTTTGCAATGTCATTGCTGAATGAATCTCTTGAGCAAGATTCAAAGAGAAACCAATTGTTTAAGCAGTTCCTTAGCTAGGTGGTTTACGGAGTTCAAGTTCATTCACTAGTCTCTTTCAGTCAACCATGAAGCGAGAGGATTGTATTCTCCTCATAACTCTTCTTCTATATATCGTCAATTGATGAGGTAAGTATCATGATTTTTCTTCTATATCTTTGTTATGTTGACAAAAGAGTTGTGGTGTTTGTTAATTATTGACTGTCCTTGAAAATTTTAAATTTTATTAGATTTTACCTTTAAATATGGGCTGGCCCGAAAAGCCCATGGATTGTCCCAAGTCCATCATGTCGGGCTGGATTTTTTTTAACTATAGCCCATTTGGACTTTGGATCTATCCAAAATCTAAAATTTTAGTTTGGACATTGAATAGATCTGGTTCGGCCTGATCCGGCCCTGCCCGTTTGCATCCTTATTTGTAACAGGTTGCCAGGGGAAATTTGAAGCGCCCAAATAGCCACCATCACTGAAAGCCCACGTCCCAACAACATTCACCTCCTACCTAGCTTCATCCTGCAAGGCATTTGACACCTTGTATCTTGTACTGAAGGGTCCAGCTGGCAGATGCAAATCCTGAGTTTTTCAGAGATTTCAGAAATTTGTCATTAAAGGCAATGCCATGCTGTTAAACGAGCAGCGCTAAAAGCAGCAAGCTGTAAATGGCTTGTTTTCTCAATGCAGATGCACTATATATAGGTTACTTCGACCTGTTGAACTTAAGAATTAGAGTTTGGTGTTGACTGCGATAGGGAATGTCGAGGAGTTTATATAGAGGGCACTTCAGGATCATGCAAAAGATCAAGTAGGCTCTCCCCATATTTTGAAACGAACAAGTTACCCAGCGGAGTAGGAGATTACTGATGTGGGCACTTCCGTTATTCTTTTTCTTAGGAGTGGATAGAGTTGTTTTAAATACGGGAATGCTGGTTGATAACCACTTGAACGGACTAAACCTGTGATCTATAAGCTACTATCTTTTGGAAAAAAGTGAGAAAAAAAACTTCAACGCTGCTTGATTTATATGTAGGATCAAATTGTACTGTCCACTTCATTTATTATCTTTAATAACTTAACATCAAGTATCATGTAATGCTTCTCCATGTATTAAAATTTTGGTTGTCATATGGCTGCATGCAATGCTGCAAAATAATACCAAGAAAATTGCACTGGTATATCCCATTTCTGAAATAAGTCATTATCAATGGGTACCCCAAAAAGGATACATGAAGCCTTTTATAGTGAAGAACTATGAAATAATTATTTTTTCTGTGACGAGGAGGAGGAGGCATTGTTGCTAATGGAGTCCTATTGCCGCAATGGATTCGGTCTGCCCAAACGGGTCCAAAACCGGCCCAAACCCATTATGATATATATATATATATATATATATATATATATATATATATATATATATATATATATATATATATATATATATATATATATATTGGGGTGTGTGGCTAGGGTTTTGATTGGATAAGAAAAAAAAGGAAAAATATTGGTGATCTCTCTAATAAGAGGTTAGGGTTTGATTTTAATTCTTGTGTGATTATATTGTGATCTCTCTTATGGTTGAGAATAAAAAGTTGTAATCCTCTTTTGATATAGTGAAAGTTTTCGATCGGGTCCCTGTGGACGTAGGCACATTGCCGAACCACGTTAAATCTGTGTGTTCTCTGTTTCTGCTATTTTCCTCTTTGGTTAACTATTTGATTCCGCTGGTTATTGCATTGGTTTTATTCCGCTATTTTTGCTAACAATTGGTATCAGCGCCCTGGTTCAGGTCAGATTTCACTCAGATTAGTGTTGATTTTGAGTGAGAGTTATGGTGGAAGATAGGAAGGAAAAGATTAAAAAATTTGAGGGGACAGACTTCTAATGGTGGAAGTTGCAGATGGAAGATTATTTATATTAGAAAAATTTACATCAACCACTGTTTGGAGACAAACCAGAAAAGATGACTAATGAGGAGTGAAAATTGTTGGACATGAGGGTTTTAGAGCAGATTCGATTATGCCTGACAAAACAGGTTGTGTTCAACGTCTTCAAGGAGAAGATCACTTCAGGTTTGATGTCAGTGTTAGCTAAATTTTATGAGAACTCGTCTGCTTCAAATAGACTGCTTCTAATGAAAAAATTGTTTAACTTAAGGATACCTTCTGATAGTTCAGTTGTTAATCATTTGAATGAATTTTACACATTATGGGCACAACTTGAATCCTTAGAGTTTGTCTTGATGACATTAAAGCTTTGATGTTTTTGTGTTCGTTATCGGATAAATAGAGTAATATTGTTATGGCCATTAGAATGTTTCAAACACTGCTCTTAAATTTAATGATGTTGTGAGTACAATCATGAATGATGAATTGATGAAAAAGAGCATGGATGAGAGCATAGTTTCTACAAGTACTGCTCTGTCTATTGATAATGACAGAAGGAAGGAAAGGGGTAGAAGTTTAAGCAGGGAGTCGAAGTAAAGAGGGAGATCAAAATCTAAGGGAAAGTTCAAGAAAAACTTAGTGTGTTGAAATTGTAAGACAGAGGGTCATATGAAGAAAAATTGTCTAAACAAAAATAAAGAAGGAGCGAATGTGGTGAATCCAAGTAAGGAGTATGATGACTTGTGTTTGTCTGCTCATACATAATTAAGGTTAGATATGTGGTTTGTGGATTCAGAGGCTTCGTTCCATTGCACTGCTCGCAGAGAATGGTTTGATAATTATATCCAAGGTGAATTTGGGCATGCGACTGTTGCTAATGGGCAAGAATGCAAGATTGTCAGTAAGAGGATAACTCAGTTGAAGTTACATAACGGTGGAAAGCTGCTTTTACAAGAAGTCAGGCACATACCAGATTTGAAGAAGAATTTGATATCTGTTAGCAAGTTGGAAGGCGAGGGTTATCAAATCTCATTTGAGAAGAAACAGTGGAAGATTCGCAAAGGAGCAATGATAGTGGTCAAGGGTGAGAGAGTGGGAACTCTATATTTACTCTCAAGCTCGGTAGATCACGTTGTTTCTTTGGCCACCATGAAGAATGAGAAGGCTACCTTATGGCATCAGAGGCTCGGTCACTTGAGCGAGAGCGGCATGAGGGTGTTGCAATCTAAAGGTATTTTGACAGACATGAAAGATGCTAACTTTGATTTCTGTGAGAACTGTGTGTTTGGAAAGCAGAAAAGAGTTAGTTTTATGAAGGATGGTAAGGAGAAGAAAACTAAGAGATTAGAGTTGGTGCATACAGATGTATGGGGGCCTTCTTCGACGAAGTCTCTTGGAGGTATTTCTTATTTTGTCACTTTCATAGATGATGCAAGCAGGAAAACATGGGTGTTTGCACTTAAGCAGAAATCCGATGTCTTCAAGATCTTCAAGGTATGGAAAGCTCTTGTGGAGAATGAAACAGGTTTGAAGGTGAAATGTCCATTGTCAGACAATGGTGGGGAATTTCGCAATAGGGAGTTCGATGACTATTGCTCTACCCGCGGGATCAGGAAGGTGAAGACTGTACCGATGACACCGCAACAAAATGGCGTGGCCGAGAGGATGAATAGAACCATAATAAAGAACCATAGTGCTATTCATAGATTAGCACTATGTCACATGCTCAAGATCCAAAGGAAGCGACCTCAGTAAAGAAGAAAACAACTAAACTCTCAACTATGATGTACTGTTACAAATCCTATACCACAAATCACATGATGGTATCTTTCTTCGCTGCCTCTCAATGAGGGAAGCTCAAAGGTGCTTGAAGAAACACATGGTGGGACTTGCGTGGTCCACCAACTAGGGCCAAAATTTTGTGATCGCATAAGAAAACTCAGTTTGTTCTGTCGAAAATGATTGCAGATACTATGTCTCATGCAAAGTGTTGCCATACTTGTCAAGTATATGTCAATTTCATACGCCAACCGCCAAAGTATCTATATACTTCTGCTACATGTTGGCCATTTGAAACTTTGGGAATGGATATTATTAGGCCGACTGCTTAGCCTTCGTCCAAATAACATCGATACATATTGGTGATAACCGATTACTTCTATAAATGGACTAAAGTGGTCCCGATAAGAGAAGTCAAAACGAGGGATGCCATTAAACTCGTCAAGCACCATATAACCTATAGTTTTTGCATAACTTATTGTAGGCACTTGATGTGATAATTTAACTGCAAGCGTACAGTGTCGGTGTAGCGCTATACAAGTCATCTCACAAAGATCTCAGGTGTTTTGCGATTCTTACTAATTCTATAGTCTAACGGACTAACAAAAGATTCTAAGTCAGATTTGAGAGTTATTCTAATTAGCCTAGGATAAAAAATCCACTAATTTCCAACCATGTATTACTGCTATAATCTTCTTCCTATCATATAAATTTGATCTTTTAATTTTAATCTTTACTTAAAGTATTCTAAGCATGAGATATCGAGTAGTGTGCAAGCATAACTCATCAAAAAAACTACTTTTCATAAAAACAAACTAAATCATTAGATAATTCGATGAAGAAGATAAAAATCAACAACCCCAAACCCTAACTAAGCATAGGCTATCAAGAAACTTAACTCAAGTATAATGTATCAAAGTATTAATCTACGAGTTCTTGTATTTTAATCTTTTCATAAAAAATCATGTCTTTATTATTTTAATTAGGAAAAAAATACTAGAGCGCAACTACATGGTGGATTCTAGTTTTATCTACATCCTAGAGCTTAGCTAAATTAGCTACTCATAATTCTATTAAGCAAAATCCTATTTTTATTTATGAAAGCAATTAAATCTAATCTAGAAAGCAATATAAATCTAAACTAGAAAGCAATTAAATGACAATTACCTAAGAAATATTGAAGAACAACAAAGATAACCTCTGGAGTCAGTATTGTGGCCGTCACCCTTTCAACAAACCCTAATTATAATTTTATTAATCAAAAAGTACATCTAAAAAAAAAGATCTCTTCAATTTACAAGGATTCATGGGGTATTTATAACCCAAACATAATCCTATTCCTACTCAAAATCAATACAAAAGATATGATCCTAATCCAACACAAACTAATCTCAATATATATAATTTTTATCCAATCCATAGGTATTAGAAACCAGTAGTTGAGATTAGATGGCATAAAATACTAATTTTTGGGTTCAAAACCCGAAACTAAGTTCAGCACACCCGTAGTTGGATCGGATTTTCCACTCTGCAGCGTTTCAGTAAAATAGTCATAACTTTTGCATATGAACTCAAATTTATTTGTTCTTAGACTTGTTTCGAAAATAATTCTAACTAAAATTTATCTGTTCTTAGACTTGTTTCGAAAATAATTCTAACATCTACAAATTTTCCCTACATGAATTTTTCTAGTTTAAGCTTTATCTTAGCCGAATATGCTCTTGAATTTTCTACTGCTGCACTTGAGCTTCTGTCTTCGCCTAAATTAAATTTCTTTGCTCATATTCTTGATAAATTTGCATCTTCTTCTTATTTACCTATAAAAACACACTAAATATACCCGAGTAGCAATTATTTATATACAAAAATAGATAAAATATGGGAGAAAAAAAAGCAAAATATGATACTAATCAGTACTAAAAAATAGAACAATCAGCTGAAACAAAAACTCGAAATGCTCGCGTCCGGGAGAGCACACTAAGGAGTGCACTTAAAGGGGGTGCTCGCCGAGGAGCAAACCATGAGTATTGAGGAACACGCGCCTGGTTGATACAGAGCACGTACCAAGGAGCGCACACCTCCAAGACGAGTGCATTCCATACCAAGGAGTGCGTGCACCAAGGGAAGTGCACCATGGCAGCACACACCAAGGTACACTAGGTACCAAGGAGAGCAAGCTCCTAAGGCTGCACTTGCTTGAGGCGCTTGCAGGCTCAGGCACGCGCTACGCGCACCATGCATGTGTGCCCACGCCTAGTGTGCACACTGTGCGCATCGCGCTTCATGTGTTTATTGTATTCCACTCCGCATTCAAAAATTTTGTAACGATATGAAAGATCTGTTGCAATCTCCTATAATTCAATCATCGATTATGAAGAGATTTGTGGGAACAGTCATGCCCCCAGAGGCTATAAAATGCCCTCTCTCTCAATAAACAAAAAAGAAGAGATAGATGTAGAGACTGAGATCCAGAAGAAAAAGAAAAGCACTATAGAGTTCTTCTTTTCCTACTGAGTTTGGTGCCAGAGAAGTCAGTCGACATTCGGATCGTCAATAGACGCAACGACCTTCTACCGCTACCCAAGATCCCACAAAACAAAAGGAAAATAATGTTATCTCTCTTCTGCACCCCTGTAATCTTAATCTAAACTTGTAATTTTCATTTAATTTGTTATGCTCAATTTCTAAATGGCAATAAAAAGTAATTTTACTAATTCAGGCATACACTCGGCAAGTTACCCATGATAATGGGCTCTAGTTTGCTAGTGTGGGATTCTCACGATTCGGCACAAGTTTAGATTACAAGATGTTGTCTCAACACCCTACAATCTAGCAGTTAATGGTCTAGCTAAAGTCTTCAACAAAACCAATATGAAGTTCCTCCAGAAGTTCGTCTCTCCAAGCCAATGCGAAGACGAAAAGTTAGGAGAGTACATATGGGCTTACCTAACATAGTCTGCACTCTGGCTAAAATTATACAATTTTCTTTGGTGTATGGCTGCGAGGCTGTCTTGGCACTTGAAATCCAAATTCCATCTCTGTGAATCACATTAGCTATGGAGATGACAAACGATGAAAAGTATTGGCGATTGCTTCAAGAAGCAGAAGCACTAGATGAGAAGTGCTTGAAATTGCAACAACAAATCGAATTGTATCAAGCATGCATCTCAAAGACATCCAATAGGAAAGTCAAACAAAGGACTTTCAAAGAAGGCAATCTGGTCTTGACAGTTAAAAAACCGATTATCATGACCCACAAGACTAGGGGTAAATTTTAATTCAAATGGAAAGGATGCTTTGTGGTACTCGAATTTAGCTTACCTTCTAATCAATCAAGATGGTGTGAGAATAATGATGCCTATCAAAGACAAATTCTTGAAAAAATACTGTCTATAGTAGTACGGCTTCATCCAAGGCCAAAAAGGCAAAGAAGAGAATATGTTACTCGCCAACCTATCATGTTATGGAATAAAGCATGAACTATCCATCACTGCTGAGCTAACAGGAAGAGAACAAGTTTCTTACTAACTTATCATGTTGGGAAATGAAGCATGAACTGGCTAGTGCCTACCAAGGCAATAGGAAGATGACAAATTTCTCGTCAACATATAATGCTCGTTGATAAAGCATGAGTCACCCCGTGCCACCAAGGCAATGAAAAGAGAACAAAATTCTGGCCGACCAATTCTTCTAGGGGATAAAGCATGATGAACCTGATGTTGATAAGGCAAGCGAAAGAGAAAATATTTGGCATATAAGTCCAAACAAAATCCTTGCCAACCCTATTATACTGGAGGTAAGAGTATGAATCAACAGCCCAGAGCCCTAGAGGCGAAGGAAGAGAAAATATTTGACATGTAAGCCTAAGCAAAATCATCGTCTACCTATCAAGATAGAGAGCTAAGTACGAACTACCCGCTGCTATAAAGGCATGGGGTAGAGGAATTAAAGCCCTTACCAAAACTATCATGATACGGAACAAAGTGTGAACAGCCCAATGCCTTCAAGGCAAGGGGCAGAAGAGACAAAAATCCTCGTCAATCCTATCATACTTGGGGTAAAAGTATGAACATCAATAGCCCAATATTAAAAAAAGTAAAGAAAAGAGGAAACATTTGGCATGTAAGTTCAAACCAAATACTCGACAATTCACCATGTTAAGGGGAATAACATAGTTAGTCCAACACAAATGATGACTGGAAAAGACACATCAAATCCATTAATAGCTGGGGTTTGCTAAAATAACCTATGACAAATTTGTCATGTTAGTAAGGATACGTCATTGCTTGAAACTACAAAGGCAAAGGGAGGAGGAAATGTTCAGCATATAAACCTAAATAAAATCCTCGACAACTCATCATGTAATAACATGACTAGCCCAATACCAACGGGGATTGGTAAAGACATATGCTAAATCCATTGATAGCTAAGAGTTAGCTAAAAAACTTGGGAACCTATCATATCAAGCTCTTATCTCTGACTGTAAGATTTGAATCACCTCACTCACAATATTTCACATGGTCACTCACCACAAAACTATGACATTAAGCTTTTCCCTCTGATAGTAAGATCTGAACCATCTCACTCACATCAACCCACAATGTCACTTACAATGAGTCTGTCATGTTAAACTCTTACCTCTTACAGTAAGATTTGAATCATCTCATCCATGTCATGCCATGCAAACCTGTGATCCTAACTCAATTATCCATTCTGTCCGAGCTACGCAAATTAGTTACCCTATGATCCTGACCCAATCACCAATTCCATCTGAGATATATAGATGAGTAATCTTGTGATCCTAACCCAATACTTATTATGTCTGAGCTTTGCGGGTGAGTCACCGCTTGATCCTGAGCCGATCACCAATTCTATCTGAGCTATGCAAATGAGTTACCATGTGATCTTAATTTGATCACTGATTCTATTCCATCTATGCATACAAGTCACCCCATGATCCTGACTCGATCACCGGTTCTACCCAAGCTTTGCAGAAAAGTCATCCCATGATACTGACCCGATCACCGATTCTATTCGAACTACATGGAAAAGTCACCCTACGACCTTGACCCGATCACCAATTCTATCCAAGCTACACAGACAAGTCATCGGTGATCCCAACCCGATCACCGATTCTATCTGATTTATGCAGACATGTCACCATATGATCCCGATCACCGATTCTGTGCGAGCTACATAGACGAGCCACTCCATGATCATGACCTAAACACCAATTTTGTCTAAGATACGTAGATGAGTCACCCCATGGGCATGTCAGAAAGACCTCTGCCTATAGTTATCCTACTATAATCATCAAACCTTGATCATACTTACCATCCAAACTGATCACTCTGCTCACAACACTATTGTCACTATCGAAACCAATACGTCTTCATCGACTTTAACAACTCTCATCATTACTGTCGAAACCATCAAAATATGAACACATTACCCAAAAGTCCAGAATAAAACAATGAGTTAAAGGAAACTAAAATGTTTTATCATTGTTTTGCAGGACAAGAAAGGAGAACAGGACAGTATTGACTACCACTCTCATAGAATAAAAATGTGAAAAATGAAGTAAAGGAGAAGATATAAGGGGATTAGAGCTCCCACAAGGTCTTCAACTTAGCCTGAGGTTGCTTCAAAACTTGCTGCCAGGTTTCTTCTATAGAAGTTAAAGCATGACGATACAGCTTATCGTCATTGATGGAAAACTATTGGGCAGCTTGGATCCTAGCCTTCTCCACGATCATTGTGCACACATCCACCACCTACAAAAGTTGTCCTTGTCGAAGAACAAATTCATTCTATTGCTGCGCAATCTCTTCATATTTGTGCTGGCACACCTCTAATATGGCTTGAGCCTTGGCAATTGTTTCATGGGCATCGGCCATGGTTGCTTTCATTTCAAACATTGCTCTCTCAAGTTCATTGGGAATCACCTTCTGAGTATTCTAAAGATTAATGGCTTCACGAGACCAAACCTCCTCCTATCGCCTAAGTTCCTCCTCATCTCAGCTATCACCTTCACATCTGCTTATGAAGACTAGTTTTGAAGAGTGTTTAACACTCGAAGCTTCCAAGCAAGTTTGACAAGGAGTTGCTTGAATGGCTTCTAATTCATGCACTATTGTCTAGATAATCGAGTAATAGGAAGCGCACCCTTTCCAATTCATCAGTCGAGATTCAGAACACAAATCTTGAGAGTTTAAAACGTTAAAATTTGTGCCAAAACTGAAATGATAGCAAAGGCCTAGCCTTGCTATGTAATAGAAACATGATGTTACAAGCTTCAAGTAGTAAAGCCAAACAATCTTGCATGAATATTCCTTAAACAAAAAGTTAGATGCTATCAAAAAGATCTATCGGAAAGATCAACCAAATTATACCCTTAAAGTAGTACGTCAATATGATCACCCAAGACTAATACGTTAATGATCACCTCTAGTAGTCATTGATGATTCGATTGTTATTATAATATGGTCACTAGACATCTCATCGGTCAATAATTGCAAACCCATGACAAAATCATGACACATAAATCCAAAATATTTAAAAACTCATTACAAACTAGAGATGAGATTTCAAAAACTTTGGTGAGATTTCTATTGATGAAAAAAAATACTGAGGAGAATCCTCACGTCTATTGAAATTTCAAAGAATCTCATATTTGAGTCAAATCCAAACACATCAAGATTGAGATATTGAATCCAAAGTAAATCTAATCAAATATTTGAACATAAAATGAGGACAAGATTTTGTTAATCAACTGGATTATTGTTCAAATTAAGGCAAGATACATTGAATCGGAGGATATAAATCAAAAAGGAAAGTGGGATTTCCATTCTCATCCCCAAGGCAGGTTGAGTACTCACTATTAACCTATAAATAGGCACCAAGAGAGACTTTCGAAGACACCTTTGGGAATGCCTAAGGTTATTTGACGTGCTCCCAAATGCTTATAAGTAGAGACTATCAGTTATCTGGTCATACATGCTGTATGGACAATGTTCAAGAAATCCAGTAGTAATAGTCGCTCTAGTTTCCTGGTTCTTCATCCATCTTAGAAACTCTTATACCGTCGGATCATCAATGAGGCCCATGTGCAAGGCCATATCTTGATTACAGAAACCGTCTATAAATAGGAGTGATCAATATATGATCCTCTTTATTGTATTTTCTTAGATTTTCTTTCTTTTGGTTGTAATTCGAAATAGTTGTAATTTCAATTCTTGAAAGGAAATTCAAAATTTTTACCAAAAACAAGTATGTTTGCTTCTCTTTCCCTCTTGAAATGCCCCCTTCCAACAGTATAGTTCCTAGCATTTGACACATCAACTTCTAGTCAATTCTCTAATTCCATACAGGTGTCAAATTTTTCATCATTCCCAATTGGATTACTCGGCCGTGAGCAAACATGGGCTCTACTAAACACCCCACGTATTAGCCTGAAAATGAGAATTGAAATTCAAACTTTCCCAATTCAAATTTTAGCCTCTCCAAACATTCAGCTCAGCCCACGTGTTAGGCATATGGGGCCCAAATGATTCCACATGCCTCCCTTGGACTCGGCTCCCAAGGAGGCGAGGGCGATGGAAAACCTCTTCTCGGATCACAACCTCTTGCTCTGAGGGAGTCATTTGGGTTCACCACCTCTCGCTCTGGAAGGCCTATCATCATCCACATCACCAAAGAAGATGAGGCGACGACATAAGACTCGCTAGGTGAGACTTGGGCTATTCCACCCCGCCAACGGTCGATTGGATGGTTGACTGAGCAATGTCCCAACCCTCCCTTAGCACGCAAGGGCGATGAGAGAGCTCCTGCCCTAGATGCATGTTTGAGATCCTTCCCAGTGCATCTTGTGATCCCACTCATCATGCCTAAGATCCGCATGCCTGAAGGGCCTCTCATCACATCTAAGATCCCTCTCGCATCCAGATGAGGATCTTATCACCCCTCGAGTATGAGATCCTGCTCGCCCTATCCCTTGTCATCGCTCGCTCAACCCGATCCCTAGCCACTTTGGCTCCTCGATGCCACTTGCTTGGATTTTGCTGCAACCCTCGAGCCTGAGATTATGCCCAATCCGTAACTCTCACCCTAAGTCCAAGATTGTGTCACGACTCTAGCTTCTTTAATGATTCCTGCCCCCCCCACTAGGGTGTGAACCTCTCTCCTCCCTATCAAAGCCTAGTCGCTCTAATAGTCATTGGATTTTAGGAGTTCGTTTGAGGTTGGGTGCTATCTAGAGGGGGTGGGCCGCACCGAACGATGTCACACCCCTCCGGTTCACTATCATCGGGGAGAGACGTGAGAGGAGGAGAGGGGGAGATTTTATATTACATTCAGTTTTTGTGACCCTTGCATTACCTATGTGGTCTTAGAAATACGAATTGAACCTTGAACTTGATTGAGCAGAACTCTACTAAGGTTTCTCATAATTCTTCAAGAACCTTTTAGCTGTGGAGTACCACTATTCAACTCCTTCCTAAATTTCTATATCTTATATGCATGCCGAAGTGTAATATTAAGTTCCAAATTTATAAGGTTTAATTACACTCAAACCCCTTATAGTATGGTAGTGTATTAGTTATTACCCCTAAAATTTGAAACTCTTACTTAGCCCCCTGAGATAACTAACGGAGTTTAGTACCCATTTGGGGGTTGGTCATGTGATGTGCACGTGTGGTGAAATGTTGGTTTTGCCTTCGATCGAGTTGAGTGGCGATAGAGGGAGAAATTGGGACTATCCACTTACTTCCTAATCTAATTCCATCGGAGTGAAATTAGGGCATCAGGCAAAAAAAAAGAGGGCACATGTTGGTGGTTTCGAGTGGACACACTCTTCAATGGATGGTAGCAATACAGCGAAGGCTTCAGCAGACGGCAGTGGCCCAACGGAGGGTCCACGACAGGCTTGGCTGTTTGGGTGAGATCAATGGCAGGCATTGGTGGTGTCAGTGGAGCGTTGAAGCTGTTCGGTAGCGGCTTCACAACAATCGGTGGCTTGGCATTTTTTCGAAGAGGATTGTTTGTGATTTGGGGAAGACAGCGGTGTGGTAAGCTTCTATATACATGAAGTTCTAATTTTTTAGAATTTTTCTCCGACAAAATTAATTATGGTGATGACATGTTACTGTGTTGGGTTTGCTTGGAGGGGGCCCAGATAGGAACATCTTTAGAGAGTACTAGGCACGTGCGGGTGTTGGATTGAAGTGGTCAAGGTCCCGAAAAGGGTCTAGCCACGTGAAAATCCAAATCAACATAAACAACAGTTTGTAAATATAGTAGTTTAACATGATGTTTTATATACATGTAGAATCCTAGGGTTATAATATTATTTGCATATTGACTCTGTGAACAAACAAGCAAAGTGGAATTGTTATGATAAATGCAATGTATGACTTCATTAGTTAATAGTGGTTGATTGGTGTTTTAATTGTTATCTTATTTTTATTTGTAATTGTTATGTTAACTGCAGTTGACATATGACAAGTGATAATTTTGACCTTCATGTTCACCATGGGGGCAATTTGTAAATAGTGAAATGATTGAATATCAATAGGGAAAAGAAGATGTTGTTGAGAATATTGACACAGACTTCTTTGGATGGTTTGATTTGGAGGATATTATATGAAGATTGAAATATGAGGGCATGTTCATATTGCATTGTAAGGTCCCCAGCATACGCAAGATAGAGGGAAAGTTATAGACAATGTTAGTGGGGTTACAGAAATGGTTAGGGTGCATCAACCTGCCAGAGAGATTCACATATATGTTCAGCACTTAGATGGTAAGGCACTTGTGGTGGAAACTCCCAATAATGAAGCTAAGAAGAATGTTAAAAAATATATTGAAGATAGTATATCAGATGGTGAATAGGTATAAGAGGAGGGTGAAAGCATGAGTACCAGTAAGGCGAAAGAGAGTGGCAGCCATATTAGTTTGTTTGGGGAGTTAGAGTAGGAAAATTTCACAGATTATGATGACTGTCAGGGAGAAATTAGGGCTGGTAATGAGACTACATGTAATTTATCTTCACTTTGGAGAGAACTTTATTTTAGATCATAGTGTTTTATTAGAGAGTAGTGTTTTATTACATTGATACATATGTTAAACTTGACAAATGATCGTTTGTTTATATGTTTCAGCACACATGACAATTTTGATGTAGGAGAAGCATATGATGATTCAAAAAATTCTGATAGCCACCAGTTGAGGAGCGCATCTGATTCCTCAAGGGATGAAAACCTTCATCTTTACACTGCATTTACATTTTGAAATTTTCATTTTAAGTGGTCGGTTCAACATTACTTCCACAACCTTCCTATGGACAAATCGAGGTTTTTGTGATTATGGACAAGAGGAAAAACTCAACATCATTCTCACTCAAACCTAAACATAAAGAAAGAAAACATTAGAATCCAAAATCAACATGAGCAAGGAAAATTCACTTTATCAAACATAAGCAACACTACTTAATTTCTTTCTAAATGTGATGTAAATAAAAACTTAAACATACAACAAATAATGAAAAAACAAAACACTGAAAATAAAGCATGGGACGCGGGAAGGAGAGAGGGTACCTCCTTGGCTGTTACAAGGAAAAAAGATGCAATCAAGTGGAGACAGAGAGATAGACAGAAGGAGAGAGGGGGGGAGGGGGGGGAGAGGGAGAGTGAGAGAGGGAGAGACAGAAAGAGGGAGGGACGGGAGGGAGAGAGAGAGAGAGAGAGAGGGAGTGAAACTCTTAAAGAGGGAGATGATGATAAAAATGGAATTAAATAAAAAGAATGCAGTTTTGTTTAAAAGGGGGTAAAATTATCTAATTGTTGACTAATTTTGGTAACGGTCTAGAAGTTAAGTGAGAGTTTTAGACTTCAGAGATAATAAGTTATACACCCCCATATTACAAGGGGTCTGAGTGTAATTAAACCAATTTATAATTATTTGTATATATCTTTTGGTTTTTTTAATTCTCTATATGACATGATGATGTGAAGATATTGGAACTATTGATAAAGTGATTTTTTTAGTATTTTTCTTAAATAACTTATAATGACCGTTATAACAAAAAGATTTATTTTATTACGTTTCTAAACCCTGCAAACATTGGGCAAGCACGATAACATTATTGCTATAATTTAATTTTATTAACGAACTATTTCCATGCTTTATTACAACTCGGTTTCTTCAAACAGATGGTGCAAATCAACCCATTTCTAGAAATAAAGAAATAAGTTTGTGCATATGCATAAATAGTTCCGTTTCGGTAATACTCTATGTCTCGTGCTTGTCCAGATTTTTGGGTTCAACCCCAATCACGGGGAGTTTCCAATGGAGCACACTATTTTCCTTGTGAGCCCACTTTCCAACTGAAAGGCCGAACGAAAAATAACTATCTAGTGGGCTCACTAGAAAAAAGTGGTGTGCTCTTTTGGAAACTCCCCAACACAGGGTTATTCAGTTGTTTAGGCTTGCCATCTGTTGGAACTGTTGGGAGGCTATACTAACCATTTTGAAATTGTTTAATCCTTGGCTCGGTAGTCGCTAGAAGAGTGCACTAGGGCAAACATGCACCACTAGATTTGGCTGAATTAACGATGGTGTTATATGCATCCCTCTGAGCTATGCTGAATTGCCTTGATGATCTTCCAAATTCAATAATAATAAGAAGTGGCTTTCCAAGGGAACCTGCATCATCAGTATGTGATGTGATCCATCTCTACATGAATGAAATGTGAGCATTATAATCCGTACCATTGATCCTACTTGAGTTTATGTGCCCAGTGGTTAGAATTAGATCAGACTTTTCACAGTTGACAATTGATGCATGGCTTGTCCGAAAACATTAATGTCCATATGGAAGCATGGCATAGAGGTGGCAACACTGGCCTTACTCAGTACGGCCGGCAAAGGCATGGCCACCCGAGCGTAGTTCGGATATGGCATGCCAGGCACGGCCCGCTGGGCACGTGTCGTGCCGTGCCCACACGTACCAGCCCGATTTTTTTAATTTTTTTATGTTTTTATGTTTCTTAATTCTTACTTTTTTGTTAGTTTAGTTGTTGTAACAATAAAAATAATTATTAAAAATAAAATTTCATTATATAGAAACTTATTACATTAACAAATTTACTCTATAAATCTCTTGAAAATCATACAAAGGCTAAAAAGAGAGGAGAGGCCCCTTGCCATTACCTTCAACTTGTTTTTAGTATTTTTCTCCAAGAGAATTATGAGTTTTGAAAAAATTACTTGAAAAATAAAATTATAGAATTCTAAATGAAAAAAATTATAGTTGTGAAGAGAAAAAAAATAAAGACTAAATAGTGTAGAAGCCTTTAATTTTCAATCTTCCTTGGGTGACTCTATCTCCAAAACTTTTGCAATTTCTTTGTTCTGTGTCTGACCAGTTTTTTAAGTAAACACACATCTCCAATATGTTTGCTACCATTGAGCTCTTCCACTCCGTTAGCACACTCTTACATATAATGAAAACAAACTCCGATGCTACTATGGACACTGAAAGTGTTAGTATGTTATAAGCCATGTTAGAAAACACTAGATATGTTTCTCCTATGATTTTTATCATGCCAAAATATGAAAATCTTCATAATGGCCACGTGGATAAGTATCTATGCTGATCCTATCTAAATAGTTGTGAAGTTCATTGAAAAAACTATTAGTTTATCTAGGTTTTTTACGTTTGAATATAGTTGACATTTTTGATCTATCATCTTCTTCAATAGTGAGTTGGTTTGTTGTATTTGGAAATTTATTACCATACATATTTTCAAATATATAGTAAGTAATATCTAAACATCTTTTAACATCTTTAATTAATTCTTGAACATTATTTGTATAACCCATATTTGTATTACAAGTTTTACAAAAATTTTCATTCCATCTAATTTACATTTTGAATATATAATGGTTATAAAATAAAGTAAGTATTAAAGTTTCTTAAAATATTTGCCAAGTTTAATTTCCATTGGCTTGCATTATCTTCAAGAAATGGGTTATTTCTATTTAAAAAAAACTGAACTAATTTTTGTTAAATAATAAAGTGCAATGTATGTGGTTGGGTAGTAGGTGCCCGAAAGTATTCTAGTTGCATCTTCAAATTTCCTTAAAAAATACAAATGCAATGTAAATGAACTCATTCATTAACATCCAAGCTATAAGATGGTAATTCTATTTCATTAAATAAATTTTCTATATTTTTATATTTAATTGCCTCGTCAAATATTTTGAATTTAGAATCTTATCTAGTTCTTACTCTTGGGATAAAATTCTTGGTGAAATTTTAAAATTATTACATATTTGTTTAAAAGTTTGTCTTCTTGGCCTACTACTTTTACAAATACTATTGTGTTACTAAGTTTAGTTATTAAATCATTTACTACTCTTAATCAATCATGCACAAACAAATTTATTATGTGGCAAAGACATCAATTTTGAAATAATTTACGTACCTTCTAAAATTAGTTTAGTAATATTCTTTAAATTTTAATTATGGCAGTATTTTCATAAGCATCATTGAAATAAATAGAATTTTTTTTGTTCTATTCCAAATGCCACAAAAACACTTAGTAAATATTGTGAAAGATTATTTGCATTATGTAGAAATTCAAATCTTCTAAATCCTATTTTTTTTTTGAATTATCCAGTCTTGATCTATATAGTGGGTTATTACACACAAATAATGACTACTATTTAACGCCTACCAAAAATCGAATGTTATTGTGATTCTATAAATTATTGAAATTAAAATTACAATTAAAATTTGTCTTCTATCTTTATATATTTTTATAATATCTGATTTACAAGTTGATCTCAGTACTTTTTAAAAATTCGGGGTTATGTGTCGTTCATATAAACTTTTCAAATTTAGGATCTTCGGCTACGAAAAATGGGTGTTTGGTGTGCATTATATAAGTTGTTGATTGTTCTCTATCGGATATAAGATTATATTAAAGGTTCATAAATTTTCTCCATATGTGTTTAATTGTGTTTGTTGAGATTCACTTGGTGAGTGTGCTTTTTCTAAATGTCTTTTAAGATAACCTATTCCATTTCCTTTAGAAAAGGAGAAGGGTCTTTGGTAATGTTTGCACCTATCATTTCTAATGTTATCATCTATAAATTTTTCAAAGTGATTCCATATATTGAATTTTGAAGCTCTAGAAGAGATGGTTACTTTGAAAACTGTGATTTGGGTGGGCTTTTCTTGTGGCAAATTAGAAAATTCTATGTGTTCGTATGACAGTGATGCAAATGAAACTTTTGGAATATATTCTAATGGTTCACAAACAAAACTGTATTTTTCATTTGATAAAAAAGGATACAAGCTATCTACAGCTTGAGAAAAAGAAGTGCCAGACAAGTATGAATCTATTGTAAAAAACCACGAGAAAACCGAATAAAAATAAGCTGAAAAAATAAATATTTTAATGCCGCAATCCGAAAAGAAAGTTTGAGAGTTGTCTTGAGAATTTTGTTTGTTAGGAGAGAGATTGAAAAAAGTTGAAGCCGAAACGAGAGATTGTTTGGGAGAGCTGATCTTGATATTTGCTCGAGCCTTGAATCATGATGGATGGAGTTTTGTGTATGTATTTTGTATTTGAAAGATTAGAGAGAGATGAAGATTGAAGAGAGTTTGAGTATTGTGAGGAAAATGAATTTGGATAAATGAGAGGGTATTTATAAAAGTAAGGAGAAGTTTTTTTGAAAAGAATATATAAGAAAACTCCCCAATGGCTATTTTGAATGCTGGGAGTTGAAATTTGCAACTTTTTTCAAAAAACTCCCAACAACTAGTTAAATAGCCATATTGTCCAAATACTCATATTAAATACTCTGTACCATGAATGATGGTATGCTTTCTAGCACTATTGTCCATTTCTAACGAAAAAGTGAAAAATTGCTCAATTAGGAAAAGTTTCAAAAAGGAGTGAATTTTACCACATTTGTTTGCACAAAATAATGCTAGTCATTCAATATTTTCCCGTTATACACACTATTATAGTTCCAATTTTGGTAACTCATGTTATATAGCAACCAAAACAGTGAAATACATAAGCACATGAAAAGTCGGAGACTAAGCATTTTCACATGAAACAGTGATATACAACATTCACCTCGTACCTGGCTACATCCTGCAAAGCATTTGACACCTTGTATCTTGTACTGAAGGGTCCAGCTGGCAGATGCAAATCCTGAGTTTTTCAGAAATTTCATAAATTTGTCATTAAAGGCAATGCCATGCTGTTAAACGAGCAGTGCTAAAAGCAGCACGCTGCAAATGGCTTGTTTTCTCAATGCAGATGAACTATATATAGGCTTCTTCGACCTGTTGAACTTAAGAATGAGAGTTCGGTGTTGACTACGACAGGGAATGTCGAGGAGTTTATATAGAGGTCACTTCAGGATCATGAAAAAGATCAAGTAGGCTCTCCCCATATTTTGAAATGAACAAGTTACCTAGTGGAGGACGAAATTACTGACGTAGGCACTTTCGTTATTCTTTTTCTTGAGAGTGGATAGAGTTGTTTTAAATACGGGACTGCTGGTTGATACCCACTTGAACTAACTAAACCTGTGATCTATAAACTACTATCTTTTGGAAAAAAGTGAGAAAAAACTTCAACGCTGCTTGATTTATATGTAGGATCATACTGTCCATTTCATTTATTATCTTTAATAACTTCACATCAAGTATCATGTAATGCTTCTCCATGTATTAAAATTTTGGTTGTCATATGGTTACATGCAATGCCACAAAATAATACCATGAAAATTGCAATGGTATATCCCATTTGTGAAATAAGTCATTATCAATAGGTACCCCAAGAAGGATACATGAAGCCTTTTATAGTGAAGAACAATGTGATAATTATTTTTTCTATGACGAGGAAGAGGAGGAGGAGACATTGTTGCTAATGGAGTCCTATTGCCTCAACGGATTTGATCCGTCCAAACGGGTCCAAAACCGGCCAAAACCCATTATGATATATATATATATATATATATATATATATATATATATATATATATATATATATATATATATATATATATATATATATATATATATATATATATATATATATATATATATATTGGAGTGTGTGGCTGGGTTTGGATTGGCCGAGAAAAAAAAAGAGAAAAAATAGGTGGCGGCTGAAATTATTTTCGGCCAAAGAAACCATTATTCTGCTGCTCTCGGCCGAAGGGAAAGAAAATAGAGGCTGCTATTTTTCTTTGGTGTTGCTACTGTTGCCAAATGCTTTCGGTAAGGAAAGAAAAAGTGTTGTTGTGTTTCTTTTGGCCGAAGCAAAGGAATTAAAGAAAGGGGCAGCTACTGGTGGCTGCGGTGTTGTTTTGGCCGAACAAAGAGGAAGAGGCGGCTATTGTTACTTTGGCTGTTGTTCCAGCTGAAGGAAACAAGGAGAGGGTAATCACTATAACAAGAGCTTAGGGTTTGATTTTAATTCTTGAGTGATTATATTGTGATCTCTTTTGTGGTTGAGAACTAGAAAGTTGTAATCCTCTTTTGATATAGTAGAAGTTTTTGATCATGTCCCCGTAGACGTAGGCACATTGCTCAGCCACGTTAAATCTGCATGTTCTCTGTCTCTGCTATTTTTCTCTTGGGTTAACTATTTAAGTCCACTGGTTATTGCATTGATTTTATTCTGCTATTTTTGCTAATAATTAGGATCAGAGCCCTAGTTCGGGTCAAATTTTGCTCAGATCAGTGTTGATTTTGAATGGTAATTATGGCGGAAGATATAAATTAAAAGATTGAAAATTTTGATGGGACAGACATCCAATGGTGAAAGTTACAGATGGATGATTATTTATATCAGAAAAATTTACATCAACCAATATTTGGAGAAAAGCCAGAAAGGATGACTGATGAGGAGTGGAAATTGTTGAAAAGGAGGGCTTCGGTGCAGACTCGATTGTGCCTAACAAAGCAGGTTGTGTTCAACGTCTCCAAGGAGAAGACCATTTCAGGTTTGATATCAGCGTTGGCTAAATTTTATGAGAAGTCATCTACTTCAAATAGACTGTTTCTAATAAAAAAAGTTGTTTAACTTAAGGATGCCTTCTGATAGTTCAGTTGTTAATCATTTGAACGAATTTAACACATTATGGGCACAACTTGAATCCTTAGAGTTTGTCTTTGCTGATGACATTAAAGCTTTGATGTTTTTGTGTTCGTTACCGGATAATTGGAGTAATATTGTTATGGTCATTAGCAATGCTTCCAACACTACTCTTAAATTTAATGATATTATGAGTACAATCATGAATGATGAAATGATGAAAATGAGCATGGGTGAGAGCACAGTTTCTACAAGTACAGCTCTGTCTGTTGATAATGACAGAAGGAAGGAAAGAGGTAGAAGTTTAAGTAGGGAGTCGAAGTAAAGAGGGAGATCAAAATCTAAGGAAAAGTTCAAGAAAAAATTAGTGTGCTGGAAATGTAAGACAGAGGGTCATATGAAGAAGGATTGACCAAACAAAGATAAGAAAGTAGCGAATATGGTGAATCCAAGTAAGGAGTATGATGAATTGTGCTTGTCTGCTCTAATAAAATTAAGGTCAGATCTATGGTTCGTGGATTCAGGGGCTTCATTCCATTGCACTGCTCGCAGAGAATGGTTTGATAATTATGTCTAAGGTGAATTTGGGCATGTGACTGTTGGTAATGGGTAAGAATGCAAGATTGTCGGTAAGTGGACAATTCAGTTGAAGTCACACAATAGTGGAAAGCTGCTTTTACAAGAGGTTAGGCACATACCAGATTTGTAGAAAAATTTGATATCTGTTAGCAAGCTGGATGGCGAGGGTTATCAAATCTCATTTGAGAAGAAACAGTGGAAGAATAGCAAAGGAGCAATGATAGTGGTCAAGGGTGAGAGAGTAGGAACTCTATATTTACTCTCAAGCTCGGTGGATCATGTTGTTTCTTTGGCCACCGTAAAGAATGAGAAGGCTACCTTATGGCATCAGAGGCTCGGTCACTTGAGCGAGAGCGGCACGACGGTGTTGCAAATCTAGAGGTATGTTGACAGATATGAAAGATGCTAACTTTGATTTTTGTTAGAACTGTGTGTTTGGAAAGCAGAAAAGAGTTAGTTTTATGAAGGATGACAAGGAGAAGAAAACTAAGAGATTGGAGTTGGTGCATACAGATATATGGGGGCCTTCTTCGGCGAAGTCTCTTGGAGATAATTCTTATTTTGTCACTTTTATAGATGATGCAAGCAGGAAAATATGGGTGTTTGCACTTAAACAGAAATCTGATGCCTTCAAGATCTTCAAGGTATAGAAAGCTCTTGTTGAGAATGAAACAGGTTTGAAAGTGAAATATCTGTTGTCAGACAATGGTGGGAAATTTTGCAATAGGGAGTTCGATGACTATTTCTCTACCCACGCGATCAGGAGAGTGAAGACTGTACCGATGACACCATAGCAAAATTGCATGGCTGAGAGGATGAATAGAACCATTTTGGAGCGAGCGCGGAGTATGAGACTACATGCAGGTTTGCTTTTGCAACTTTGAGGAGCCGCTGTAGATACAACAGTCTATCTGATCAACAGGAGTCCGCTAGTACTTTAGATGGAGGAATTCCAGAGAAGGTGTGGTCTGGTAAAATTGTGAATTATTCATTCTTAAAGGTATTTGGTTGTATAGCATATGCGCATGTGGATCATGAGATGAGAAAGAAGCTTGATTCTAAATCTCAGAAATGTGCATTCATTGGATGTGGTGGCGACAAATATGGTTATCGATTGTGGGATTTTGAACATAACAAGGTGATTCATAGCAGAGATGTAGTATTCAATGAGAGTTGTATGTATAAAGACTGAATGGAAAGTAAGAGTGAGAAAACAGTTGAGAAAGAGCACTTAGAGCTGGATGAGCCACAGGATGGGATGGATCCCATGGATAAAAGAATGGAAGAAATACCTACAACTGAAGGAGAAGAAATGGCTATACCTGAGAATACACAAGTTTCAGATGAGACCGAATAGGAGAGAGAGCCACTGACTGAAGTAGATGGTTCCAGTTCTTTATGAGAGAGTGTTCCCAATTTGAGGGGAGCTCTAGGATAAGGAAGCCAACTCAAAAACTTTATCTTCCTTTATATCATGTTTTGTATACTGATGCAGGTGAACCAGAGTTACCAAGAGGCTATGTAGATAAGTTTTGTCCTAAGTGGGAGCAAGCCATGCATGATGAGATGTCTTCTTTGGAGGAGAATCACACATGGAAATTGGTGAAGCGACCGGAAAAGGTGAAAGTATTGCATAACAAGTGATTATACATGGTGAAACATGAGGCAGGAGGATCATAAAGATATAAGGCTAGACTTGTAGTGTAGGGATTCGGTCAGAGGAAAGGTATCGACTTCAGTGAGATATTTGCACCAGTTGTGAAGATGACTTCTATAAGAACAATACTGAGTATTGTGGCTGTGAAGGGATTGTATTTAGAGCAACTTGATGTGAAGACTACTTTCCTTCATGGTGATTTGGAGGAGGAAATATACATGGAACAGCCAGAGGGATATGAAGTTAAAGGAAAGAGAATTGGGTATGTCGACTGAAAAGGAGTTTGTATGGGTTGAAACAGGCGTCGAGACAATGGTACTTGAAGTTCGATAAGTTTATGTTGGATTCAGGTTTTGCCAGATGCAGTTCAGATCATTGTGTATATCTACGAAAGTTTAAGGACGGTAACTTTATAATTCTTACTTTATATGTAGATGATATGCTTGTGGCAGGTTCATGCACGAAGAAAATCAATGATCTGAAGAGGAAGCAGGCAAGGAGATTCTCTATGAAGGACATGGATGAGGCGAAACAACTTCTTGGAATGCAAATTACCTGAGATAAGAAAGCAAGAAATTGTGGTTACCTCAGAAGGGGTACATCAATAAGGTGTTGGAGAGATTCAATATGGAGAACGCAAAACCGGTAACTATAGCTCTTGGTGATCAGTTTAAACTGTCAAAGGAGCAAGGTGCTAAGACATATGAGGAGATAAGATACATGAAAAATGTGCCTTATTCATCGGCCGTTGGGAGTCTCATATATGCAATGGTAAGTACAAGATCAGATATTGTACAAGCAGTGGGAGTAGTGAGTAGATTTATGAAGAACCCTGGGAGGAACATTGCCAAACAGTGAAGTGGATTTTCAGGTATTTTAAAGATACTTCAAAATATTGTTTGTGTTTTGGGGGTGATAACATTGATGTGCAAGATTTTGTGAATTCGGACCATGCGGGTGATAGAGATAATAGCAGGAGCACCACAGGTTATGTTTTTACTGTAGGAGGGACATCGATAAACTGGATTTCAAGATTACAATCAAATGTTGCTTTATCTTTGACAAAAGCTGAGTATGTGGCAGCTGCAAAAGCAAGTAAGGAGTTATTTGATTGCAGCGACCGATGAGTGAGTTGGGTTTTGCTAAAGTCGATTACAGGTTGTTCAGTGACAGTCAGACTGCAATTCATCTTGCTAAGAACTCGGCGTATAATTCATGGACTAAACATATTCACTTGAGGTATCACTTCATTAGATCCTTGTTGGAGGATGGTCAATTGAAATTGGAGAAGATTGAGGGCAGCAAGAATCCTGTAGATATGTTGACAAAGCCGGTTGATGGAAAAAAGTTGAGCTATTGATCAACTTTAGTTCATTTGTGTTGAATGCTGAAATTGGGACTTTCAACGATCGAGGTAAAAGCTTTGGATACTAGGATTATCATATATAGAGATTACAATTTTTGTAATAGGTCTCCAAGTGGGAGATGTTGCTAATGGAGCCCTATTGCCGCAATGAATTCGATCCGCCCAAACGGGTCCAAAACTGGCCCAAACCCGTCATGATATATATATATATATATATATATATATATATATATATATATATATATATTGGGGTGTGTGGCTAGGGTTTGGATTGGCCGAGAAAAATAAAGAAAAAAATATATGTGGCGGCTGAAATTATTTTTGGCCAAAGAATCCTTTGTGCTGCTGCTCTCGGCCGAAGGCAAAAGGGATTGGCCGAAGGGAAAGAAAATAGAGGCTACTATTTTTCTTTGGTGCTGCTACTGTTGCTAATTGCTTTTCGGCAAAGGAAAGAAAAACTGCTGCTGTGTTTCTTTTGGCCGAAGCAAAGGAATTAAAGAAAGGGGCAGCTGCTAGTGGCTGTGGTGTTGTTTCGGCCGAATAAAGAGGAAGAGGCGGCTACTGTTGCTTTGGCTGTTGTTGCAGCTGAAGGAAATAAGGAAAGGGTAATCACTGTAACAAGAGGTTAGGGTTTGATTTTAATTCTTGTGTGATTATATTGTGATATCGCTTGTGGTTGAGAACTAGAAAGTTGTAATCCTCTTTTGATATAGTGGAAGTTTTTGATCGTGTCCCCATAGACGTAGGCACATTGCCGAACCACGTTAAATCTGCGTGTTCTCTGTCTCTGCTATTTTTCTCTTGGGTTAACTATTTGATTCCACTGGTTGTTGCATTGGTTTTATTCTGCTATTTTTGCTAACAGAGGGGGCATTAGAAAGCAGAAGACGAGCAATGGATCAAAACAAAGAAATAGCATAGATGGAGCCTGCGATATTTAATTTCTTCACTTGATTGACTAGATAAACACTTATATATGTAACTAATTATGAGGTAGTGTCCATCATGGGAACGCAAATATGTATTAACTATATTATGCTTGTTTCATTATGCCCTGATTAATGAAACAAGAGGGATATACCCACTGTTCTTATCCCAAAAAAAAAATGAGAAAGAGAGAAACTATGCAATCAAAATATACAAGTAGAGAGAATAAGCTGCTACTACAATTCACAATATTATCTAACATTATCCGAATTACAAAGGTAGAAAGGAAATATATATATATATATATATATATATATATATATATATATATATATATATATATATAACAATAGTACGTAACTTGGCTAGGTTGGGATACAATCACCTATTTAGACAAAGATAAGCTATTCAATATGTAAAATAGTACAAGTTATGATACCAAGTTAACCACTGAGAGACATAAGATAATTACAGTAAAAGATGAAGCATGCTCTAACTATATGTAGTTGGCTTGCTTAGGAAGTACGGAGCATCAAGTGGATCAACCTTGTCTCCCTGCTCCTATCCTCCATAACTGGGTGTGTAGAGGAAATCTAGGATCATGCTAGATAAGAAATAACTTGATCACGTACCCAGAAATAGATGTAAATAATGGTCATTAAAAGAAAAAAATTAAGTAAGTTATCAATACTAAACAAATAAAAACAAATATACTTGTTTTCAAACATGGTCACATGTTTAACCTTGAAATTATATAATTTTCTAGTTGGAACTAAATAATGAATGGTTCCATCTATTAAGAGAGTACACTATAAACTTGGACTTCTGTATGTTCACAGTAAAGGGCGAAAAGAGGTCATGGTATAAGCTAGATTTTCAAGTCACGGCATAATCTAGAATATAACTTCACAACATAAGCTAGATTATCAAATCACTCCATAAGTTGGATTATCAAGTTATAGCTATAGTCTGGATTATCAGCAACACATGTACTCTGATACGGCCATGACAAAAATTACTCTGATACGGCCACTTATGAGCCGCTATTTAGCGGTTAATACCGCTATTTAGCGGCTCAATTTTGAGCAATTGCATTAAAATTTCTTCTACAGAAGTATCTTCTCTTGTACTCTTCAATTTCTTAACTGTATTTAACTTCTACTTCCTGCAGTACTTTGATGTTGTAGTCTCGCCCGCTTTAGAAACTTTTCGGCGTTTGATTTCCTAGTCCAACTCTGGTTTTATGCCTTTTCCTTGTATAATTCTGATTACCTGCAAAAGACACTAAAAATACCCAAGTAGCATTTATTTATATACAAAAACAGATAAAGTATGAGAAGAAAAATACAATATATGATATTCATCACATCCCCACACCTATCTTTTTCTAGTCGTCGAGCAAAACCTAAACCTAAAAAGAAAAACAAAAATCCTAACTCACTTTCACAGGAATCGCGATTACACTTAGCACGTGCAACAAGCCTTTAAACCCCTAGGTTACCCTAGTGGACGAGTGTTGTCTCGTGAGGGTTTGTAGTGAATATACCCACAAAATTCAAGAAGAAAATAGATTAAGGAATAAAGAAAAGAAAAATAAGGATAACCGAAAATTAAGAAAAATAAAAATTTTATACAAAAAGAAAGAAAAAATCTTTTTTTATATTTTCGTCAATTGGCCTCACTAATATACAAACTTAAGAACGCATTTAGATTATTAATTTTTAAATCGAGCATCATATCAGATACATTTATCATTTTAATCAAAAATTTAAATCTTATCTTTCAATACCTACTAACAGATAATTTATTGGCTCCTATACATCTACGTGCATGTGTGATAGTTTACTTTGGTTTTTGGACTCCAACTCTAACTCATGATTCATCTCCTCTCTCATAATTTTTTTTTCTTTTTTTTTAAGAATATTTCACCTTTCATGCGAATATTCACGCTTGCTTAGGCGCAAAATACCCGATTACTTGGATCATACTCTTTCTTTTTTTTTTCACTCTTGAGGCTATTGCCTTAATACCAGGCGCACCCCATTATTTTATTCTCACTTTTTTTTTAAGAGAGAGAAAATTTACTCATTCGTTATTATCTTTATCCTTAACCTAATAAACTATTGTGAGGTGAAAAATAGATATATAATTGCCTCAAAACTACTGTTAGCAATATTTATTTTTCGGATTTTAATATTTTTTTCATAAAATTCAAAGTGTATCGTCCAATCTACTCTCATATCCAATTTCAAATCTAAATTTTGTTCCTTTATCTGTAATTAGTTTGATCTATTGATGAAAACAATTTTTTTTTTATCTTTTTAATCTTTTTGTTGGTCACCCTAAAAACTACCCAAAGTGTAAAATAAAGAAACTCAAAAACCTAAAAAAAATAAAATGAAATAAAAATAAAATCCTAAAAATCCTAAAAAAAGAAAAAAGAAAATAAAATAAAATAAACATCTCCTAATACACTCCCCCACACCTAAACTTGTGTATGCCCTCATACACAAATCATTGGTGTCGTCCTCTTTGCCTTCTACTAGATTCACCAGGTGCAGGACGTGCTCGTGCTGTAGAAGACTCACCCCTATCAATCTGTTTCAACCGGTGCCAAATTTTTCCAAGACCTTGCCAGACGACGTTGATTTGCTCGGTGGGATCAGCTGGCAAGTCTTGGTCAAAGAAGGCATCATCCTCCTCCTCTTGTGTCAAGTCAGTGGCATATATATCCTCGTTATCAGCATGTCTGTTCCAATCTTCTGGAACAGCAGCATGATATGTCACTAAAATATGTTCGGTAGTGATCAACACGCGTGAGGGTGCGTATGCGTCAAATTCGGCACTAGATATAAAGTTGCGACACAACTGTGTAATTAAACACGGCAAAGGCAAACTAGTCCTCGACCGCATCTTAGCATCAATAATAGTGTCGAGTAGCTGTGTGCACATACAGAAGTGATAATCTTGATGCATAATACAGTCAACAACATAAAGTGTGGGCGTGTAAAAAGACGACATATGTGTAATGCCCATAACATTAGTGTTGACCCAGCGGCAAGTTGCGTGAATATTGCGATAGAGTGTCTTGCTGTTGATCCCTTTATCACGTGTTATTTTGCAGTTTGGGCCCATCCGTGTAAGATAATCCTCAATCCTATTGGGAGTGTGATTCCCGGTGTGAAGGAAGATACCTGTAGAAGCCGAGATAGCCGCTGCGTTCATTTCATATAATTGGCCGCGCCAATGGAGGTCTATGGTTTTGTGATCGTCCGAAATATCGGATTTCGCAAAACTCGCATAAAATTCCTCCACCAACTCTGGGATGGAGAATGCATTAGATGAATAAATGAGGTAATTCCAACCCAGAGTTTCGATTGCAGCGACAAAATAAATACTAAATGCCGCAAAAATTTCTCCAAAAAACTTCTCACAAACAAATCTACCCATGATATCGTACTGTAATTATCAATTTGCAATCTGATCAACACAGTAAATGTAAAAGAGAGAACTAGTACCTCCTCTGAAGTTTCAGGGGGAAAATCCAAAGTTTGACCGCTGAATAGCAGTATATATCGCGGTTTGGCGGCTTGGAGTTCACGGCTGGCCGAGAACTTCGGGGTGATTGTCTACGCTGGTGATATGGACCTTTGAAGCACCTCTGGTCGAAGAAAAGTTGAAGATCCTACACTATCCTGCAAAGAGAGAAACAAAAACCAAAGGAGGAAGTGGGGAAGGAAGGGGGGCAGCTAGGGTTTTGGAAGAAATGATTTGGGGGAAGATGAGGGCTGCTTGGGTATATATAGGGATGGAAAATTACCATCAGCTCCACATCTTTCCCTAATTTTGCTATAAAACCCTGCATCACGTTAGTAACATAATATACATGCTATTATACACATGACTACATGCCTTTATGTATAGATTGGATCGTGAAGTGTCACGACCTCTACGTTATCGCTCACTCGAGATTCTAAAAATGGTTTTAATCTTTGAATAAATTACCATTTTTAGGATCCTCGATATCAACTGCACCGTGATGGTGCACTGTCCGTACTATATACGGTCCACTCCATCTTGACCTCAATTTTCCTGGGAATAAATGTAGCCTTGAATTATATAAGAGAACTTTTTGTCCAGGTGCAAATAACTTGTGAATAATTGCTTTGTCATGAAACACTTTTGTTTTCTCTTTATAAATCTTGGCACTCTCATATGCGTCCTGTCTTATCTCATCAAGCTCATTAATTTGTAATCTCCGCTGCTCGCCAGCTTTTTTGAGCTCAAAGTTTAGAAATTTGATTGCCCATAAAGCTTTATGCTCAAGCTCCACCGGTAAATGACACGCTTTTCCAAATATCAAACGATATGGAGACATGCCTAGATTAGTCTTGTAAGCAGTACGGTAAGCCCATAATGCATCAGTTAGCTTACGAGACCAATCTTTTCTATTATGATTTACTGTTTTCTCCAAAATCAGTTTGATTTGGTGATTGGAAACTTCCACTTGCCCACTAGTTTGTGGATGATACGGTGTGGCTAACTTGTGGGTAATGGAATATTTTCGCATAAGCGCCTCAAATGACCGGTTGGTGAAATGGGTACCATTATCGCTAATAATAGCTCGAGGAACGCCAAATCGAGAAAATATATTCTCTTTCAAAAACTTGACAACTACTTTGTTGTCATTCGATTTTGTGGCTATTGCCTCTACCCATTTAGAAACATAATCAACAGCAACTAATATGTATTGGTTTCCAAATGAGTTAGGTAACGGTCCCATAAAATCTATACCCCATACATCAAAGATTTCGACCTCAAGGATGGGTTGCAGAGGCATCATATTGCGCCGTGAAATTTTGCCAACGAATTGGCATCGTGTGCATGCTTTGCAATATTCCACGGCGTCTTTGAAAATAGTTGGCCAATAGAAACCACTCTGCAATACCTTTTCGGCCGTTTTCCTGGGACCAAAGTGTCCTCCACAAGCTAGATCATGACAAAAAGAGAGGACACTTTGTATCTCATCGTTAGGTATGCATCGACGTATGATTTGGTCTGGACAACATTTGAATAGATATGGTTCATCCCAGTAAAAGAATTTTACTTGGGATAAGAATCTATATCGATCCTGCTTGGACTAATGGGACGGAATCTCCTTAGTCACAAGATAGTTCACAATGTCAGCAAAGCATGGTTCGTGCATCAATGCAAACAGTTGCTCATTAGGAAATGATTCGTTTATGGGGCACAAATTAGTTGGAGCATTGGGCAGACGAGACAAGTGATCAGCTACTGAATTATCCGCACCTTTCTTGTCTAATATCTCAAGATCAAACTCTTGTAGCAAGAGGATCCATCGAATAAGCCTTGCTTTTGCATCTTTCTTGGTTAACAAGTATTTCAAAGCAGCGTGATCAGTATATACTGTAATTCGTGATCCAATCAAGTAGGAACGAAACTTTTCAAGTGCTAAAACGACTGCCAGAAGCTCTTTCTCTGTGGTAGAGTAGTTCAACTGGGCGTCATTAAGTGTCCTACTTGCATAGTAAATCACATGTGGCTGCTTGTTAATACGTTGACCAAGGACGTCACCGATAGCGTAATCAGATGCATCACACATGAGCTCGAAGGGTAAGCTCCAGTCTGCCGCATGAATAATAGGAGTGGTGGTCAGCGCCTTCCTGAGCTGCTCAAATGCTCTTAGACAATCAGGCGTGAAATTGAATGGTACTTCCTTGGCTAGTAAATGTGTCAAAGGCCTAGCAATTGTGCTAAAGTCTTTGATAAATCTTCTATAAAAACCAGCATGACCAAGGAAGGATCGTATATCTTTTACTGATCACGGAGGTGGCAGATTATTGATGAGGTCTACCTTGGCTTTGTCAACCTCGATACCGTTCTTCGAGATGACATGCCCTAGCACTATGCCATTTTTGACCATAAAATGACATTTTTCCCAATTAAATGTCAAATGCTTCTCATTACAACGTGTAAGAGCTAACTCTAGATGATGCAGACACTCTTGGAATGAATCTCCGAAGATAGAAAAATCATCCATGAAAATTTCAAGAAATCGTTCAACCATGTCAGAGAAAATACTTACCATGCACCTTTGGAACGTGGCAGGTGCATTGCATAACCCAAAGGGCATGCGTCTGTACGCAAAGGTGCCGAACGGACATGTGAACGTGGTCTTTTCTTGATCCTCCGGAGCTATGGGAATTTGGTTGTAGCCAGAGTATCCATCTAGAAAACAATAGAACTCATGTCCGGCCAACCGTTCCAACATCTGATCAATGAATGGTAAGGGGAAGTGGTCCTTCCTAGTTGCAGCATTAAGCTTCCTATAATCAATGCAGACTCACCATCCCGTCTGCAAACGCATCGGGATAAGTTCATTTGCATCGTTCTTGACTACAGTGATTCCGGATTTCTTAGGCACTACTTGAACTGGGTTTACCCATGCGCTATCAGAGATAGGATAGATAATCCCATTGTCAAGACACTTAAGAATATCCTTTCTCACAGCTTCTTTCATTACCGGATTCAACCTACGCTGAGGATCTCTTGTAGGTCGTGCATTGTCTAGCAAATGAATTCTATGCTGCACTATAGAAGGATTTATCCCCTTAATATCGGCCATACTCCAGCCTATGGCTTCCCTATGTGCTTTCAACACTGATATGAGTTTTTCCTTCTGAGCGTCAGTCAATTCTGCAGAGATAATGACTGGTAGTGTGTCGTGTTCACCCAAAAAAGCATACTTGAGATGACTCGGAAGGGTCTTCATCTCAAGCTCAGGTGGACACTCAATAGATGGTCGTAACTGAACTCGTGGCTCAGTCATCAATGGCTCAGGTGGAAGTTTCCATTGAGTGGAAGACACATAATTAGATGATTCATCGAATGTTTCCAAGAATACACTCTCTTCAACTAAACCATTCAGCTCATCAAAGAATTTCTCCTCTTGGTGTTCAACCCTTGGATCATATTCACTTCTAGGGGCTCGTCATGTGGATCACTTGGTTGGCGCCCTAGATTGAATATATTCAAGTCGAGTGTCATATTTCCAAAGGAAAGTCTCATCGATCCACTCCGGCAATTAATAACAGCATTAGAGGTGGCCAAGAATGGACGTCCCAAAATAACTGGGATACAATGATGTGGATTCACCACAGGTTGAGTTTCGAGGACTATGAAATCAACTGGGAAGATAAACTCCCCAATCTTAATTAAGACATCCTCAATCTCTCCCATAGGTGTCTTCACAGATCTGTCAGCTAACTGCAATGTAATCCTTGTAGGTCTCAACTCTTCCAGTCCTAATTGCTGGTACACCGAATAAGGAAGCAAGTTGACACTTGCTCCTAGATCTAGTAAGGCCCTTTCAATCACTGTAGTCCCTATAGTGCAGGAGACAGTAGGACTTCCAGGGTCTTTATACTTTACAGGTGCTGACTGAGAGATGATGCTAGATATGTTAGCAGCTAGGAAGACTTTCTTTGGAACATTGGTTGTTCTCTTCTTCGTGCATAAATCCTTTAAGAATTTTGCATAAGCGGGTACTTGTTTGATTGCATCAAGAAGAGGAACATTGACCTTAACTTGCTTGAATAACTCAAGAATGTGCTCCACCTGAGGAGAATTTTTCTTCAGTCGATTTGGATAGGGAGCCTTTGGTTTATAAGTATGGTCAATTGGAGGATCAGAATTAGAAGGATCAGATTCTTCTGTCGTGCCAGTGGGTAGATCGTGGGATGATGATGATGACGAATCTTGAGGTAATGATGGAATCATGGTATCAGGGAGTGTAGCTTGCCGTACAATAGGAGTGGAATCAGGTGGCATGGCTACGTGATTGTCAACCAGTTTGCCAGATCGAAGTGTGTGAATGGCATTAATTTGGTTGACATGCAACTGATTTAAATTTGAGGAACTGGCATTAGGATTTGTTATGGGTTGACTTGGAAAAGTGCCCTTGCCACATTCACTCATTTGATTTGCTAGTTGTCCAACCTGCTGCTCTACACTCTTAATGGATTGAGAGTTTACGAGCAGGTGCTGATCTGTTCTTTGAATGAAATCAGTTGACACTTTCATAAAATTCTGCATGTATGTGTCAAGGTTGGACTGAGACTTGAGAAGAGTTTCAACATTCTTCTCAAGTGATTGAAGTCGCTTTTCTTGATCATTATTAGACCCCTGTTGTGGATATGAGTGATTTTGTGCAGGTGGTCTATTCTGGTTGTTCCCATGATTTGAAGTATTTGGGTATTGATAAGCACCCATATTTGGTCTTGGGAACTGACCAGTAGCTGGAGGCTGCATGTTGGAGTTCGGGGCTCCCTCATATTGCCCTTGACCCCATGAGAGATTTGGATGGCTCCTCCAGCCAGGATTGTATGTTGGAGCGTATGGATTATTGACGGGTCTTTGATACATAGCATTAGCTTGCTCAAGTGTGGGACCCATAGGATTTACTAACAATGGACACTCCTCCATAACGTGGTTGGGAATTCCGCAATTAAAGCATGTGGGACTTGGGAGTTGATTCACTTGACCCACTGGTGGAGACTGAGCACTAGGAGTCTCCAGTGCCTCAATTCTTCTCATAAGAGCTACGATCTTTGCTTCAGCAGCTATAGAGCTATCGACGCTATGGATCCCACTCTTTTGGGCAGAAGTTGATATACTGGGCTTCTCAGTGGAACTCTCCCACTGCATAGTCTTCCATGATAAGTCCTCAAGAAAGTCCCATGCTTCATCCTCGTTTTTCCTCATAAACGCCCCTTGACACATGGATTCTAGAAGAGTTTTGGATGTGTAATCAAGTCCTTCGTATATGATTTGACACAACCGCCACTTTTCTATTGCATGGTGGGGGCATTGAGCTAATAAATCCTTAAATCGTTCTAAGTATTTCCAGAAGGGTTCTCCTGGCACTTGACAGAATTGATTGATTTGATTTCTGATTCGTGCTGTCTTGTGCGTAGGATAATACTTCTTGAGAAACACTGTAACAAATTCATTCCAAGTAGTGATTGAGTCAGTAGGCATACTGTACAACCACTTCTTGGCGTTATCCTTAAGTGCAAAAGGGATGAAGCGGAGCTTAATTGCGTCCTCCGATAAATTTTGCAGTTTAATCATTACGCACACTTCTTGAAATTCACTGATAAAGAGATATGCATCTTCTGAATCAGAGCCAGTGAATTTGGGAAGCATACTAATGTACTGCGGTTTTAATTCGTAGTGATTACCCGCTACGTGTGGAAGTTTGATGCATGATGGTAATGAAGTACGCAACGGGTAACATCGATCCTGAAGGATCGGATCGGCTGGTCCATCTTGTCTCCCATGAACAAATCTGATCTTACAAGTCGACCAAATTGATCACGGGTCCAATGTGGCATGAACCAGCGACCGTGAGTGTATGCATGAACTTCCTAAGCTAATGCAAGAAGTGGAGTGTGGTGGAGAGATAAAACGGTGGAATAGATATGATCAAATAAAAATGTGATTTCTACTGTTCCTAATTTTTTTATTTTTTTATTTTTATTTTTTAATTTTTCTACAGAACCAGGAAACAAAACTACAGAAACAGAGAAAAGCTGGGTTCAGAAAATACCTCCCAGGCCGCTAAATAGCGGTTTGTGCCGCTGAATAGCGGCTAAGCTATAGAGTTTGATTTGTGAATTTTTTTCGCTTGGTCCAGAGGCTCTTACAATCCGTTAAAGCTTCCTGTATCTGCAATATCTATTTACCGCACACTCACACACATTGTTAACCCGTAAAATGCTAGAAAAAGTGAGAAAAACACCGTTGATCCCCGCCAACGGTGCCAAAAACTTGATGTGTTATATTTACTGCAAGTGCACAGTATCGCTGTAGCGCTGTACAGGTCGTCTCACAGGGATCTAGGGTGTTTCTGTGTTCTTACTTTCTCTATAGTTCAACGGACTAACCAAAGGTTCTAGGTTGAGGTCAGATTAATCTAAGTAGCCTAGGATATAGAATCCACTAATTTCCAACCATGTTCTTACTTCTACTATTTTCTTCTATCATAAAAATTTAGTCTTTTTAGTTTAATTTTTACTTAAAGTGCCCTAAGCATGAGCTATCAAGTGTTGTGCAAGTATAGCTCATCAAAAGACGCTACTTCTTATAAAAATAAACTAATTCTTTTAGAAAATTCAAATAAAAAGACAAAGCCAGCAACCCCTATCCCTAACTAAGCATAGATTATCAAGAATCCTAATTCAAGTATAACCTATCAAAGTTCTAAACTTCGGGTCCATATATTTTAATCTTTCATTTGAAAAATCATGGCTTTATTAATTTTAATTAAGAAGAAAAATATTAGAAAATAATTGCATGGTCGATCTTAGCTTCATCTACATCCTAGAGCTGATCTAATTAGCTACTCATGATTTTTGCTAAGGAAGATCAAATTTAATTCATACAATGATAAACCCTAATCTAGAAAGCGGTAAACCCTAATCTAGAAAGCAGTAAACCCTAAATAGAATGCAATCAAATTTATGCACAAAGAAAATAAGAATCTCAAGAACAATGGGTTACCTCTGGACACGGTGTTGTGGCCGTCGACCTTCAGCAAAAACCCCAACTTTATTGAACAGAAAAATTCGAATACAAAAAGTTCAGAATTTAGTCTCCCGTCAAAATACAAGGGTTAGCCCATAAATAGGCATCGGAAACCAAACCCTATTTCTAGCAGAACCAAAAGACCTATCAATTTACAATTAAGCCCATAACAAAAATTACTCTGAAACGGCCACCTATGAGCCGCTATTTAGCGGTTAATACCGCTATTTAGCTGCTCAATTTTGAGAAATTGCATTAACATTTCTTATACAGAAGTATCTTCTCTTGTACTCTTCACTTTCTTGACTGTATTTAACTTCTACTTCCTGCAGTACGTTGATGTTGTAGTCTCGCCCGCTTTAGAAACTTTTCGGCGTTTGATTTCCTAGTCCAACTCTGGTTTCATACCTTTTCCTTGTATAATTTGGATTACCTGCAAAATACACTAAAAATACCCAAGTAGCATTTATTTATATACAAAAACAGATAAAGTATGAGAGGAAAAATACAATATATGATATTCATCAGTTTGGTAGGCTCACATTTGATCATCTTTGCCAACCTTCAATAAACTAATGACACTTTGATTTTCATAAATGGATCCTTAATTGTTTCAAGGCTTGTCGGGACTCCATATCAATTTCAATTACAGCTCATTTGTCCTCATTGGCAACAAGAGCTTATCTTCCTCCACTATTATCATTTTTGGTTGTAAGGAGGACAAGTTCTCAACTATAAGTTCCCATTTATAATCTAGGTAAACTAATCAGACCAGGGAAACTCAGAAGAGAAGATGGAGAACTGATTTTCAATAAATTGGAATAAAGGCTCAAGACATGGAGAGGTAAATTATTGTCACTAGGAGGCAAGTTTGTCTTTATAAAATGTCTAGTTATCTGCAAAACTCTTATTATCTCACATCCAATTTTGTTCTCCCCCATTGGATTAGAACAAAAATAGATAGAATCTATAGTCATTTTTATGGAGGAATTCTCAAGAGGGTATGTGTAAGTGCTATTTGGTGCATAGAGATAGACTTGCAGATCGAAGGAAGAAGGTGGCTTTGGTATTTTTATCCTTCACAGCTTTAGTTTGGCCTTACCAGCCAAATGATGGTGGAGGCACATTGGCCACCCTACTGGACAAATCCAACTCCTGAGTTGGTCAAAATACGGGCCTAGTATTTTTTGCAAAAGTTGTGCTTCTTTTCATTACCATGGATTTAAAGAATTACAATGATCTCTAAAATACAATAAAAAGAAAATATAAAACAAATGAGAGGACTTATATCACGTCTCTCTCTCTTCTACGAAAGGTGTGGATTCATGACGTGACTATGGAGCGTCAACCTTGTACTCTGTTAACGATCTGATACTTTGATTGGTCTTGAACATGAAGAATAAATGATGAAAACTTTTGGCCGGCGACTTCTTGTTGTTGGTCAGCGTCCTACATATAGAAAGTCAACTTAAAGATCTCAAGGGTCTCAAAAAAGATCCTCAGAACTCCTTTCTTTATCCCTATTTATAGTTTTAAGGATTTTCTTAGGAGATAAAAATGGAATTGCATCTACATATTTAACCTCTTAACATGTATTTGGATTTGAAATCTTTAATTTGGAGTGATTGGATATGATTGGAGTTAAAATTCTGGTAAAAATCAAAAGAAAATCCTATTTGAAAACTGAATTAACCCCGCTTTCATGAGACTGTCATCCCCGCGCAAGGCTATTAGCCCCACACAAGGCTGCAAGCCTCATGTGCGCAAAGCTATCAGCCCCGCATGCATGAGGTTGTTCACCCCGTGTGGCCTTATTTTTCTTGATTCCAAATTTTTTCTCCTCCTACAAGTCCCCCTCCAAAGTTTTTAAAATCTCGTTTGCTGATATCTAATAAGTTTTGAAATACTTTAGACTTTAGCTATTCAAATTTCCATCACATAAACTTCTTTTGTATGTTGGGGCTATCTTGCTTCGTGAGATTATTGCCAAGGCTCAAGGCATACTGGAGCCTACCTAAGCAAAGCAAGATGAGGTACTAAGAAGGCAAGATGAACTTGTTATGCATCATGGATAGCTTCAACAATAGGTCATCATGGATAGCTTCAACAATAGGTTAACATGCAAAACAAGGCAATCAAGAAAGCCAAAGGTCAAGCTACTCAGCAGCTAGCCATCAGTAAAGATGAGTTGCGCCATCAAGTATTACCATCAGTGGAGGGAACCCGTCACGAGGCCATTAAGGAGACAGAGGCTAGCTTAAGGGTGCTAGGAAATCCTTAACTCTCTTTTCATTGTGTCTTCCTCCACTTTTCTTCTTCTTTCTTCTTCTTCTTTCTTGCGAACAAAACAAATATTTTAATTAGTTTCAATATATTGCCTCATTTTGAAAATTCTTGTGTGATATGCTTGTGTCCTTCTAATGAATGTTCTGGGGCTTGGGGTTGATTTATTGAAAGAAGCTATTGTATATGGATTTTGTCGAGATTGTGTCACTTCTATAGGTAGTTTTTTTTAAATGATTTGCCTGAATAATGATGTAAAACATCTACTGCAAATGTACAGTTCGGTGTAGCATTGTACAGGTTGTTCCCACATGGATCTAGGGTGTTTTTTCATTTTCACTAATTCCTTAGTCCTAGCAGATTAATTACGGGTTCTAAGTTGGATTTGAATTAATCTAATTAGCCTAAGATATAAAATCCACTAGTTTCCAGCCATGTATTACTTCTATTATTTTCTTCCTATCATAAAAATTTGATCTTTTAGTTTTAATCTTTACTTAAAGTATTCTAAGCTTGTGTTATCAAGTGGTGTGCAAGTATAATGCATCAAAGATACAACTTTTTTTAGAGATAACCTAAATCATTAGATAACTCTATAACAAAGATGAAAAGTAATAGCCCCAAACTCTAACTGAGCATAGGCTATCAAGAAATCTAATTCAAGTATAACCTATTAAAGGATTAATCTATGAATTATTATAATTTAATCTTTTCATTGAAAAATCTTAACTTTATTATTTTATTTAGGAAGAAAACACTAGAAAGCAACTACATGGTGGATTCCTAGTCTCATTTGCGTCCTAGAGCTAGATTAAATTAACTACTCATAGTTCTAGTTAGCAAGATCATATTTTTATTCATGAAAGCAAAAAAATCTAATCTAGAAAGTAAGAGAAATCTATCTAAAAAGTAATTAAAATAATTAAATTTACAAGAAAGAACTTCTAATCAATGACGTACTCTAGAGCACGGTATTGCGGCCGTCACCCCTTCAGCAAGCCCTAGCCCTAATTTTATTAAATAACTGCAAGTAAAAAATTATATCATATCATATACCATAGATTACAAGTGTACGGCCAATATATAGGTTTTAGAGAATCAAACTCTAATTTGAGTACAAATGAGAAACTAAAAATTAAATCGAAGCCCCCAAAGAAAATTCACCCAGAGTGGGCCCTGGGGAGCTGCCAATTGGCGGCTAATGCCACCAAATAGTGGCATAATAGTGGAATATTGGCTCCCCTTTTTTTCTACCTGAAAGTTTGGTCCTTTTCTTTTGATATATATGACTATATTGGACTTTGGTCTTCTGTAACTTCATGATCTTGTAGCTTTGCTCACTTTAAACTTTTTTCTGGACTTGATTTCCTAATCAGACTCTGAGTTTATGCCATTTCCTTATAGGAATAGGTTTACCTGAAAATACACTAAAAATACCCAAATAACATTATTTAAATAAAAATATATAATATGGATGCTATAAATATGCAACATATGACACTCATCACACCCCCACACCTATCTTTTGCTAGTCCTCTAGCAAAACCTAAACCTAAAAAGAAAAATCCTAACTCACTTTTGCAGAAATCACGATTGCACTTAGCATGTGCAACAAACCTTTAAATCCCTAGGTTACCCTAGTTGACAAGTTGTGTCTCGTGACGGTTTGCAGTGAATACACCCACAAGATTTGTGAAGAAGTTAGATTAAGGAATAAAGAAAAAAGAAAAAAAAGGATAACCAAAAATCAATAAAATAAAAAAAAACTATACAAAAGAAAGAAAAATCTTTTTTTTAAAAAAAAAATTTCTTCAATTAATTTCACTAATGTACAAACTCAAGAACGCATTAAGCTTACCAATTTTCAAGTCAAGCGTCATATCAAATACACTTATCATTTTAATCAAAAAATTCAAATCATATCTTTCAATACCCACTAATAGATAATTCATTGGCTCCTATACATCTACGTGCACGTGTGATAGTCTACTTCGGCCTTGGACTCCAACTCTAACTCGTGATTCATCTCCTCTCTCATAACAATTTGTTTTCTTTTTTCTCTCTGAGGCATTACCTTAATACCAGGCTCACCCCTTTTCTTCTTCTTTTTTTTGTGTTGTTTAGAGAGAGAAAACTACTCAATCGTTATCATCTTTGTCCTTAACCTAATAAACTATTGTGAATGGAAAAATAGATGTATACTTACCTCAAAATTTCTGTTAGCGGTATTTATTTTTTGGATTTTAATCTTTTCATAAAATTCTTAGTGTATCTTCCAATCTACTCTCCTATCAAATTTCAAATCAAAATTTATTTTTTATTTTTAATTAGGTTGATTTATTGAAGAAAATATATAATAATTTTTTTTACTTTTATTTTTTTAGTTAGTTGCCCTAAAAACTACCCGAAGTGTAAAATAGAGAAACCCCCAAAAAATCTAAAAATAAAATAAAAAACCTAGAATAGAAACAAAAAATCCTAGAGAAGTAAAATAAATAAATAAAGAAAATACAAAACTCCTGATCCACTCCCCCACACCTAAACTTATGTATACCCTCATACACAAACAAAGGGTGGTAAAATAAATAAGAAAAGTATTATATAAATATTATACACTTATTAGAAAATTCAAACTGGTTACGATCTCTTGATCGCTTTCCATTCTTATTGTGTGTTCTTTTATGTTTTTATTTGGATGAACTTAGTCTTTTTTTCAATTTTGCATTTAATCTCTACATCTTGTTTTTTATTTTTCTCAATTTATTCCTACCCTTCTTTATTTTATTCAATAGTAAAATTTTGAAGTTGGAAATCGTAACTTTATCGTAATATTTGACCCGCTAGCATCTTTCATGACAGTAAGTATTTTGGTCTTATCAACATGTAAAATAATATACACATTTTGATGTGGCTGAATTATGAGCTCGATTTTGAATCGCTCTTTCAAATCATTAGATATCATGATCTCTTTCTTTTGTAGTTCCTTCCATCTTTCTAGTGTTATGGGCTTATCATACAGATTTTCTTCAGTACTGTCGTCAAAATTTCCAAAAGAAAATGCCATACTAGTAAACTTATCATTAGTCAAGTTATTATGAAGAGATAAAAATTATTCTTCAAAAATTTCTTCACAATTTTCATCAAAAGAATCAAATCATAATATGTCACTGATAAGCTCATCATGAGGCAAATTACCAAGCAAAATTTTCTCTTTATCACCAGTTTCTTCATAATTATTTTCTCAATGGTCTAAGTAGGTTGATCATAGTATTGAAGTATTGACTTATCTGCACAAAATTATTTAACTCATTTTGAATCATATCAATTTTAAAAGATGACTGAAGTGGTTGCTTGTTGGAATTAGATATGTTCAAACAATTAGATGGTTGATTTCCAAAAGGTTTAGTATGAGAAATCATTTTAAGAAAATCTTCCATATAAGATGTAGTTTGAGAGAATGATTTTAGCAATGTTTCTATACCTTTCTCTATTGTACATGCTTGCTCCTTAGTCTCATGATTATAAGCTTCCTTACCAAATGATTTCATCTCGAGCTCATGAGTGAAATTTGATGGTGGATATGATAGATCTGTGTACATATTTGATGACAGATATGAAGGAGTTGTAGGTAGATTCTCATAACATGTATATCCCGCTTCTAATCTTTTTAATCTTTCATCTAACATGTTAAATTGAATATCTTGTTCATGATTGAATTTAGAACATAAAGATAAATAGTCCATCAAGAAATGATCAGATGGAGGACTCACTTATACGACTCTTGATTATATGTAAAATCAGAATGATTCATCCATTCACAATTGTAATTTTGTATATAGCATGCGCTCGTAGATTCATGATATGTAGTGTGAACTTGATCACGACCTAGTCCTAGCGAACTTTCTATCCATGGACACTAATGATAATTATGTATGGATCACGACAATGATGGTAACCAGTTTGATTTTGAAACTTTTTTTTTGGATTTTTTTTTGAAAAGGTGGAGAGGGAAAGAGATGGAAAAGAAAAATAAAAAGTCGAGAATTTTTTTTAGAATCAAAGACCAAAACCAAAAAACAAGGAAAAAATAGGGCGGATAACTGAAAATTTGTAGCTAAATAACAGCAATTACCATTGTTAGCGGCAAAATCAGGGAGTTTAACTCCCTATTGTTTTACAGTGATCAGCAAATATTTCTCTGATCCCATTTAGCTTCCTGTATTTATAGTTTCAGGTCTCTTTACACTCAATACACACTGTTAACCCATAAAACGTTAAAAAAAGTAAGAAAACACCGTCGATCCCCGGCAACGGCGCTAAAAACTTGATGTGAAATATCTACTGCAATTGTACAGTGTCGGTGTAGCATTGTACAGGTCGTTTCTACAGGGATCTAGGGTGTTTTTGCGTTCTCACTAATTTTTTAGTCCTAACGGATTAATTACAAGTTCTAAGTTGGATTTGAATTAATCTAATTAGCCTAGGATATAGAATCTACTAGTTTCCAGCCATGTATTACTTCTGTTATCTTCTTTCTATCATAATAATTTGATCTTTTAGTTTTAATATTTACTTAAATTGTTCTAAGAATGTGTTATCAAGTGGTATGCAAGTATAACGCATCTAAGATACGACTTTTTATAGAGATAAACTAACTCGTTAGATAATTATATGACAAAGATGATAAGTAACAACCCTAAACCTTAACTAAGCATAGGCTATCAAGAAATCTAATTCAAGTATAACATATCAAAGTATTAATCTACGATTTGTTATATTTTAATCTTTTCATTGAGAAATCTTATTTTTATTATTTTATTTAGGAAGAAAACACTAGAGGGCAACTACATGGTGGATTTCTAGTTTCATCTACATCCTAGTTCTAGTTAACAATGACGGTGCTCGGATAAAGGATCATGAAAACCACAGACAGAGATATGACTGACATGCCTACGAGGTGATTTACCTGGATAATTGACAAAATCGATGATCGGATCAAGATTATGGGTTGACTCGCCTAAATAAGAGACAGAGCCAGTAATTTGGTCGGGATCATGAAAATCGCAGACAGAGGCATGACTGACGTGCCTATGGGGTGATTTTCCTGATAAAAGAATGAATCTATGATCGGGTTAGGATCATGGGTTGACTCGTCTGGATAATAAATAGATCCGATTTGAAATTTGGGGGTTGACTTACCTTGGGAAACAGACAAAGCCGATAATCGGGTCAAGATAACAGAAACAATATTTGTTAAAGTATGTATAGGAGGATCTGTGAGATAGGTGAGATGATCCATATTTCATTGTCAGAGGTATGAGCTTAACATGACACGTTTACGGCAAGTGTCTTTATGAGGTGATATAGATGAGATGATTCAAATCTCACTGTCAGATATAAGAGGTTAACATGATAAGTTTGCAACAAGTAGCAAGATTAAATTAGCTACTCATAGTTCTAGTTAGCAAGATCATATTTTTATTCATGAAAGCAAGAAAATCTAATCTAGAAAGCAAGATAAATATATCTAAAAAGTAATTAAAATAATTAAACTTATAAGAAAGAACTTCTAAACAATGGCATACCTCTGGAGCATGGTATTGCGGCCATCACCCCTTGAGCAAACTCTAACCCTAATTTTATTAAATAATTGCAAGTACAAAATTACATCATATCATATACCCTAGATTACATGGATACGGCCAATATATAGGATTCGAAGAATCAAATCATAGTTTTAGTACAAGTGAGAAACTACAAAATTATATCGAAGCCCCTGCAGAAAATTCACCTAGAGTGGGCCGTGGGGAACCACCGTTTTGCGGCTAATACCGCCAAATAGCGGCATAATACTGGAATATTGGCTCCCCTTTTCTTCTGAATAAAGGTCTGGTCCTTTTCTTTTGATATATATGACTGTATTGGAATTTGGTCTTCTGTAACTTCATGATCTTGTAGCATTACTCAGTTATAACTCTTTTCTGGACTTGGTTTTCTAATCTAGCTTTGAGTTTATGTCATCTCCTTGTAGAAATAGGTTTGCCTGAAAACAGTAAAAATACCCAAGTAGCATTATTTAAATATAAAAATATATAATATGAAGGCTATAAATATGCAACATATGACACTCATCAAATAACAAAGAGTCGGTTTGAAAAACTGAATTGTAAACTTGTGGATTTTTGAAGTGTAGAGTTGTGTAAGATGGAACTTGTTATGGGTATGGTGTGACTATAACAAGTTTAGTTTTGGAGTTTATTATGAGAGTGACTCTCCTAGAAGGCAGACAGAGCCAGGGTGATTTGCTTGGATAATAGACAGAATCATTTTGAGATTTGAGAGTGACTCGCCTGGATAACAGACAGAGCTGGTGATCGAGTTAGAATCATGAAAACTACAAACAGAGATATAGCTAACATGTCTATGGGTGATTCGCCTGATAACCGGCAGAATCAATGATCAGGTCAAGATCATGGGGTGACTCACTTGGATAACAAACAATGACGGTGATCGGATCAAGGATCATGAAAACCACAGACAGAGATATGACTGACATGCCTACGGAGTGATTCACCTGGATAATAGACAAAAAAGATGATCGAATCAAGATCATGGGTTGACTCACCTAAATAATAGACAGAGCCAGTAATTAGGTCAGGATCATGAAAATCGCAAACAGAGATATGACTGACGTGCCTATGGGGTAATTTGCCTGATAACAGACAGAATCATGATCGGGTTAGGATCATAGGTTGACTCGTCTGGATAATAAATAGACCCGATTTGAAATTTGGGGGCTGACTTACCTGGGTAACAGACAAAGCCGATAATCGGGTCAGGATAACGAAAACAATATTTGTTAAAGTATGTATAGGAGGATCTGTGAGATAGGTGAGATGATCCATATTTCATTGTCAGAGGTAAGAGTTTAACATGAAACGTTAATGGCAAGTGTCTTTATGAGGTGATATAGATGAGATGATTCAAATCTCACTGTCAGATGTAAGAGGTTAACATGATAAGTTTGCAACAAGTATCTTTATGAAGTGATATGGGTTAGATGGTTCAAATCTTGCTATCAATTATAAGAGCTTAATATGATAGGTTTTTGACAAGTGTCTTTATGAAGTAATATGGGTGGGATGATCCAAATATCACTGTCAGAGATAAGAGCTTAACATAACAGGTTCATGAAATTTTTAGGAAATTTCCAGTTACAAACATATTTGATATGTCTTTACTAATTAGGCTAGCCATGCTATTCCCTCAATATGATGAGTTGTTGAGGGTTTTATTTTGGCTTAGATGCCAAACGCTCCCTCTCTCCTTAGCATTTTTAGTTTTAGGTTGTTGATTTTATACTTTTACCCCCAGTATGATAGGGTTATCGAGAATTTTACTCTCTTCTCATTGCCATGGCAGCATTAGACGTTCATGTTTTTTACCTCAGCATGATGGGTTGGCAAAAATTTTCTTAGTTCCATTTGCTTTAACAGCATTAGGCAGTTCATGCTTTTTACCTTAGTATGATGGATTAGCAAGAAATGTGTCCTCTTCCCTTTGCTTTAACAACATTAGGAAATTTATGCTTTTAATTCAGCATGATGAGTTGTCGAAGATATAATTCTCTCTCCCCTTTGCTTTATTAGCAATGGGTAATTCATGCTTTCTCCCCTAACATGATAGGTTAGAAAGAAATTTGTTCTCTTCCTTTTGTTTTAACAACATTGGGTAGTTCATGCTTTTTGCTTCAGCATCATGAGTTATCGAGAATTTAATTTTCTCTCCCATTTGCCTTGGTGGCTATGGGTTTGTTGTGATAATTTTATCATGAGATTTTTAGTAAACCCCCAACTATCAACAGATTTGGTGAGCCTTTACCAGTCGCTGTTTACATTGGGCTAGTCTACTGTTCACCTCAGCATAATGAGTTGTCGAGGATTTTGCTTGGGCTTAGGGGCAAAATATTTCCTCTTCTCTTTACCTTTAATGTTTCAGGCTGTTGATGGTCATGCTCTTACCCCCAATATGATAGGGTTGATAAAAAGTTTTTATTTTCTCTTCCTGTTGCCTTGGCGGCATTGAGCAGCAAGAGTTTAAACGTTTTGTTTCTTTTCATTTTTTTATTTTTTTCTTTCTTTTTTTTTTTTCTGAAATTTTTATTTATAGCACTCATTTCGCTATCAAACTCTTGGAGTTGAAATAGCAATGCATAGGTTTGGAAGTGAAAGAGTAGAACTCTTTAAGAGATAAAAAATCTCTGAATCTCTTTATAAGATGAGAATCTCCATTCTTATACTAGACGTGGATCCTCTAAAGAGGTGTGTGGATCATCTCATGAGGGTCCCCCCTCTTTTTTCTTCTTTAGCCTTTTTGGCTTTTATAGGAGTTGTGGGATTTAAACCCTCATTAACTTGGAGATAATGGAGGTGTAACTCCCATTTTTATTTTCAATTAAATGAGGTGTAACCCCCATTTTAATTTTCAATTGAATGGGAGTGTAACCTCATTTTAAACAACTCATTAATGGGATGTAACGCTCACTTTATTTGGTGTTCATGTATAATGATTTTTTTTTGTCAACAGAACCTCCTCCAAAGTTTCCAAAATGTCTTTGACTTTTTGAAGATATTTTGGAATACTATGGATTTCTTTGTAGTTTGATAAAACTTGTCATTCAGTCAAAGATAAGTGTTAACTTGACAAATTTTAGAGGAATGGAATTTGGATTTGTCAGAGATAATTTTTAACTTGATAAATTTTGGAGAAAATAGAATTTGGATTTGTCAGAGGTAATTTTTTACTTGACAAATTTTGGTGAAAATAGAATTTTGATTTGCCGTCATTCATTCAGAGGTAACTATTAACTTGATGAATTCACTTTGTATTGATGTTCAGAGGTAACTGTTAACTTGATACATCATTGACTCTTCTTTGTATATTGTCCAAAGGCAAGCATTAACTTGACAATACAAAGTCAGTATTCAACTGCTCAAGTAGATTTTGCGACGAATGAATAATTTTATTGAACGGGATACAAGTAATTATTAACTTTCCTGATCAAATTGTATTTTCAGTTGTTCAGTGACTTGTAGTATAACAGCTCTTTTAATTGTCAGAGGTAATTTTTAACTTAGCAACTTTTGGAGAAAGAAAATTTAGTTTTGCCAGAAGTAATTTTTCACTTAGCAAATTTTGGTGGAATAAAACTTTGTTTGTCAGAGATAATTGTTAACTTGACAAATTTTAGTGGAATTAAATTTTGTTTTGCCAGAGTTAATTTTAAACATAGCATATTTTGGTGGAAGGAGCTTTTGTTTTGCCAGAGATAATTTTTAACTTAGCAAAATTTTGGTGGAAGGAAATTTTGTTTTGCTAGAGGTAATTTTTAACTTAGCAAATTTTGGTAGAAGGAAATTTTATTTTGCCAGAGATAATTTTTAACTTAACAAATTTTGGTGGAATAAAACTTTATTTTATCAGAGATAATTTTTAACTTGACAAATTTTAGAGGAAATGGAATTTTGATTTGTCAGAGGTAATTTTTAACTTGACAAATTTGGAGAAAAGGAATTTTTTTTAACAGAGCGCAACATTGTGAAAATTTGTGCTTCACGACTCTATGAAAATTTGTGTTTTAAGTTTTTTTTATCTCAGAGTCGTGGATTTCAAGCTTGTCAATGGTAGGAACTTACCATGACAAGTTAATAGGATTTTTAGCAAATCCCTAGTTATAAACGGATTTGATTATCCTTCACCAGTCATCGTATGCGTTGGGCTAGCCATGCTATTTTCCTCAGCATGATGAGTTGTTTGGAATTTCATTTGGGCCTAAAATGCCAACCTTTCCACTATCCATAGTCATAGAGACATAGGATTCATTTGGCGCTTCGCAACATGCTGGAACTCAGTAAGAATGAACTTCTTTTCAATTCTTTGAATAGTTCAAGATTTTTCCTTTCGGTTGAAAGTTAACCTTTTATCATGAATAATATTTCGTCAAAAATTTTCCATTGATTGGTATCATTATTTTATCACCATTCAGTTTCGCCAACCGTTATGCGTCATTGAGTAAATTGCATCAATGACAAAGGGTCCTTCCTATTTTGACTGGAACTTTTCTCTGGATTTTTGATTAGTTATGATTGGTTTTTTTACTGAAAAGACCAGATCACCCATCTTAAAAGTTCTCTACCTGACATTTTTGTTGAAGGTTTTGGAAATCTGTGCTTGGTGAAGTTCAATGCTTATCTTTTGTTTGCTATAAAATTGTAAATGATTGTTTATTGAGTTTTTTCAATGAAAGATTACAATTTCAACAGTTTTCTGTTTACAAAAAATGCAAAAAATCTAATTCTCTCTTTTTTAAAACTGGACTCTAGAGTAGCTGTGGAGAACGATCCTGCTCTCCGTTAACACTCTGTATAAAATTTTAGTTGGCGAAGATTTTGTGCTTTTGATAGCACCAGCACTTAACTAAAATAGCTCTTTTTTTATATTGATCTCCCGATGCTTTTTTCTGCCTAAACTTCTACTATTTGTAGAGGTTTGGAGACTTTTGAGCTGATATGACTGTCCAACTGTTGGCCTCCACGATCTGAGAATTAATTTCTGGCCTTTTGGTCAAGTAGATTTGTATTAAATCTCCTAAATTTTTAACCGACATCTTTAATCTTCTGGATCATAACTGAAATATAGAATGCGAATATCAGGCTTTAGATTCGTGTTTCCTTTAAATCACAACCAGAATGCGAATATCAAACTTTAGATTCACAGCTCCTTTGGTTACAATTGGGATGCGGATCTCAATTTTAGATTCGTAGCTCCTCTGATTACAATTGGAACGTGGATCTCAATTTTAGATTCTTGGCTCCTCTGATTACAATTGGGACACAGATCTCAATTTCAGATTTGCGACTCCTCTAATTACAATTGGGACACGGATCTCAATTTTAAATTCTTGAATCCTTTGTAATGGCATATTCGCTGCTGTGTAGTCTGTTTGGGTGTGATGATAAGACCTTCAGTTTCATTTGCGGATCAAGGATCGCGTCTCTGCTTCCATGAAAATTAAAGCACAACTTTGTGAAGGCCATGTCTTATGTCCTTTTTATATTCACGGATCTCTCTTTATGAAAGATGATCCCAATAAAAGAAAATTCTGCCAAAAAATGCAACTCTATGGGCCTCCCTTGTTAGCCCAATTCTCGAATCTATCTGCCTAAAGATCCATGTTTTGGCTATCTTGAGAGACAAAACGTGACTCTGTGAGGGTCGCATTTTAGCCTTCTTGGCTTTTAAGATGCGGATCTCTGCATGACAAATGATCTACGTGTTAGCCATTTTAAGCTTGAAATATGGATCTTTCTTTAGTTAATGATCCATATATTATCCATATTAGGTTAAGGTCTCCAATGAAGCGGTGAGAGATGATCATATTCCCCATTGATGATTTTAACACCAAACTCTAGGAGTTGAAATAGTATTGCAAAGATTTGGAAATGAAAGAGTAGAACTCTTTATGAGATAAAAAATCTCTAAATTTAGAAAGAGTAAGACTCTTTATAAGATGAGAATCTCCATTCTTCTTGTACTAGATGTGGATCCTCTCATAGAGGTGTGTGGATCATCTCATGAGGGTCCCCTCTCTTTTTTCTTCTTTAACCTTTTGGGCTTTTATAGGAGTTTTTGGATTTAAAACCTCATTAACTTGGAGATAATGGAGGTGTAACTCTCATTTTTATTTTTAATTAAATGAGGTGTAACCCCCATTTTAAAGGTGTAACCCCCATTTTAATTTTCAGTTAAATGAGGTGTAACTCCATTTTAAACCACTCGTTAATGGCATGTAAATGTCACTTTAGTTGGTGTTCATGCATAATGATTTTTGATTTTTTTTGTCAACAACTATCAAATTTCTAGTCATCACACAAAAAATTTCAATGGCTAATAAGAGCAGTAGAAGCAGTAGGATACTTATCACCGTCAACATGTTCAGCATCCTCGGCCCAATCCAGCTGCTAGTGAACGAGGATTGATCGATCACAGCTATAGTTCAGAGCGTACTAAGGGAGTTCGCTTGCTAGTGCAGGCTGCTCATGCTCGGCAAGGATACTAACAGATTCAATCTCTGCTGCCTAGCGTCGATCGAGTGTTTCCTTTAGTTTTTTATTTTTTTTTTAATTGGCTGAGGAAGTCTATTGCTCTTCTTTCAGCAAGTCTAGGTGTACTCCAATGATTTCTCCTTTTTTCTTAGAAATCGGGGAGAGTCCTTTTTGCTTTAAATTATATGGGTCGTAGTTCTTTACTACCATTTTCCCTGCAGGGATTGAAGTTGCGTCGATCAGAATTTCCAAAGATCCCATGGTAATTGTAGCCATATTTGCGGACACCTTTTTCTGTTCAGGTCTCAACTAGATCACTTTTGCATCTATGAGTGCTTGAATTTTAACTTTTAGAATATAGTAATCCTTCGTTGAGTGTCTAATGTTTTGATGGTAGAGGAACACCTGGGATCATTTGTTTTCCCAGCTTTCCCTGGCTTTCGATTTTCGAGCAAACTGAGCATCCCCTCTTTATTTAGTAGGTGAAAGAGCATGACTGCTTGTCCATTGTTGAAATCGTATGTCTGTTGTGCTCTAGAGAAATCTCGATTATTTTGTGGTTTTTGGTTCGCATCGGGTCTGATCGTCATTGCTTCCATTCTCTTAGAGCGGGATGGTTGTGACTATGGCCAGTTCATGGATATCCTCTTTTGAACACAATATTCATCGATACGTCTGATTATATTCTCTACTTACTGCCCTTATTTGACTAGATCTTTTCAAGTTTTGGACTCTACCGCTCCAATCTTAATTAGTATGCTAGTTTGGAGATTGTGCTTGTAAGTTTCTACTAGCGTTTTTTTTGACATGTCATGCGAACATCGCAGTGACATCTCTCGGAAACGTTCTGCAAAACTTTTTACAGTCTCATCCTCTTTTTGTATGTTTGCTAGGAGAGAATGGATTGAGATCTTCATGTCATCTTCAAAGAAGTGACGAAGGAATTTCTTCTCCATGTTAGACCACGATTTAATGGTCCCTGGGGGCAATTGCATAAACTATAATGCCTCGCTTTTCGTAGTGTGGATAGCTGGGACGTTCGGCCTCAAATGATAACTCAACAAGCCTTAATAATATTACAGCCACAAAAAGCAGATACATGAATAAAAAATAACCCTAACAATATTTTTTTCATCCAACGTAATCATAATAAGTTTTTTGCTTAAATAAATCCAAAAAAATATCTCTATAATAAAATTATCTTTAAACAATGGGAGTGTTTTAAATAAAACAATGTTACATGCCATATGCACTTATTACATTTTTCTAATGCGAAAGTACTCAACTAAAAAGAATCATTCACTCCTATAGTTTCGCCTGCTCCTTAAAGTTTGTCATGTTATACTCTATTTCTAATTGATCTACTTCTTGGTCAATATATGTACCTAGTCATACATAATCAGGATCGTCAGTAAAGTGATCTAATAATAAATGGTAAAAAATGATAGTGTCTCAGTATCATGAAAAGTCATATGCAAATCTCATATTTGAACATTTTATGTGTTCATCATTAGTTTTTTATAGTTAACATCTTTTAATTATGGTATTTGAAAATTTAGAAAAATATAAACTTGAGTAGTCTAAACACATCCCCAGCTACCCCGGGAAAATGTAACAAAAATATTGATCGGAGCCGATCCCAATCCCCAAGAAGGGAAACGGTGGCAAATTTTGATTGGAACCTATCTCGATCCGCCCAAAATGGAAAACATGGCAATTGTGATTGGAACCTATCCCGATCCTCCCAAAACGGAAAACAATGGCATAGTTACATCCAGCATCAAATTCATATGAACCTTAATTTCCCCTAATCCCAGTGTATGACGATTCCAGTGTCACTTATTTGATTTTGTTTAATGGATTGGTGATCAACATTAAATTTCAATATTCTGTGGCAATAATAGTATCAATAAATACAATATATAATACAGTAGTTAATGATCAACCACCAATCCCATATTAGAACAGTTTCCAGTGTCTTTTCAAATTTCCTTTCCAATATTCATTTTCTCAGTTTTTTCCACTTTTCGACTTGGCTTACTTCTTCTTTGTTCAATTTATGACAGGAATAAACCCTCTGAACACCTTAGTTATAATTCACTTTACACTTTTTGGTGCCTTGATGCCTGGTAAATAAAGCACCCTAAAACCTTATTTTTATAATTAAGAAATTCTATAGTAGCTCCATAACTAACTAGGCAAGTTGGGTTTGTGCTCAACCCATGCCCAACTGGCTTCAGTTCAGATAAGCATTTCAGGGCAAAATCCAACTTGAGTTTAAATGCCAGTAATATCTAAAACTAAAATCCAAACCCATCTTTGTATCGGATGCAGGTCATGCACTACTAACTGGCTTGCATCTGATTAGCAAAAAACTGGCTTGCAGCTGCACCCACATTGTTAGCAAAAATATAGGAATAATATCAATGTAACAACCAGCAGAATCTAATAGTTAACCGAAGAGAAAAATAGCAGAGACAGAGAACACGTAGATTTAACGTGGTTCGGTAATGTACCAACGTCCACGGAGACATGATCGAAAGCTTCCACTATATCAAAAAAGATTACACTACTCTAGTCTCTCAACCACAAGAGAGAAATCAATGGAATTACACAACCATTGAGATCTAACCTCAACCTCCTTGTCTTTGTGCTTCGGCTGCAACCTCAACCGAAGCAACAACATCAGCGACACAAAGCAGCAGCTGCAGCAACTCCACAACAACGGCAACAACACCACAGCAGTCGCACACAATTTTCGCACACCAATAAACCTAGCAGCCAAAAAACTATCAACCACAAATTTCTTTGGTACCATATTAGCAGCCAGCCCTTGATTTCCTTTGGCCGAAAATAATTTCACCCGCCACCTATTTTTATTCAACCACTCCAAACCCTAGCCACACACCCCAATATATATATATATATATATATCATAACGGGTTTGGGCTAGTTTTGGACCCGTTTGGGCAAACCAAATTTGTTGCGCCAATAGGACTCCATTAGCAACAATCTCCCACTTGGCAGCCGCTTCGATAGCAACTTTAACAGCCGCTCTCGGCCAGGCAAAATTTTGCTTTTATAGGGCCCACTATCGACAACCACTTTGACAACGGATTCGACAGTAGCTCTCTGTTGAGACTGATGTCAAGCCAATTTTTTTTTATTTTTTTAGTTAATGCTAGTTCCTATGCTGATGCTATTCCTAATATCTAGTTGTTAATTCTTAGTTCTAAAATTAATTCTAAACTAAAAAATAGTTCCTAATTACAAAAGTTTTTTGAAAATTTGAAAATTTTAAAGGAAAAATGAAAGAAAGAAAGAAAAAATGAAATTTTTTAAAACAAAATCGTTGAACTCATCATAAGTATCAAAACTAAGTTATCTTTATAAGCCATCCCCCAACTTAAAATACACATTATCCTCAATGAATCGATATATCTAGTTAATTAATCAAGAACAAGTAAAAATTTGAGAAGGAAAAGAGCATAGAAATTACCTTGGTCCGGAACTCATGATGTAACAGCTGCAAAAAAAAATTATTAGTACATAATATGCAATAATATACATAGTGTCTTTGTTTAATTCGTATCAATGAGATGTTGATTCACTAGATCGTGAGATTCCTTGGAGTGCTTTAGAAATTCCAAGTATTGTTTTAATCGTTTCTCATTTAATTTGAATATATGACCATTATTTGGATTTTCGATATCAGTTGTTCCATATGGATAAACAATTTTAACTATAAATGGTCCTATCCACCTTGAACGCAAATAGATGAAGGCTTGAATCATATAATAATACTTTGTCAGAGGGATGAAAAACACGGCCTGCGATATGTTGATCATGCCATAGTTTTATTTTCTCCTTTTAAATGCGTGAATTGTTATTGCATCACGTCTTATCTCTTCCAACTCATTTATTTGTAGCTTTCGTAATAGGTCAGCTGAATTTAGATCAAGATTTACTGGTTTGATTGCCCAATATGCCTTATACTCTATCTCTATAGGAAAATGACAAGTCTTCCCATAGACCATTCTATATGAAGACATACCTAAGGGTGTTTTATATGCCGTACGGTAAATCCATAAAGTATCAGTCAGTCTAAATGACTAATCTTTGTGAGACAGATTAACCATTTTCTCTACCCTATTGGCTAGCTCAACTTGTCCATTTGACTGTGAGTGATAAATTGTAGAAATCTTGTTTGTGATATGATACTTTTACATAAAATTTTCTAAGCCTTTATTAGAGAAGTGAGAATCCCCTTCACTTATTAAGGCTTTAGGAATTCCAAATTGGGATAATATATGTTCTTTAAAAATTTAGTAACAGTCAGTTGATCATTGTTTCTATATATTGCAGTTTCCACCCATTTTGAGACATAATTGACCGTATGAGAATACAAACATATTCGTAAGGTTCATTGAAAAAAAAGGCATACCTCGTATAAAAATCGTCATTTGTCTTGGCCTCCAATGATTCGACATTTCTTCTGCAATAAAAAAATTAATAATGTCTAAATATCAAGGAGTTCTTGTAATTGAAAATAGTTTCTCATCAGGGATTGAGACCCTAATTGGTAGCTTATCATTTTTTAAAGTTAGTCTAGGGAGGTGATTTGCAACTACATTCTCTACTCTATTTTTGTCCTTAATTTCAAAATCAAACTCTTGGATTAGCAGTATCCATCGGATTAGTCGTGCCTTTGCATCTTTCTTTGACAAAGATATTTGAGCATCAAAGATCTATAAAAACAACTATATGTGAGCCCAAAATATGAACGAAAATTATCAAAAGCAAAAACTACACCTAGAACTTCCTCTGTTGTAGTATAATTCGTCCGAGCGTCATTGAGAGTCTTGCTAACATATTAGACCATGTAGGCTTTTTAACTCTTTGTTGTCCTAGTACAACTCCAATTGCATAATCGCTTTTGTCACACATGATCACGAATGGAAGTGATCAATCTGGAGGTTGGAATATTGTCGTGGTGATGATCATCTCATTGAGGGTTTCTAAAGCTGTTTGGCATGCCTGTATCTATTCAAATTGCATGAAGGTGAGAAAATGATCTAACAATAGTACTAAAATCATTTGTGAATCTTCTATAAAAATTTGCATGTCATAAGAATGAATGTATGTTTTTCACGATTTTAGGTATTAGTATTTCAGAAATCGACTCAACTTTAGGCTTACCTACTTCCATCTCTTTAGATGAAACTATATGGCCCAACATAATACCTTTTGCAACATGAAGTGACATTTTTCCCAATTTAGGAGTAGATTTTTCTGTTGATACCTTTAAAGCGTAGATTCGAAATTAGTTAAATAAGATTCGAAATTATTTCTAAATAAGATAAATCATCCATAAATACCTCTAGATAGTCTTCAACTATATCGCTAAAATTACTTATCATACATCTTTGAAATATTGCGTGCGCGTCACATAATCCAGATGGCATTCTTCTAAAAGTAAATATACTAGAGGGACAGGTGAAAGTTGTCTTTTCTTGATCCTCTAATGCAGTTTCAATTTGATAATAGCCAAAATAATGATCAAGAAAACTATAAAATTAATGCCCAGCAACTCTTTCAAGTACTTTGTCAAGAAATGGTAATCGAAAGTGATTTTTATGTGTTACTTGTTTAGCTTCTAATAATTGATGCAAATACACCAACTTGTAGTAGTGCGAGTAGGTATTGTAGACACAAAAAAGAAAAAATAATAATAAAGAAATATTAAAAAAAGAAAAAGAAGAAAAGGGTGACCAGCACCCGTGGGGCGGGGTGCACCCGAGGGGTGCATCCCACGGGGTGCCACCCGCAGGTTGCACCCGCAGGGTTGCAACTGCTGGGTTGCACCTGCGGGATGCCACCCTCATGGTGCGCCCTTGCAGTGTTATCTGAGGGTGGTGTTATCTGAGGGCGATGTTATCCGATTTCGGTGTTTCAGTTATGTGGATTTGGCCCACGATAAGGAGTTTAAGGGAATAGTTACCCCTCGATCTTAGTATTTCTGTTATGTGGATTAGTCCCGGAATTTTGGGGAATAGTTACCCCTTGATCTATAAAAAAAGACGAGAAAAATTCCAAAAAGACAGAGTTTCCATAGCAGAGAAATTCTCAGAGAAAGACAAAGTTTCCAGAGCAAAGAAATTCTCAGAGAAGAAACTTTCGAGAACGAAGAAATTCTCAGAGAGGAGATTTCCAAATGAAGATAAACAGGGAGATAGAAAAATTCCGAGAGCAAAGTTCCCTCCCCTTCTCCTCCAGCCAGAATTTGGCATCGGAGAAATCAAGCGACGCGAAGTTTGGATCATCAACGAAATGAAGAAACAAGGCTACACCGCTGCCAGAACCAACAGAAATTAAAAGGGGAATATAAATCAATCATTCCCCATTCTTGTAATTCTGATTTTTTTCATGTAATTTTCTTTCTATTGATTTAATTTCAAAGTAAATTTGTAATAGAAAGAAATTTCCAACTTTTGGGCGTACAGGTATCATCTATCTATCCTCGTTTTTCATTACTGTTACCCCACTCCTTTTTGGAACAACTTGGGTTGGACTTGCCCACTTACTATCAACAATTAGATAGATGATACCAGCATCTAGTAGTTTGAATACTTTGGCTTTAAACCACTTCTTTCATGGCAGGGTTAAGCTTTCGTTGCATTTACCTAATAAACTTGGCTCCATCGTCCAAAGTAATGCAATGTGTGCAAATAAGGGGGTCCATATTTTTGATGTCCACCATATTCCATCCAAGAGCTCTTTTATACTTTTGAAATGTCGATAGTAGTCGCACTTCTTTATTTTCATCAAAATGCACTAAGATTACCACTAGAAAAGCTTCCTTAGGTTCCATTAGCGCATACTTTAGATCTTCAAGTAGCAGTTTTAGCTCAAGTATTGGTATTTGGATATCAGATGTTATCAATTTCTTTATAATTTGAGGTAACTCTTCATACACTTCTTTTGTTGGGATCCATCCCGTGATATTCGAACAGTGGGCATTAGTTAAATTTTTATGATTCAATTATATGTTCGAATTTGAGATATTCAAGGAAGTCATCGTTCACTATTAATGCCATCTCCAAAAGACACGCACAATGATACGATATCTCCTTCATCATGGATTTGTTCAATGTAATTAATGTCTTGAAATTGATCATTATCTATATTCAGTTGTTTGCAAACATTAAAAATATTAAGTTCAAGAGTCATATTTTCGAATGAAAATTTCACCATACCATTCATGCAATTTATAAGTGCATTAGCCATAGGTAAGAATGATCGTCCGAGGATAACTGGAATATGAAGACGCGAATTTTTCACGGGTCGAGTATCGATAACTATAAAATCTCCAGGGAAATAAAAGTTCTCGTTCTACATTAGAACATTTTCCAGAATGCCCTTAGGAAGCCTTTCCAATCTATTAGCTAGCTGTAGTGTGACTGTTGTAGGTTTAAGTTCTCCTGACCTAGGTGCTTGTAAACTAAAATTGCTTAAAGATTTACATTAGCTCCCAATTCTAGAAAACCTTTCTCTATATTATGTTGACCTATCACACAAGAAATAGCATAATATTTAGGATCCTTATAATTAAGAGGCATTTCAGAACCGAATAGTGCACTTACCTGCTATGTAAGAAATGCTTTATTCTGTACATAGTGACGTCTTTTGATAGTGTACAAGTCCGTCAAGAATTTTGTGTATGAGGGGACTTGTTTAATCACTTTTTGCAAAGGTATATTGATCTGTACTTATTTCAAAATCTCCAAAATATCAGCATAAGATGCACCAATTTTTTAAGACTTTAATCTTTGAGGAAAAGATATAGGTGGTTTATAATCTATGGAAGTGGGCTTTTTAAAATTATCATCTTTATATTGTTGCACTGAATAATTGTCCTGTTTCTCTTCAGTAGTTCCTTTTGAAATGGGCTCATCAAGTATCTTTTTGAAATGGGCTCATCAGGTACTTTACCACTTCTCAAATTTATTGCAGCAGTTATTTTAGGTATATCATTATTAATAGAAGAAGTAATAGCATTTATACCATTGACTTTACCTGAAGTACTGACTTTCGGTTGTGATGGTAGTTTATATTTTTCCTTCGTTTGCAAAGGGAAGAGGTGGCTTATCTATGAGTGGATATCACTGTATGCTCAAAAATTGAAGATTTCCTTATATTTCCAATATACTTTTGAATTACAGCAATAAAAGAAAATTACATAATAAAATTCTAGATTACAAGAATGGGAAAAAATAATTTGATTCCCATTTTAAATTTCTGTGGGTCTGGCAGTGGTGGAGCCTCATTGATGCACTCCGTTGACGATCAGAATGTCGCGTCGGTTGATTTCTCCAGAGAAGGAGAGGGAACTCTGCTCTTGGGATTTTCCCGTCTTACTATTTCTTTTCATTTGGGACTCTCCTCCTTCCGAATTTCTCCACTCTGGAAACTCCCCCTTTAGGGTGACTCCCCATCTTTGGACTCCGCCCACTTTTTATATATTAAGGAGTAATTGTTCCCCTCAAATCCGGGTCAAATCCACATAACAGAAACACCGAGATCAGGGTAACCATTCCCCTAAAAATCAGGTCAAATCCACGTAATAGAAGCACCGCGGGGTGAAGCTCGTAGTTGCACCCCACGGGATTCTCTCGCAGGTGGCAACCGCGAGTGCGCCCTGCGGGTAGCACCCACGGGTGGCTGCCCCACAGGAAGCACCCGTGAGTACGCCCAGCAGGGTGCACCCGCGTAACACCCTGCGGGTGCACTCCGACACTTTTTTTTTCTTTATTTTCTTTTTGTCGTCTACATAACCCCCTCCAAAGATTTTGAAATTTTGTTTTGATTTAGAACGAATTTTTAAACACTTTGGACTCTTTTAATTTTGGCTCTGGAGTCTTCATTGTGTAGCGTGATTTTATGGTGTACTGTGAACCATCTTCTTGAAATCACTATCTTGGAATGTTGTTATTGGAGGTGTACTGTTGAACTTTCCTGATGTATCAGAGATTGGTTCTAGTGAATTTTCTTGATGCTAGCTATTGTACCTATGCAGCCCAGCTAGACTTTTAATGAATTTTCTTGATGCTGGCTATTGTACCTGTGCAACCCAGCTAGACTTTTGCTTGTAGCTTTGCTTCAGAAAATTTATTGTCTGCATACAAAAATATTTTTGATGTCTTGTTCAGAGGCTGAGGGCATGATAGACAACATGTGATGAATTTGATAGACAGAGGTAATTTGTTAACATGTCTATGGAAGATGAGCAGAGGTATAATGTTAACGTGCTTATTAGATGACAAGCAGAGGTATGATGTTAACATGCTCATTAGATGACAAGCAGAGATATGATGTTAACGTGTTTATTAGATGACAAGCAGAGATATGATATTAATGTGCTCATTAGATGACAAGCAGAGATATGATGTTAACGTGCTCATTAAATAACAAGCAGAGATATGATATTAATGTGCATTTTAGAGGATAAGCAGAGATATGATGTTAACGTACTCTTAAGAGGACAAGCAAAGGTATGATGTTAACATGCTCATTAGATGACAAGCAGAGGTATAATGTTAACGTGCTCATTAGATAACAAGTAGAGGTATGATATTAACGTGCTTTTTAGAGGATAAGCAGAGGTATGATGTTAACGTACTCTTAAGAGGAAATGTAGAGGTATGATGTTAACGTGCTCATTAGATGACAAGCAGAGGTATGATGTTAACGTGCTCATTAGATGACAAGCAGAGGTATGATATTAGCATGCTCATTAGAATCCTAACCGTTCTGTGACATCTAGTATGACGGATTAAGAAAAGACAGAGGTATCATTAAATATGTCTTATGCTCCATTCTATTCAAAGTATTTGGTCATGATAGAAATGAGCTGACTAAATATAGGTGACAGTTAACGTATTTAGTTTTGGAATTTTCCTATTAGAGGTGACTGTTAACTTGATAGGGAGATGATTTTTGTCAGAGGTAATTTTTTTAACTTGACAATGTCAGAAACAAGTTCATCAGAGGTTGTAATGTTGGACTTGATGAAGTGTGAGTTTTCTTTTCTATCAGAGGTGAAAACTTAACATGATAATTTGATTTCATAAAGATAATTGATTTGATTTTGAACTCTAATGTCAATGGTATGATCTCAACTTGACAAATACTTTGGAGTGTCACTTGCTTTGCTGGAGAAAAATGACGAGAAAAGTGTTGCTGTCAGAGGTGAAATCTTAACGTGACAAAAGATGGATCTTATGGAGAAAAATGATTTAATTTTGTATTCTGGTGTCATCAGAGATATGATCTTAACTTGACAAATACTTTGGAGTCAATGAATTTGTTGGGAGAAAAGTGACAGAAAAAGTCTTGCTATCAGAGGTGAAATCTTAACGTGACAGGAGATTTATTTGATTAGGGTTTTTAGAAAACGCTCAGTTATTAGCCTTTACTAAGTACCATTTGAGCTGTGCTAGTCATGCTATTTCTCTCAGCATAGCAAGTTGTCAAGAATTTCGTTTGGACTTACATGCCAAACTTTTCCTCTTCCCTTTGCCTTAGTAGCTTAGGGCGATGATGCATCCTTGAAATCGATTAAGGATACTATTGTAATAGATTTGTCATGGGATTTTAGCAAACCCCCAACTATCAATGGATTTGATTAGTTTTTACCAACAGTTGGGCTAGCCATACTATTCCCCTCAGCATGGTGAGTTGTCGAGAATTTCGTTTGGACTTACATGCCAAACTTTTCCTCTACCCTTTGCCTTAGCAGCTTAGGGCAATAATCTATCTTTATAATTGAATAAGGATACTATTATAATAGATTTGTCATGGGATTTTTAGCAAACTCCCAGCTATCAACGAATTTGATTAGCCTTTACCAAGTACCATTTGAGTTGGGCTAGCCATGCTATTTCTCTCAGCATGGTGAGCTATCGAAGGTTTTGTTTGGGCTTATATGCCAAACGTTCCTTCTTCCCTTTATCTTAGCAGCATAAAGTGATTTATGCTTTACCCTCAGCATGATGGGGTTGGCGAGAAACTAGTTCTCTTACCGTTACTTTGATGGTGTTAGACAGTTCATACTTTTACCCGCAGTATGATAGGGTTTGCGAGAAACTAGTTCCCTTCCCGTTACCTTGATGGTGTTGAGCAATTCATGCTTCTTACTCCCAACATGATAGGATTGGCGAGAAATTTATTCTCTTCCCATTGCCTTAATGGCGTTGGACAATTCATGTTTTTACCCCAAGAATGATGGGTTGGCAAGAAATTTATCCTCTTTCTGTTGCCTTGATATGGTGTTGGGCATTTCATGCTTTTACCCCCCAGCATGATGGGATTGGTAAGAAACTTATTCTCTTTCTGTTGCCTTGGTAGTATTGGGTAATTCATATTTTTACCCCCAACATGATTGGATTGACGAGAAACTTGTTCTCTTCCCGTTAGCTTGACGATGTTGGACATTTCATGCTTTTACCCCCAACATAACGGGGTTGACAAGAAACTTCTTCTCTTCCCGTTATCTTGGCATTGTTGGGCAATTCATACTTTTACCCCAGCATGATGGATTAGCGAGAAATTTATTCTCTTCCCATTACATTGACGGTGTTGGACAATTCATACTTTTACCCCAACATGATGGGTTAGCGTTATTCTCTTCCCATTGCCTTGACAGCGTTGGGCAGTTCATGCTTTTACCCCCAGCATTATGGGATTAGCGAGGACTTCATTTAGACTTACATGCCAAATGTTTCCTCTATCCATAGTCGTAGAGATGTAGGATCTATTTTCATTTTGTGCCCCAAGTTGGGGTGCGAAGCTACACCTCAGCGGCGGCCAAAATTTCCTTATTTGCTGTGTTGACGAGGATTCAGATGCCTTCATTCGCTTAAGAATAATATTTCTTCAGGAATTTTTTATTAATTAGCATCATTATTGGCCAGTAGATGCCCTTTTTTTTAATCTGATCTTCTAATTTAGGTTCCTGTTGGAGAGCACCACAGGCTCCATCATGCACTTCTTTGAGCACTTCTTGTGCTTCTTGTCTTCATGGAACATCTTCATTTAATTGTACCTAGAGAATTTATACATGAAAGACATCCTTTTGAATTTGCAGATATCGTCAATCACGACATCTATTATTGGAAGCGGAAATTCATCTTTGGAGCAAGCTGCATTTAGATCTCTCATGTTAATGCAAATTCGGATCTTCCTATTCTTCTTGAGAATATAAACAGTATTTGCTACCCATTTAGAGTACTTTTTTTGTGAAGCTTGATTGTATAAGCTTCTTAACTTTATCCTTGGTCGACTCCATTAGCTCTGGATGGAGTCTTCTTTGACACTGCTATACTAGTTTTTCAACTGTATTAATATTTAGTCAATGCAAAGCAACTTGAGGATCTTGTGGGTTTGGGGGGTTTCATCACCCATGTTCACTTGAACCACCTATTCTTCGATAGGTGGTTTGCGTTGTTCAAAACGTATGCTCCATTTGGTATCAAGATGTTTGAATAATGCTTCATCTTGAGAAAGAGTTAGCTCATCATTTTCGTCTGGAGTAAAGCTGACAAGCATCATATTCGTAGCTAGCCCGTTGGATAGTACCCTCAGACTGATATCTGAGTCCCTGTTGTAATTTTTTGTATTTTGGTAGATCCCATCATTTATAACCGGCGTATCAGGTGTCGTGACATATCGCAACTCCTAGTCAGCTTTGTGATGGTAATCTAATTCTTTCCTTTCAAACACGAAGGAGCGAAGCGGCTATCAATGCTATTTGCTACGTGCAGTACTCCCCAGGTGCGCGGGTGCGCGGGCACGAGCACATGCACAGAGCTTTGCAGGTGCGCTCCATCGGCGCACACAACGTTCTTGCAGGTGCGAGCATAGACACGCATACAAAGCTCCATGGGCGCGATCTTTGTCGCACGCCCAAATTTAAACCTGGCATTTAGACGATATCATATCTCATTTTCTCCATCATTCGGAATAATTTTGGTCCGTAATGATTAAAATTTAGGGGCTTCTTGATTTTCATCTTCAGTATCATCGAATAGGATTGCATATGGTCAAACCCTTTCAAAGAGAATGAGTTTTATTTAATCGACCAATTGACCAGGGATTTTGGTATATTGGTTAATATAACCAGTAGTGATAGATGACTGCGACCAATATCAATAAGTCCGCATGATGTTCTTATGATGCAGGACATGAATGGCCATCGCTCTAATAACTGTTTGGTAAACCTTTGTCTTTCTTGAGCTGGTTGAAACTGAGCTTTGAGTTATTTAAGTCTCAAGCTATTTGACCCTCAACTTTGATGAGTTGGAGGTGACATGAGAGAATTATGCCCCTACTCAGGCAATCAAAATATAGACAGTTTCATTGTAAATGTTGTTGCATTTCACAATAATATTTTTTTTTAGAACGTGAGCATTATCCTAGTGAAATAGACACGACGGTCATGAGCCTAACAAGAAACTTTAATTTTTCAGTGTGCTCAAACCTGACGTTATCATCACATAACTTTGATTTAGAGAGAGTTTCGGAGAGGAAGCCTCTTTCATGTGTCTTATGGACTAAATGACCTTGAATATAAGGCTTGTGCTTTTAGCCTTTGATGCAACATGGATGCAACGCTGAAGATGTGCCCATGTGATGATTTGAACACATGAATACCAACCCTGTCTCCTGTGGAGTGAGATATGCGAGTGTCATGACAAACCTCGAATGTCATCTGAGACATGCGAGTGTTATGACAAGCCTCGCACGCAAGCTGAAATATACAAGTGTCATTTTAAACTCTAATTGAGGCTAAAGAGCTCTTTTATGAAACTTGGATCGCTTGAGTTGCACATTTTCATCTTCAAGATTAATGTTTATCTCAGAATAAAGCTCCATTGGTTTGGTTAATTGCCTTACTACAAGCCTCACAATGATATGAGGAAATGGGGATGCCTTGGAAACTATGTAGATCTCCTTCACCACCCCCATTGAATACTTAATTAATTCTTGATGTAGAGGAAAAGAATCAATTCTTTGGTGATGTGCTTAGCCTGCATCTGACTGAAGTATCTTCAGATACTGAGAGAATAGTTGTCCCTTTTTTTTTCTGAAACATCCAAATATTGTTGCAGTTCACCAAATTGGTTGTTGCTTGGATGATGGATATAGCCTCATATGGCGGAATCGACTCCAGCATTCCTTTGTAGGAGTTTGTTCACTTTCCCTTCACATAAGAGCTTCTATAGGGTTAGGAAAGAGAGCTCCTTCTTCATGTTGGACTATATATTCTATGGATGGCCCTAATCAATCTTATCATACTAAGCCGTTGTAATAAGAATAAGTTATCTCACTATGCATGTGAATGAGAAGTAGCTTTGGTCTTTCCATGTGGCATAACTCATCATCTGATTTGGTCAAGATTGGGCTGAGCCTTATTCATGATTTTATTCATACCAGGCATGATCTGATTCATACTAGGTTGAGCCTCGCATCTGACTGCTTGAGCCTTACAACCAATGCGGGCTTCAAAATTTATGAGTATTCTTTGACGATCTCGAGTCTGCCTTTGGGTTCAACTTGAGTTTGAGTTTGACCCATATTTGTTGCACGAACAGTGAAGTATCATCATACACCACGAGCGTTAAATTCTCACCAGAGAAAATTTGATTTGATTTATCTTCAATTGATGTTTATTCTGAATACATTTCCTAATATCGAAGATAATTGTTCCATGATAAAACATCTTTCCCTAAATTGGATGTATTTGAATTTGTGTATAATATTTGAGTTTGATGTTTTGACCTTTTTTTTTTAATCCTTTTGAGTGCTGGTAAATATAACTAATCCAACATAGTTAAATATGCCTTTTCGACGAGTTACACGCGGGTCGAGCTACCCTGATAGCTCGCCGGGGGTGCAGGGGGCTGTTAATTTCCTTATAAATTTCTTCAAAATAAGAGAGATCTATGCATGGGAAAGATTAGTACGCTGACAGATCCGTGTGTGTGCACATAGGGAGATCCATTTTTTTTGGCACCCTGCGGGTTGCAACCCGTGGGTGCATCCTTAGTTGCAATCCACGGGTGCACCCTGTGGGTTGCAACCCGTAGGGTGCACCTCGCGAGTGCACCCCGCGGTTGCAACCCTACGAGTGGCATCCCACACACCGCATGATTCTCTCTCTTTTTTATTTTTATTATTATTTTCTTCTCTCTTTTTCCATGCACTACTGCAAGCGCTGCTCTTAGCGCGGGGGCCCAGGTGGGCTCTACCCGCGGGCAGCAGTTTTTTTTTATGAACACCTACAGGTGCGTTGTGCCTTCTGTGCGAGCAAAGGCAGGGGCTCTAGGTTCTCTATACGGAGTAATTCTAAATGCCTCTTTTGTAATGTTGAGATGTGTCCGTTGGGTCTTGTGCCTTCTCGGTGATAGGCGATGACGTCGTATCCTTGATTAAAAGCGATAATGCCTTTTTTTCCTTTTTAATTTTTTGACAGACGATAACGTCTTGTCTTTTGTTATGGGTGATGATGCCTCATATTTTTAACAGGCGATGATGCCATATCAATTTTGGTGGGCGATGACGCCTCACCTTCTTTCTTTTGAAGACGATGACGTCTTGTCCTTTATTTTGGGCGATGACGCCTCTTAATTTTTTTAACAAGCGATGACACCTTGTTAATTTTAGTGGGAGTTGATGTCTTATTTTTTTGATAGACAATGACATCTTGTCTTTTATTATGGGTGATTATGCCTCATATATTTTTTTAACAAGCGATGATGCCTTGTTAATTTTAGTGGGCGATGATGCCTCACTTTTTTTTTCGGTCGTCACCCAGTGATGACGCCTAGGTTCAAGCCAAAGGAACTTGATGATCGGATTGTACTGCCGAGACTCCCACTATTGCCATCAATTCTTGTACGCCCGAAAATTGCAGATGTCCTTACGTTGCCAATAGACTTCTGAATTACAACAATAAAAGAAAATTACAGATTAAAATTTGAGGTTACAAGAATGGAAAAAATTAATTTGATTTCCTTTTTAAATTTCAATGGGTCTGGTAGAGGTGGAGTATCGCTAATGCACTCTGTTGACGATCCGAACGTCGTGCTGGTTGATTTCTCTGGAGGAGGAGAGGGAACTCAACTATTGGAATTTTTCCGTCTCCCTGTTTCTTTTCGTTTAGGACCCTCCTCCTTTAGAATTTCTCTGCTCTCGAAACTCCCTCTTTAGGGTGATCCCCCCGTCTCTGAACTTCTCCCTCCTTTTATATACTGAGGAGTAATTGTTCCTCTCAAATCCGAGTCAAATCCACGTAACAGAAATACCGAAATCAGGGTAACCGTTCCCCTAAAAATCTGGTCAAATCCATGTAACAGAAGCACTGCGGGGTGAACTCCGTGTTGCACCCTGCTGGATGCTCCCGCTGGTGGCCCCTGCGGGTGCGCACTGTGGTTAGCACTTGGGGGTGGCTCCCCGCGGGAAGCACCTGCGGGGGTGGCTCCCCGCGGGAAGCACCCGCGGGTGCACCCCGCGGGTAGCACCCACGGGTAACACCCTGCGGTTGCACTCCGGCAACTTTTTTCTTTTCCTTTTTTTGTCGTCTACAATAACTAAAAGCTGTTACAATCTGACTATTGATTATTTACTACAACTGAATAAACTGCTATTATGTTTGGATCATTTGATCCATTCTCTTCTGTATCTGTAAGAAATTATCCTTAAAATTTCTTTTCAGTGGTGGTTGGTATACTGAAGCTTGATTAGTAGGTTGGACGTATTATTGAGATGGATTAGTCGGTGATTTTTTTTTTATTAAATTAATATTGATGATTCTACTTCTCCTGAAGATTTAGATGATTCCTCTAACTAGGATTATATATTTGTAAATATAGGTTGTTTGCTAGATAAGGAACAGTGCTAGAGGCATTAGTTTGTTCATTCAATACTTCAAGTAGAAAGTGTTGGATATTCATGAGTCATGTGTCCTTATAATTCGCAAATATCACAAACTTCTAGCACTTCTTCTATTGTCTTAACTATTTTAGTTTTCTTTGCAAGTAAATTTTCAAATTTTTTTAGTGATGGAAATTAATCATGTAGTTATATCTTCAGTTTCTCCCAATTTAAGAAGTCCGCCTCTATTCTGAGGTTTCTCTTTCAATTGGTGTCTATACGAAATATCCTCAGTTTTCTAGGCTTAAAATTTTTTGGCAAGTGAATCAAGGTAGTTCAATACTTCCTCAGCATCTTTATTTAAGAAATCAGCATTACAAATAGTTTATACAAATTGCATGGTGGTAGTATTTAACCCTTGATATAAGGTACTTATAGTCCTTCATATATCGAAACCGTGATGTGGAAATGAGAGTAGCAAATCTTTAAATCTATCCTAACATTTGAGCAATGGTTCATCATCTTTTTGCCGAAAGTTGAGAATTTTCTTTCGCACTTAATTTGTTTGATGTGAAGAAAGAATTTCTTTAAAGTTCTCTTTGCATCTCATCCCATCTTCTTATCAAAGTAGGACGTAAAGAATGTAGTCATTTCATTTTATTATCCTTTAGGGAGAATGAAAAGAGTTTAAATTTAAGTTGCTCTGTTGTAATGCTCTGAAGACTATTGGTAGAGCAAACTACTTCGAATTCTCGTAGGTGCAAATATGAGCTCTCTGAATCTGTCCCATAGAATTTAGGCAAAATTTGAACTACTCCTGATTTAATATCGAAATGACCCATATTCAAAGGAAATGCGAGGCATGAAGGTTGGGTAGTCCTATCTGTTGTAGATAATCTCGTAAAGTCCTCATATTACTTCCATGATGGCTATGGTTATCATTTGTATTATCATCTCCAAATCCATTATTATTAATATTAATATTATTATTATTATTATTATTATTATTCATGTTATTATTATTATTAGTGCTCATGTCGTGAAGTGTTTGGTGGATTGGAAGTGTGTGCGGATTTGAGTACGATCAAATTAGTCTACCATTTGAAGTTCTCCAATTGGTCAAGCAAATTTAGAGCCACAAAAATTAATGACGTAGGAACCGTAATCTATAATAAAGTGTAACATAATAGTATGATCCCGGCAATGGTACCAAAAACTTAATTGTGATCTAAATCGTACACTCTCAAGTGCAAGAGATCGACAAGTAGTACAAGAGTAGAAATCCAAGATCGTTTTCTCGAGGATCATTTTATTATTGTGTGACACTTAGAACATATTATGAAATTAAAAAGAAAAAGAAAAATCAAATTTTTATTAACTAAAAACTAAAACTAAAGATGAAAATTTACTTCAATTAAAATTATCAGTCATATGGATGTAACTCCCCTATAGGATAATTTATTGGATATATAATTAAAACTAATAAAGATAAATCGCCCTCTCCATCCATGTTTATGAGTCACCTGCTAGCTCCCGTGAGGAGCAGGGAGAGGAGGAAAAAGCCTCCTCTTGTGAGGAGCAGCCACCCGCCGACCTCTCCATCCATGTTTATGAGTCACCTGCTGGCTCCGGTCCCACCCTGGCCGCGAGATCCTGCTAATCAACCTCGCCGGCCGGCCTCTTCGACATGAAGCGCCATGGCATCGCCCTCTCCTTTGCGGATGGATCTCTCATCTGATCGCTGGTGGCACTGCATGGAGCGAGGAGGGTCGGACGCACATCGGAGGGTGGTGGATGGTTTTCAAAGCTCGTCAATCTCGTGTATTGATTAATCTCCACCCGTAGAACTGCTTCACTTGTGGAACTAGCATTAATATGTTATGAAGTTCATATGTGGGTATAGTCCCATATCAGATAGAACAAGAAAAGTTTATAGATTTAAATATAGAGTTGGGAACTCTATCTATCAATTTAATTTTTTGGATCAAACTAGTTCTCAATTTTGTATTTAGATGTAAGAGCCCGATGTTTCTCCTCACAAACAAAACATATATAGGTTTATGGTCAGCATAAAAATTTTTCCAGCAAACATCTGAAATGAAAACTATAGCTAGGGATGAGTCCCCTCAAAGATGATGCTTAATATGTAGCAAGGAAGTGCCTAAGAAGCATGGAGGAAACAAATTCTTCCAAACTTTTTAGTATACAAGAGAGTGGAGAGTTCGACACTGCAAGTGCTTCTCATGTGCAAAACAGTGGCAATTCTCACTCTCAAAAGCTGGATAAGCTTTGTAGATAAGCTTTGTCGAGAATGGTTGCTTAAAGGCTCTTAATTTAAAAGTGAGGATGGCATCTGAAGCTAATGGTGTAAACAATGCTTCCATGCCCTCTAAAGATGCCAAGCCTAAGGCAAAATCTGAGTATCTTTCTGCTGCAAGTTTGGTGGCAGCAATCGAAACGACAAAAGAACAAGAAGCCCAATCCTTTCTGTTGAGTACAAGAAGGGCCATGCCAGCTGCATCGTTGGTGTCCCCAAGCCCACTGTCCTCAAGGACCCGAATGGCCACGAAAATCGCCAATCCATGGAGCTTTGAGCATACCAGTTAAGATTTGTGCACAATGATTAGATAGTAAATAATAGAGAAGAGAAAGAGAGAAAACAACATAAAGATTTTACATGGTTCGGCAATGTGCCTACATCCATGGGGCAGCGGCTCAATTTCCACTATATGAAAATAGGGTTACAATATATATATATATATATATATATATATATATATATATATATATATATATATATATATATATATATATATATGCAAACCCTAATGATGTACGGACAGAATTACAATATTACCCATGTACCGTACAACGGGGGGCTACGCCCTCCGCACCCGTCAACCTATATGCGACTACCCACAAGGCCGGTTATTTTTCCTCTTCGGGAGCCTTATTGGGCCCCCTCCGCTACGAAACAATCTGGTTTTCTTCCAGAATTAAGAACCAACTCCAATAATCTCCACCTTGGCCATTAATCTGCACCTTAGGAGAAAGAAACCTTGAGGTCCACCTCAAAATAACATAGGTTGGGGAATATCTCCTCTTTAGCAGTTGGAGACATTAATCAAGTCCAAGTAATACTTGAACTTGTCGATTGTAATTGGCTTTGTCAACATGTCTACTGCATTATCTGATGTATGCACCTTCTCAAGTAACAGTTCTCTTGAAGTAACCAATTCTTTTATCTTGTGAAATCTAACATCAATATGCTTGGTTCTTGCATGATAAATCATGTTCTTTCTTAAGAAGATGACACTCTGACTATCACAATACAACTTAACATCATCTTGCTTGATTCCAAGCTTCCTGACAAGCCCTCCTTAACCACAATGTTTCCTTGGCTGTCTCAGTTGCCGCCATGTACTCTGCTTCAGTTATGGATAATACTACAAGTGACTGCACCAATAATCTCCAATATATGGCCCCCTGCGAGTGTAAAAACATAATCTGTATAGGACCTCCTGTCATCCAAGTCACCTGCATAATCTGCATCTATATATCCCTGAACTGAAACATCATCATATTGCCTCTTAAACATTATCCCACACTCCTTTGTAACTCTCAATTACCTGAAAATCCACTTCACAACTTTCCAATGCCCTTTGCAAGGATTTACCATGTACTTGTTTACCACACTGCATGTGCTAAATCTAGTTTGATACACACCATTACATACATCAAACAACCCATTGTACTAGCATAAGGCACCATTGATATCTCTACAATTTCTTTTTCAACCTTTGGACACTGATTAGTAGACAATCTAAAGTGATTTGCCAATAATGTACTCACTGGTTTTGCATCTGACATATTAAATCTCTCCAACACTTTCTTCAGATAGTTTTTCTGAGACACCCACAATTTTCTGGCATTTCTATCTTTGTTGTTCTCTATGCCAAGAATCTTCTTAGTAGATCCCAAGTCATTAATATCAAACTTACTGCTCAACAAAAACTTCAATCTGTCTATCTCATTCATGCTCTTAGAAGCAATGAGCATGTCATCCACATACAACATCAAGAAAATATGGGAATCATTCTCAAGAGTTCTGTAGTAAACACAACAATCATACTCACAATGATTGTAGTCAATCTGAATCATGTAGGAGTCGAAATTCTTGTACCATTGCCGTGGAGACTGCTTAAGCCCATCAATGACTTCTTCAGTTTACACACAAGCTTCTCTATTTCTAGTTTCAAGAATCCTTCTGGCTGCTCCATTTAAATCTGCTCCTCCAAATCACCATGAAGAAAAACGGTCTTCACAACCAACTGCTCTAGCTCCATATCAAAACTGGCCACCATTGCCAATATAATCCTGATGGAACTGTGTCTCATAACTAGAGAGAAAATCTCATCATAATCAACACTTTTCCTGTATGAGTAACCTGTAGCTACCAACTGAGCTTTGTATCTTTCCCCTTTTTTCTCTGACGTTGCTTCTTTCGTTCTATAAACCCACTATAAACCCTCTTACACCCTATCGGTCTCTTTCCCTCTAGAAGCTCCACCAAATTCCAAGTATCATTATGCAATGACTCAATTTCTTCCATCATAGCCTCCATCTATTTACTTTTCTCTTGACTACCAACTGCATCTTGAAAAGTTGTAGGATCGCTATTGCTGGTAATGAGTGCATAAGAAACTGAATTCTCCAATCCATACTCTTGATTACCAGTAGCTTGATAGTGTGGCATGATCTCTCTGTGGCTATACTATGATGCTGCTCCTCTTCTGAGCTAGAATTGTTTGCTCCCTAGATATTAATCTCTTTGTTAGTATTGTCTAGCTCCACTTGTACCACTTGACTCTTTCTACTTCCTTTGCCTAAACTGATCTTCTCTTCATCTAGAGAAGTTTTAAGTATGAATGCTTCATCAAAGACTGCAACTCTATTGATTACCATCTTCTTTGTTTCTGGATCCCAAAACTTGTACCCCTTTACACCTTTCACATAGCCTAAAAAGATGCACTTTCTTGATTTGGGATCAAGCTTCAATCTCTGATCACTAGATACATGCACATAACTAGGACACCAAAACACTCTCAATCTAGAGTAATCAACTTTTCTACTTGTCCAAACTTCCTCTGCAACTTTTCCATCTAATGCTGCCCGTGGTGATATGTTTATAACATAACAAGCCATATTTACTGCTTCTGCCCAAAAACTCTTCAAAAGCCTTGCATTTAGCCACAAACATCTGGCCCATTCTTCAGTTGTTTTGTTCATTCTCATTGCTATACCATTCTGCGACGGTGTCTTGCGAACTGTATAATGTCACTGAATACCATACTCCTCACAGAATTTCAAAAACTGTGAATCTGTGTACTTTGTACCGTTGTCTGTCCTGAGATACTTAATCTTCCTGTCCGTCTGATTCTCTACCTCTGCTTTCCACAATCTGAACTTGGCAAAAGTTTCAGACTTGTGCTTCATGAAATACACCCAGACTTTTCTAAAAAAGTATCAATAAAAATAATGAAATATTGAGATCCACCTTTTGATGGCTCCCTTACTAGTCTCCAAACATCAGAATGCACATAATCAAGAATGCCCCTTGTCTTCTGCTTACTCGCCTTGAACTGTACTCTAGACTGCTTTCCAGTTACACAAAACTTACAGAACTGCATGATTTTACTCCCTTCAGCAAATTCCTCTTGTGGAGCTCAATCATACCATGCTCTCCTATATGTCCCAGTCTCAATCATACACCGTATCATCTGACTCTGATTCTACTGTAGCAACTCCACTGACAACTATACTCCCTAACAGTTTGTAAATATTCCCTGCTAACTTCTGACCCTTCATTCTAGCATAGCCCCTTTCTTCACTGTCAAGACTCCAAACTCTACCTTATAAGAGTATTCATTGGTGTCTAAAGTATCCAAAGAGACTAGGTTCTTTCTCAACTCAGATACATACCTAACATCACCCAAAGTCCTCACCACACCAGCAAACGTTTTAATTTTAATTGACTATATTCTAATGACCTTACATGATGCATCATTACCCATTAGAATAGATCCAAAATTAGTTGATCGATATGAATCAAACCAATCCTGGTGCGAACACATGTGATATGAACAAGCTGAGTTTAGTACCCAAGAGTCATATAATATGTCAAAGTTACCTGTAGAGACTGATAACATGTTGCCATCTCCAGAATCCGTATCTCCTTCTGCAACACTAGCCGTGTTTGAGGACCCATCACCTTTCTTCTCATCATCTTGCTTCTATTTAGGCAGCCCTCTTAAAATGGCCCATCTGATTGCACTTGTAGCACTTTACATTTTTCTTGTTCTTATTCCTGGACTTCGATCTATAATTCCCTTTATTAGAACCATCTCTATCCATCTTTCTCCCATGATCCTGGTTGCCCATGGTGATCAACCCTTCACCCTGAGAACTTTCACCAGTATTTAGTTTTCACTGGTTGTAGGCCAGCAAGACTGATGTGACCTCCTCCAATTCAAGAGTTTCTTTTCCCCATGTTAATGTCGTCACCAATTGATCGTATGAAGGAGGGAGAGAGGTAAGTAATATTAGTGCCTTGTCTTCGTCATCAAACTTGATGTCAAGCTGCAATAGATCGCTAATAATCTGATTGAACTTGTTGAGCTATTGAATCAGATTTGTAAGGGATTTCGACATATAGCAACTCTCCAATTTCACCCAAACCTCTACCGGAGACTCTAGATCCATGACGTGATATATAACCTCATCCACCAAACAAGGCCAAATTGTACCCACTGCTCACGTCTAGAGCTCTTCCTAATCGACATCTGGCATAGCATCTGCATTCTTCCCATATAGCACCTTGACCATCCATTGTTGCGCCAACAAATCTTTCACCCTTCACTACCATAGTCCAAAATTTCCAGTTCTATCGAACTTCATCACATCGAACTTTACAATCGAAGAACTCGCCATCTGAAGTTGGTGCTCTGATACAAGTTGTTGAGATTTGTGCGCAACAATTAGATAGTAAATAATCGAGAAGAGAAAAAGATAAATTAATACAAAGATTTTACGTGGTTCGGTAATGTGCCTACATCCACGGGGTGGCGACTCAATTTTCACTATGTGAAAAATAGGTTTACAATACACACACACAGACAAACACACACACACACACACACACACACACACATATATATATATATATATGCAAACTCTAATGATGTGTGAACATAATTACAATTTACTCCTATACCGGGCTTCCTCCGCTACGAAACAACCTGGACTTCTTTCAGAATTAAGAGCCAACTCCAACAATACCCTGCAAGTTTGGAGATTGGTAGAGGACAGCAATGTCCAAACCATCCTGCTGCTGTTGGCTGAACCATGATTCTTACTATCCATTATTCTCTCCAAAAAGAGGCTGCCACGAGCTCAGTGAATGCTCGAATCGACCAGCATTCAGAAGAACTACCATGAGATCCTACTGAACAAACCAGCAGCGCCACCCCCGCCGTTGAATGCTACCACAGCAATGCTGCCACCGCCTCTGGTGAATGCAACCCCAAACAGCCTCTCTCCATTCTCTCAATCTTCATCGCCTCTGGTGAATGTAACCCCAAACAGCCTCTCTCCATTCTCACAATCTTCATCAGTGACAGCCATGGTGATGTACTAGAGAAAGCTAGAGTTACCAAGTTGGCCAAGGCCATAGGTCGGAACTTGAGGGTCCATTTCAAGAATACGCGCCAAATTGTTTTTGCAATCAGGAACTCGCCTTTGACCATGGCCAAAAGGTATCTTGAAGATGTTATTGCGTACAAGCAAACTGTTCTATTCCGAAGATTTTGCGGTGGTGTTGGCCTAATTGCCCAAGCTAAGAACTGCCATTCCAATGGACGTGGATGTTAACTGCGAAGTCTGCCAAGTTTATTCTAGATTTGGTCAAAAATTCTGAAAGCAATGTTGATTTCAATGGCTTGGATATAGATGCACTTTACACATCTCACATCCAAGTGAGCCACGCCCAGAAGAAGAGTGAGCCACGCCTAGAGGAAGAGGCACTGGACATACTGTGCCCATGGGCGGATCAATCCATCCAAAGCTCTGCGAAATACACCATCTTAATTCTTTGCAGTAGCATTTGCTATCATAGCTTAAATTGAGGAAGCTAAAGGAGTTTTGGTCTGTTTTGGAAGTACTAACACCAAACAATTTTATCCAGACCTCTTTCATCTCTTGCCTTTAGATTGGTTTTGTCATTTTAGCAAAGTTTAAATAAAATTCATGTGGAGAGGCCAAGCACTGAAGAGAATGACTGAGAATTTAGACAGTTCTTGGTCAATCTCGGCTCAAGGAGGTGTGAGTAGTCTTCTCAAGTTCTGTAGTAGTTGCAATTGCTGCAAAGAAATCATCAGTTCGTGCTTGAGAGGTTGATGAATAAGAGGTATTAGACTGGGTGATGGAGCTCGAGCAGCATATACTAGATTAAAATTGACAAATTACAATGCAGCTGGAGAACAGTCTCAGCTCACAATTTCATCAACTACATTCAGAATCGTGAGCTCGACTTGAATTGTACTGGGACTCTATCGAGGGAGGATGATGCTGCCTCAACACTAGTTCATGTCGGCTCTAGAGTGACAACACTCGATAGATGCTCGGATAACACAGACTTCGAATCTCAGGACTTTGGTAATCAAGGGCCTGCTAGTACTGCTGCCATCACTATGGTTTCTAAAAAGGATCCAATGCAGCTTGAGTGGATCGAGAATGGCATAGTGTCATGAGGAGAGATGTATCTTTGAATATAGAATATATCTTTGAGTTGTTCTAATTAGCCTAGAATATAGAATCCGCTCTTCTACTTGTTAGCAAAAATATAGGAATAATACCAATGCAACAACCAGCGGAATCAAATAGTTAACCGAAGAGAAAAATAGCAGAGACAGAGAACAAGCAGATTTAACGTGGTTCGGCAATATGCCTACGTCCATGGGGACATGATCGAAAACTTCCACTATATCAAAAGAGATTATAAGTCTCTTTCTCTCAACCACAAGAGAGAAATCAATGAGATCACACAGAATACAAGATCAAACCCTCACCTCAAAAGGAATACAATTTTGTACCTGTGTAACAGCCACCAAAACACCAAAGAAAGCACCCGAACCCTTCCTTTGTTCTTCGGCCTAGAATTGCAGCCGCAACAACGCAAAGAACCAGCCGCTGACCAATAGAAAACCTTGGCCTCTTCCTTTGCTTTCGGCCAAAAGCAATTGGCAGTAGCACAAGGAGCCGCCTAAACCTAGGAAATTATTTCTCTCTTTGGCCAAAAATAATTCGCAGCAGCCACCTAATTTTTCTTTTTTTTTTCTTTCCGGCCAATTCAAAACCCTTGCACACAACCCCAAATATATATATATATATATATATATATCATAACGGGTTTGGGCGGGTTTTGGACCCGTTTCAGTAGACCGAAACCCGCTGCGGCAATAGGGCTCCATTAGCAACAATCTCCCCACTTGGAGACCTATTGCAAAAAAATTGTAATCTCTATACATGATAATCCTAGTGTCCAAAACTTTTACATCGATCGTTTAAAGTCCCAATTTCAGTATTCAACACAAATGCACCAAAGTTGAGCAATAGCTCAATTTTTTCCCATCAACCGGCTTTGTCAGCATATTTGCAGGATTCTTACTGCCCTCAATCTTCTCCAACTTCAATTGACCATCCTCTAACAAGGATCTAATGAAGTGATATCTCAAGTGAATATGTTTAGTCCGTGAATGATATGCTAGTTCTTAGCAAGATGAATTTCACTTTGACTGTCACTGAACAACTTGTAATCCACTCCATCAAAACCCAACTCATTCATCAATCGCTGCAACCAAATAAACTTCTTACTTGCTTCTGTAGCTGCCACATACTCAGCTTCTGTCGAAAATAAGGCAACAATTGATTGTAATCTTGAAATTCAACTTACCGCTGTCCCTCCTACAGTAAAGACATAACATGTGGTGCTCCTGCCATTGTCTCTATCACCCGCATGGTTCGAATCTACAAAACCTTGCACATCAATGTTATCACCCCAAAAACACAAACAATACTTTGAAGTACCTTTCAAATACCTGAAAATCCACTTTACCACTTGCCAATGTTTCTTTCAAGGGTTCTTCATGAATCTACTCACTACTCTCACGGCATGTACAATATCTGGTCTTGTACTCGCCATTGTATACATAAGACTCCCAACGACCGATGAATAAGGCATATTCTCCATGTGTCTCATCTCCTCATCTGTCTTTGCACCTTGCTCTTTTGACAATTTAAACTGACCACCAAGAGTTGTAGTTATCAATTTTGCATTCTCCATATTGAATCTTTCTAACACCTTCTTGATATATCCTTCCCGAGATAACCACAATTTCTTCCTTCTCTTATCTCGGGTACTTTGCATTCCAAGAGATTGCTTTGCATCACCCATGTCCTTCATAGAGAATCTCCCTGCCAACTTCCTTTTCAGATCATTAATCTTCTTCATGCATGTACCTGCCACAAGCATATCATCTACATGCAAAGTAAGTATAATAAATTTACCATCCTTAAACTTTTGCATATCTAAATTATATCTGGCAAAATCCGAATCCAACATAAACTTGTCGAACTTCAAGTACTATTGTCTCGGCGCTTGTTTCAACCCATACAAGCTCTTTATCACTCGACATATCTAATTCTCCTTTCCTTTATCTTCATATCCCTCCAGCTGTTCCATGTGTATTTCCTCCTCCAAATCACTATAAAGAGAAGCAGTCTTCACATCGAGATGTTCTAAATACAATCCTTTCACATCCATAATACTTAGTATTCTCCATATTGAATCTTTCCAACACCTTCTTGATATACCCTTCCCGAGATAACCACAATTTCTTGCTTCTCTTATCTCGGATAATTTGCATTCCAAGAGATTGCTTTGCATCACCCATGTCCTTCATAGAGAATCTCCCTGCCAACTTTCTTTTCAGATCATTAATCTTCTTCATGCATGTACCTGCCACAAGCATATCATCTATATACAAAGTAAGTATAATAAATTTACCATCCTTAAATTTTTGTATATCTAAATTGCATCTGGCAAAATCCGAATCCAACATAAACTTGTTGAACTTCAAGTACCATTGTCTCGGCGCTTGTTTCAACCCATGCAAGCTCTTTTTCTGTCGACATATCTAATTCTCCATTCCTTTAACTTCATATCCCTCCGGCTGTTCCATGTGTATTTCCTCCTCCAAATCACCATAAAGAGAAGCATTCTTCACATCTAGATGTTCTAAATATAATCCTTTCACAGCCACAGTACTTAGTATTGCTCTGATAGAAGTCATCTTAATAATAGGTGCAAATATTTCATTGAGGTCAATACCTTTTCTCTGACCGTATCCCTTCACCACAGATCTAGCCTTGAACCTTTGTGTCCCTCATGCCTTATGTTTTACCTTATATACCCACTTGTTATGCAATATTTTTATCTTTTTCGGTCACTTCACCAATTTCCATTTGTGATTCTCCTCCAAAGAAAACATCTCATCACGCATGGCTTGCTCCCACTTAAGACAAAACTTATCCTGCAAAGCCTCTTAGTAACTCTTTGGTTCTCCTGCATCAGTATACAAAACATGATATAAAGGAAGACAAAGTTTTGGGTTGGCTTCCTTATCTTCGTGCTCCTCCTCAAAGTGGGAACAATCTCTGATGAAGTACTAGAACCATCTACTTCAGTCAGTGGCTCTCTCCTGTTCGGTCTCATCTGAAGCTTGTGTATTCTTTGGTGTAGCCATTTCTTCCCCTTCAGATGTAGGTCTTTCTTCCTTTCTTTTATCCATGGGATCCATTCCATCCTGTAACTCATCCAGCTCTAAGTGCTCTTTATCAACTATTTTCTCACTCTTACTCTCCATTCGGCCATTATACATACAACCCTCATTTAATACTACATCTCTACTACGAATCATCTTGTTATGCTCATAATCCCACAAGCAATAACCATATTCGTCGCCACCATATCCAATGAATGCACACTTCTAAGATTTAGAATCAAGCTTCTTTCTCATCTCATGATCAACATGTGCGTATGCTATACAACCGAACACCATTAAGAATGAATAATTCACAGTCTTAGTAGACCACACCTCCTCTGGAATTACTCCATCTAAAGCACCAGCTGGACTCCTGTGGATCAGATAGACTGTCGTATCTACAGTGGCTCCCCAAAGTTACAAAGGTAAACCTGCATGTAGTCTCATACTCCGAGCTCACTCCAAAATGGTTCTATTCATCCTCTCAGCCATGTCATTCTGCTGCGGTATTCTCGGTACAGTTTTTACTCTCCTGATCCCCTGGATAGAGCAATAGTCATCGAATTCCCTATTGCAAAATTCCCTACCATTGTCCGACAACTAACATTTCACCTTCAAACATGTTTCATTCTTAACAAGAGCTTTCCATACCTTGAAGATCTTGAAGACATTGGATTTTTGCTTAAGTGCAAACACCCATGTTTTCCTGCTTGCATCATCTATGAAAGTGACAAAATAAGAATTACCTCCAAGAGACTTCGCCGAAAAAGGCCCCCATACATCTGTATGCACCAACTCCAATCTCTCGTTTTTCTTCTCCTTGCCATCCTTCATAAAACTAACTCTTTTCTTCTTTCCAAATACACAGTTCTCACAGAAATCAAAGTTAGCATCTTTTATATCTGTCAACTTACCTCTGGATTGCAATAACCTTATGCCACTCTCGCTCAAGTGACCAAGTCTTTGATGCCATAAGATAGCCTCTCATTCTTCATAGTGGCCAAAGAATGAGATTTGATAACCTTCGCCATCCAACTTGCTAACAGATATCAAATTCTTCTTCAAATATGGTATGTGACTGACCTCATGTAAAAGCAACTTTCCACCATTGTGCAACTTCAACTGAATTGTCCCTTTACTGACAATCTTGCAATCCTGCCCATTACCAGCAGTCACTTGCCCAAAATCACCTGGGACATAATTCTCAAACCATTCTCTGCGAGCAGTGCAATGGAACGAAGCCCCTGAATCCACAAATCACAGATCTGCCCTTGATTCTGTATGAGCAGAAAAGCACAAGTCGTCATACTTTTTATTTGGATTCACCACATTCGCTCCTTCCTTATCTTTGTTTGGACAATCTTTCTTCATATGACCCTCTGTCTTACATTTCCAACCCACTAACCTTTTCTTGAACTTCCCCTTAGATTTTGATCTTCCTCTTTGCTTCGACTCCCTGCTTAAACTTCTACTTCTTTCCTTCCTTCTGTCATTATCAACAGACAGAGCAGTACTTGTAGAAACTGTGCTCTCACCTATACTCTATTTCATCAATTCATCATTCATGATTGTACTCACAACATCATCAAATGAACAACAGTATTGGAAGCATTGTTAATGGCCATAACAATATTACTCCAACTATCCGGTAACGAACACATAAATATCAAAGCTTTAATGTCATTAGCAAAGACAAAATTTAAGGATTCAAGTTGTGCCCATAATGTGTTAAATTTGGTCAAATGATTAACAACTGAACTATCAGAAGGCATCCTCAAGTTGAACAATATTTTCATTAGAAACAGTCTATTTGAAGCAGATGACATCTCATAAAATTTATCCAATGTTCACGTCAAACCTAAAGTGGTTTTCTCCTTGGAGACGTTGAACACAACCTGCTTTGTCAAGCACAATCGAATCTGCACCAAAGCCCTCCTGTCCAACAATTCCCACTCGCCATCTGTCATCTTTTCTGACTTTTATCCAAATAGTGGTTGATGTAAATTCGATTGATATAAATAATCTTCCATCTGCAACTTCCACCATTAGAAATCTGTCCCATCAAATTTTACAATCTTTTCCTTCCTATCTTCCGCCATAACTCCCACTCAAAATCAACACCGATCTGAGTAAAATTTGACCCGAACTAGGGCTCTGATACCAATTGTTAGCAAAAATATAATTATAATACCAATGCAACAACCAGCAGAATCAAATAGTTAACCAAAGAAAAAAATAGTAGAGACAGAGAACATGCAGATTTAGCATGGTTCGGCAATATGCCTACATCCACAGGGACACGATCGAAAACTTCCAGTATATCAAAAGAGATTACAAGTCTCTTTCTCTCAACCACAAGAGAGAAATCAATGCGATCACACAGAATACAAGATCAAACCCTCACCTCAAAAGGAATACAATTTTGTACCTGTGTAACAGCCGCCAAAACACCAAAGAAAGCACCCGAACCCTTCCTTTGTTCTTCAGCCTAGAATTGCAACTGCAACAACGCAAAGAACCAGCCGCTGACCAATAGAAAACCTCGGCCTCTTCCTTTGCTTTCGGCCAAAAGCAATTGGCAGCAGCACAAAGAGCCACCTGAACCTAGGAAATTATTTCTCTCTTTGGCCAAAAATAGTTTGCAGCAACAACACACCACAAATTATTTGCTTCTGGCCGCAAATAATTTCTTTTACTCCTGCTTTGGGCCGCAACAAAAAAAACAACAATAGCAGCCGCCCTTCTCAAATAAAAACAAACCTAGCAGCAACAAGTGAAACCCTTGGCTATTTGTGTTTTTTTTTTTGCTTTTGTCCTATCAAAACCATAGCACACAACCCTATATATATATATATAATAACGGGTTTGGGTGGGTTTTGGACCCGTTTCGGCAGACCGAAACCTGTTGAGGCAATAGGGCTCCATTAGCAACACTATTATCTTCTTTCTATCATAAATATTTGATGATTTAGTTTTAATATTTATTTAAAGTGTTCCAAGCATGAGATATCAAGTGATATGCAAGCATAACTCATCACAAAAACTACTTTTAAAAAAAGTAAACTAAATCATTAGATAATTCTATAAAGAAGATGAAAATCAACAACCCCAAACTCTAACTAAGTATAGACTATTAAGAAACCTAACTCAAGTATAACCTATCAAAATATTAATCTACGAGTTTTTATATTTTAATCTATTCATGAAAAAAAATCATGTCTTTATCATTTTATTTTATAAAGAAAATAATAATAAGCAATTACATGGTTGATTTCTAGTTCATCTACATTCCAGAGCTAAACTAATTTAGCTACTTATGGTTCTAATTAACAAGATCCTATTTTTATTTTTGAAAGCAATTAAAAATCTACACTATAAAGCGTTTAAATCTATATAAAAAAACAAAGAAAAGCAATGGAATTACCTCTTGAGCTCGGTATGGCGACCGTCACCCCTTTGGTAAAACCCTAATATTTATTAATTAAAAAGAATACAAAATTACATCTAAAAAACTCTTTCCTAATTTAGAAGGATTCATGGGGTATTTATAACCCAAACACAATCCTACTCCAACTTGTGTATTTACATCTAAAAAACACATTTTACATATCAATACAAAAGATATAATCATAATCCAACACAAACTAATCTCAAGATATGTAATCTTAATCCAATCCATAGGTATTAGAAACCAATGGTTGAGATTAGAGGGCATAAAATAATAATTTTAGGGTTCAAAACCCGAAATTAAGTTCAGCAGACGCATAGCCCGCTGGATTGGATTTTTCACTCTGCAGTGCTTCAGTAAAATGACCATAATTTTTGCATACCAACTCGGATTGCTTTGTTCTTGGGATCGTTTCGAAGGTAATTCTGAGATCTACAAATTTCCCTACATGAAAATTTTCAGTTTAAGTTTGTTTCTTGGCCGAATATGCTCTTAAAGTTTCTGCTACTGCACTTAAGTGTCGGTCTTCGCCTTAGTTAACTTTCTTTGCTCATATTATATTCTTGGAAAATTTGCATCCTCTTCTTTTTTTTCCTTGTGAATCCTATATTACCTATAAAAATACATTAAATATACAGGAGTAGCAATTATTTATATACAAAAATAGATAATATATGGGAGGAAATATGCAAAATATGATACTAATCACACCCACACCTATCTTTTGCTAGTTCTCGAGCAAAACCTAGATCTAAAAAGTAAAAAAAAGTCCTAACTCACTTTCGCAGGAATCGTGATTACACTTAGTATGTGCAACAAGTTTTTAAACTCCTAAATTACCCTAGTGGACGAGTTGTGTCTCGTAAGGGTTTGAAGTGAATATACCACAAAATTCGTGAAAAAAATAGATTAAGGAAAAAAGAAAAGAAAAATAAGGATAACTGAAAATCAAGAAAAATAAAAATTTTATACAAAAGAAAGAAAAAATCTTTTTTTAATATTTTATTCAATTAATCTCACTAATATACAAACTCAAGAACGCATTTAGATTATCAATTTTCAAATCAAGCATCATATCATATACACTTATCATTTTAATCAAAAATTTAAATCCTATTTTCCCATACCTAGTAACAGATAATCCATTGGCTCATATACGTCTATGTGCACGTGTGATAGTCTACTTCGGCCTTGGACTCCAACTCTAACTCATGATTCTTCTCCTCTCTCATAACATATTTGTAAAGAATATTTCACCTTTCATGCAAATATTCACACTTGCTTAGGCGCAATGTACCTGATTACTCGGATCAGACTCTTTTTTTCACTTCTAAGCCTATTGCATTAATACCAGGCTCACCATTTTTTTTTCTTGTTTAAAAAGGGAAGACTTACTCAATCGTTATCATCTTTGTCTTTAACCTAATAAACTATTGTGAAGTAAAAAATGGATGTATATTTTCCTCCAAATTACTGTTAGCGGTATTTATTTTTCAAATTTTAATTTTTTTCATAAAATTCTGAGTGTATCATCCAATCTACTCTCCAATCAAATTTTAAATCTAAATTTATTCTTTTATTTGTAATTAGGTTGATCTATTGATGAAAATATATTATAAAAATATTTTTTTAGTTTTTACTGTTTTTTATATTTTTTAGTTAGTTACCCAAAAAACTACTCGAATTGTAAAATAAAGAACCCAAAATTTTAAAAATAAAATAAAAATTCTAAAAAAAACTAAAAATCCTAGAAAAACATGAACAAAATACCCTAACCCACTCTCCCACATCTAAACTCGTGTATGCTCTCATGCACGAGCCAAAGGTGGCAAAATAAATATGAAAACTATTATACAAATAATGAGATTCGTAAAAGTTACGATCCCAATATCGTCACTCTATTAGCGCATGGAAAGCAGTTACGCCCTCTTGATTGCTTCTCACTTTCATAGTGTGTGCATTTTAAACGTGAAGTGGGGTGCATTATTGTATCTCATCATCCTCATACAAGTCACGAAATTACCTGTCTGTATCTTATGCCGCCCTCGCTTTTTTTTTTGTCCACATGTAAGCATTAATAATTGTGTTAAAGAACTCTTCATTATAAACCTGCCAATCATTGTTAGTAACAAGTATACATATAGAAATATTGTGAGGTGAGAAGAGTGCTATATGATCAAGTGAATGTGGTGGCGGCTCTTCTAACTCACGAAGTAATGCGAGCTCCTCTACAAAAAAATCCTTAAAAGTTTGCTTATAAATCAATGGCACACTTTCACAAGTATCATCATACATAGAATCAGTATGTGCCAATTCATCTTATAATATGAGCTCATCTTCGAAAATTTGCTCAAATAAGGGTTCATCATCAGTGCAAGAGGTAGAATGAGAGTGCAAACTGTGAATCATGTTTAACTCAATGCGCGAGCTCGTTATGTACTCATCCATATTGAATATGTTCAAAGCCACAGTCATATTCCCAAACAATAACTTCATGGGGCCACTCCTGCAATCAATTAAGGCATTTGATATTGCAAGGAATGGTCTACCCAAGATAACGGGAATTTGATTTCATGGATTGGAAATCGTCTAAGTTTCTAAGACAATGAAGTTTACAGGAAAGATGAACTCGCCAACCTTAATGAGCATATCTTCAGCCATACCAAGTGGTCTCTTGATCAAACAATCATCTAGATGTAATATGACCTTGGTAGCTTGAAGATTTTCTAACCCCAGCTACTGATAAATATTGTAAGGAAGCAAGTTAATACTTGCCCCTAAATCAAGCAATGCCCTATCAAATGTAGTGTTTTCAATGGTGCATGAGATTGTGGGGGAACTTGGATCTTTGTACTTGACAGGCAAGGAGTTAGAGAGGATATGCGATATATTTGCAGCAAGAAAAACTTTCTAAGGAATGTTTCTTGGTCGCTTCTTAGTACACAAATCATTGAGAAACTTGGTATAAGTAGGAACATGTTGTATAATGTCAAGGAGTAGAATATTAACCTTCATCTGCTGAAATATTTCAAGAATCTTCTCTACTTGCGGTGAAGGCTTCCTAAGCCGATTGGGATATGATGTTTCCCCGACAACGACACCAAAAACTTGATGTTGCAAATTTACTGTAAACGTACAGTGCCGGTTGTAGCACTTTACAGGTCATTCCCACAAGGATCTAAGGTATTTTGCTATCTTGCTAATCCTATTATTTAACAAGCCAACTAAGGGTTCTAATTTGAATTTGAGTTGTTCTAATTAGCCTAGGATATAGAATTCAGTAGTTTCTAACCATGAATTACTTATATTATCCTCTTTCTATTATAAAAATTTGATCTTTTAGTTTTAATCTTTATTTAAAGTGTTTTAAGAATGAGATATAAAGTGATGTGCAAGTATAACTTATCAAAGAAACTACTTTTCATAAAAGTAAATTAAATCATTAGATAATTCTATAAAGAAGATGGAATCAACAACCCCAAAGCCTAACTAAGCATAGGCTATCAAGAAACTTAACTCAAATATAACCTATCAAAGCATTAATCTACGAGTTGTTATATTTTAATCTTTTCATGAAAAAAAAAATCATGTCTTTATTATTTTATTCTAGAAAGAAAATAATAATAAGCAATTACATAGTTGATTTCTAGTTTCATCTACATCCTAGAGCTAAACTAATTTATCTACTCATGGTTCTAATGAACAAGATCCTATTTTTATTTATGAAAACAATTAAAAATCCTATTTTTCTTGAAAGCAATTAAAAATCTGCACTATAAAGCGATTAAATCTATATAGAAAAACAAAGAAAAGCAATGGAATTACCTCTTGAGCTCGGAATGGTGACCATCACCCCTTCGGTAAAACCCTAATATTTATTAATTAAAAAGAGTACAAAATTACATCTAAAAAACTCTTCCCTAATTTAGAAGGATTCATGGGGTATTTATAACCCAAACACAATCCTACTCCCACCCAAAATCAATACAAAAGATATAATTTTAATCCAACACAAACTAACCTCAAGATATATAATCTTAATTCAATCCATAGGTATTAGAAACCAATGGTTGAGATTAGATGGCATAAAATACTAATTTTTGGGTTCAAAACTTGAAGTTAAGTTCAGCAGACCCGTAGCCCGCTGGATAGGATTTTTCACTCTATAGTGCTTCAGTAAAATGACGATAACTTTTGCATACGAACTAGGATTGCGTTGTTCTTGGACTTATTTCGAAGATAATTCTGAGCTCTACAAATTACCATACATGAAAATTATTTAGTTTAAGCTTTTTCTTGGCCGAATATGCTCTTAAAGTTTCTACTGCTGCACTTGAGTGTCGGTCTTCGCCTTAGTTAACTTTCTTTGCTCATATTCATGACAAATTTGCATATTCTTATTCTTTTCCTTGCCAATCCTTTATTACCTATAAAAACGAACTAAATATACCCGAGTAGCTATTATTTATATACAAAAATAGATAATATATGGTTGGAAATATGCAAAATATGATATTAATTAGCCCGCAACTAGAATTTGAGGCTAAACCCACGATGCTAACTTGGTCACGAGGCTAAGCCACCTTTCGTCAGGCACCTTTGCAGAGAATCTTTCTGTTGGTTGTCAATGTTTCTGTAGAGAATTTCTCTGCTATTATTCTGATGATGTCTTTGGGTTCCTTTCTTGTGAAGCCTTTAGGTTTCTTCTTTGTGAAGCTTTAGCCTAATTCTTTAATTATGAAGTTGTCATGTCAGGCTACTTTTGTCATATCAGGCTGTCTTTGTCTGTTTTCCGTTGTAGATAATTTTGTCGCCTATGGTTGAGACCAAAGGCTTCATCGGGAATTGTCAAATGATATGAGATTTTTAGCAAACCCCCAGCTATCAACAGATTTGACTTACCTTTACCAACTACCGTTTGAGTTGGTCTAGCCATGCTATTCCCCTTAGCATGATGAGTTGTCAAGAATTTCGTTTCGGCTTATATGCCAAACTATTCCTTTTAGCAGTTTTGGTTTTAACGGGATTTTTTTTAATAGGTTTTCTATACGAGTGTGCTTACAGATAATTTTAAAAATTACTAGTGGCTGAGTGTTTTGCCAAACTTGGGGTTGCGAGGTCTTCTTACCTTGTTGGTATAGCTAGAGGGTCCCAAGCTCAGATCCAGACCTTGCATGATAGTCCCTTGTGGCGACTATCCTTCTTCCGTCTGTCATGGTTGAATACCTGTCTATATTTTTGATAAGTTTTCTTGCTCTGTTGACTAGCTCGATAAAACTGCTACACCAGAAGTAATTATAATTGACTCTTTTGATGTTGTAATTGGGCGAATTTTTGCCAATGCTCAGGGTAGCCGAGTATCCATATTTGGTATGGTTGAAAGAATTTTGTCACACTCCTAACGTCAAAATCAGACGACTTTGGTAACCTAATAAACACAACCAATAACCTATGCACTCTGATACCAGAGATTACAATACTACACTAATTATAGGACTCACACTAATGCAAAAGGGAAAGCTAATACATTCAGGCACACACTAATTATACATATGGTGGTGGTGGATAACTACAGATGGATGATGGTTTGATCGGTAACAAACCAGATGGGAGAAGATGAGAGGTGGCATTGAGGAGTTGTGGGAGATTAGCCGATGAAGTCGTTGCCTTGTTGATGCCCTCGGAAGCCCCTTTTCTAGACGAGCTTCCTTGTATGAAAAGCCTCTTGAGAATCTTGCTGTAGAAGTCTTTGTCACAAATTTTCACTATTGATGTCTTGTCATTTACTATTGATATCTTGTCTCTGTCAGGAATCTTCACTGTTGATGTCTTGTTGTTTACTGTTGATGTCTTGTCTCTGTCAGGAATCTTCACTGTTGATGTCTTGTCTTTTGTCAAAAATCTTTACTATTGATTTCTTGCTGTTGTCGCTGTCAGGAATTGCTGTTGATGTCGCCGTCTGTTGATGTTTCTTCATTGTTGATTTGGACTGTGGATTTCAAGAGCTTTATATATATATATATATATATATATATATATATTTACATAAGATATTCTTATAGGAAGTTAATGAAATTATAAGAGACTGAAGTTTCTGGAGATGCGAGTTTCATCCATCAAATTGGGACTGGGTCATCCCATCCTGTTGGCACGATTGTCGCTTTTGGTGTTTTCTGGAGTCTTGATTTTGGGACTAGCTTCTTTACCTTTGGTCTCTCTTAAAGAACATAGTACCCGAACTTTCCAGACTCCTCTCCGAGTAGCCCAACCGCCGAGTTGCTTTCTTCATGTAGTTGTTTTAGTAGTCTCTGTATAGAGACTCCTCTGCTGAGGGCTTCCTCGGTTATGTCGACTTCCACTTTGGCCTCGACCTTCGTGTCGATTCTTCTTCGGCCTTCTATATAGGGTAGTTGCATACTTGTGATCCCTCTGGTGCTGTAACCTCAAACTGTAGTGTCTCCATCGATTTGTTTGATTCGATGAGGTTGGGTAACTCTTTTTCTAAAAGCTTGCCCATTCCTTTTAAGAGATCAATTTGTTTAGGAGTTGCTTCCCTAATGATACCTTCATTGAGGGTTGTCACATATTCTGAACATACCCTTCTCAAGGACTCGAGCTCTGATTATTGTTTCATTACAAGATTTGCTCAGTTCCCCATGTGCCTTCGGAAGTCACGACGAGTTCCAATACCCAGATTTGTTTTCTGGTGAGCTTGCCAAGCCCCATTTATCTCTGAGTAAAATGGTGATGGGATCTCTAACTTGGGAAAACTTATTATTTTTGGTTCGAGCATGTGATGGGCGAGATCAGGAATCTCTTCTGCTAAGTATGGGTCTTGACGCGACATCTCCCAGGCTAAGATGGCATCTTCTTTTGAGTAGTAATGTCTACAACAGAATCTGTTAAAATCAAATATCTGGTCATAGCATTTTTCCCCGTTCTTGTAGATACCTGGTTGATATCCCACGAATATGACGAATGCTGCTGGAATAGGAATGCTAATTGCTATAGCCTTTCCCTTATCGTTTTTCTGCAAAACAAATTTATTACTAATATCTTCCTTGTCTAGGAGCTTGCTTATAATTACTTATTTTATACTTGTTAGGTCGGTTTAGGTAATCTTCAATAAAATTATCTTTTCCTTTAATATGTTCTATCTCAAAGGAGTACTAGGCTACTTCATTGTACCATTGCATGCGTTTTCCAGAGATCTTTCTCGTATTTTCTAGAATATCTCTAACGGCTTTGTTATCTGTTCTGATAATAAAGTATTCGGGTGCAAAAATATTTGAAATTTTTGCAAAGCTAGTTTTATAGTATATAGTTCTTTCTCGAATATTATCCATTTTAATTCGTTTAGCTTGAATTTTCCAGAGTTCTACCCGCAAAGTCTCTTATATTTTAATATCTTTTATGGTATGCTTCTTTTTCTGAGTTTGATTCCATTCTGGGATAGAGTTAGATCTTCTTCGTCCCAATTCTCTTTTGGGATTGCTTTTAGTGCACATCCCCAAAATTCATCTGATGCATCAATGTCTAAAATTAGTTTATCTCATGGTTTAGGTAGGTAGACTTCAGGTGCCTTATCAGCGAGTTGCTTAATTTGTTTTAAAACCTTTTTATCTTTGTCTATCCAAATAAAATCTTGATTTTTATTTAGCTTTTTCAGTAGAGGTATTTCTTCTTCTATAATTTAATAGTCCTAATAAACTCTGTAGTTGTTTTATGTCTTTTATTTCTTCGGGAAACTCCTTGATTTTTGAAATGATATGTTTTTGTAGTTGAATACCATCTTTGTATAGGATAATTCCAAGAAAATCTATTGATTCTTTTTCGATTTCGATCTTTTTTGAGGAGAGTATTATCCCGTGTCTTTTAAAAATGTCGCTAATGATCCTTAGGTGTCTCTTATGATCTTCTTTTGTTGTTCAAAAAACTAAAATGTCATCAATGTACACGACACAGAAATCCTTTAAGTAATTAAAGATTGAATTCATCCATCTTTGAAATATCTGTGGTGCGGTGTTTAACCTAAATGGCATAACATTCCAATTAAAGTGACCTCGTGGCGTACTAAATGCTTTTAGTGGTTTTGATTCCTCTGTCATTTTTAGTTGCCAGAAACCAGACTTATAGTCGAACTTACTAAATACTCTAGACCATTTCGTCAAATTTATTAGGACTTCTTTTCTGAGGACAAAATACCCATTGAACTTTAGATTTTGGTTTAATCTCTTGTAGTTAATTACCATTCGTGGTTTTTTCCTTTTTATTTCATTAAGATTTCTAACCATGAATGCTGGACTAGAATGAGGACTAGTGGTTTTTTCTATTAGGCCTATACTTAAAAGTTCATTTATTTGATTGTCGAATTCATCTATATCTTGCCTAGTGTAGAGCATGGGTTTTACTCTGATGATTACGTTGACATCTCTTAACTGAACTTTACAGAATCTTGGGCTTCGATTCCATAATTTTAAAGGATCTTCACTGAAATTTTCGCTAAGTGTTTTGTAAAGCCAGTCAGTTTGATCTAGCTCATAAATTGCTTCGCAACTTTTTAACGAATTTTCGTTGTCTGTGATATTTTGTGGAGGAGAAAAGTCTTCTGTACACTTATACCTAGGTCCTTCTAAAAGTGGCATGTCGACCCTTTAGGATTGGTTACCTTCTCGATAATGTAAAGGCACCATTTGTCTTTCTACGATCATTGGTAGATATTATCCAATAAAATTGTTTTCTAAAACCATGTCCCCATTCATATGTGGAAAACATAAGAGTTTTGGTATAATGAATTTTTTCTCATTAAGCCAAATTTCCATATTCTTGGCTTTGTTTTGGATAGTTGTTTTCTGCGCACTAATCCCTGTTATTTTAATTGTATATTTCATTGGTTCCCATTTCTCAAGTGGTATGGCATTTTCTCGACAAGAACAAACTGTAGCCCCTGTATCTAGTAGCGTGTGTAATGAATAGTATTTATAACTTTTAAATTTGAATGTTCGTTTAACATAATTAAACCTTCTTCTTGTTTTGGGGCAAAGAATATCTCATCATATCGTATCGTATATTCCTCTTCTCTGTTAGGGGGTTCCTCAGAATTTAAAATAACCTCTTCATCTGTTCTTCCTATCTCTATTTTATTTTCTTGGTTACTATTTTGGGATAACCTCTTCATCTGTTCTTCATCCAAGTTGTGTATCCCAGGGTCAAATTTGAAATGGTATAACAAATCTTTATACTGGAGATACGTGTCTTGCATCCTATTCATTATATAGTCTCTCTCTTGAATAGTGCTATTTTGATCCCTATACAACTCTTTCCAGCAATTAATCAGTTCAACTATTGAGTCGTACTCTTGTTTAGAGTATGTTCTTCCGACTTGCATACTAATTTGTTGACTTGGTTTTTTCTGTTCTAAAGTGTCGATATGATTTAACTTCCCTATTACTTCCTTTGGAGCAAAACTGTATCTTATCGTATACCCACTCACTTGGTCCGAAAGTTTCTCAGAACTCAAGATGATTTCTTCGCAGTCAGTTTCGTTTTCTACTGAAATACTACTATCAATTTCTCTGTTTTCTTTAGTTTTTATGATATTGGTTTTGATCTCTTCCTTGTTTTGTTTATATTTAAAATGAACTAGTATATCCTTAAATTTTTTATAGACCTTTTCGAGTTGTTTAGTTAAATTTTCTTTGACTATTAAACTTATGTTGGGACTCTTACTTTGTTCTTTTAATCTATCTTTCTGGAGAACTACCTCATAAAATTCTTTTGTGGAATATCTTGGGGTACTCAACATATCATATATATCATTATACATGGCGTCGTATTTACTACAATCCGCTCTACACATCTCGCAATTGCACACTATGTCGGTTGTCATCTAAGATATCGGTGGGTAACTAGCTTTGAGTAGCCTACGGTGCCTAAAACCGTCTCCTAAGGATCACCCTACAAACGCCTACTACGACAACAAAGATTACGCTCAGGAATCTGGGTTTTAAGATTACTCAAATCTAGCAGGGGATACTTAGAGTGTGACTAGGACAGTAATCATACATGTTGTGAGAGAATATAGGTTGGTGTTATAGTCAATCTGATACCACGTACGTGCTATAGATGCTCTAAATGCTTCCCCAAACTATTCCAAATCTTTTTTCTGATTTTTTTGGCTTTTTTGCTATAGTGACAACTATTCTACAGTGACTTTTTTTAATTTTTGAGAGTTTTTTGAAAATAAATAAACATATGAAAGCAAGTATAATCTACAGTATATACCGGAACAGTTTATCTAATCACACGAAAGCAAATGTAATCTACTTATAATAGCTTAAACAATACAAACCGGAATAGTAGCCATCACACCGGAGACTCTTTGTATAGGATAACAGTAGCCATCACACCGGAGACTCTTTGTAACCGTGGTATCAGAGCCTTGGCATTCCTTATTTTGGGCGGCAGGGGTCTGCAGTCTATCTGTCTGTACAAAGTTTTCGGTGTGATGGCTATTGTTCTGGTATGTACTGTTTAAACTATTATAATGTAGATTGCATTTGCTTTCGTGTGTTAGATAGGCTACTATTCCGGTATGTACTGTTTATTCTGAACTATTATAAAGTAGATTGTACTTGCTTTCGTATGTTAGATAAACTACTCCGTTATGTACTGTACACTTACTTTCATATGTTTATTTTTTGTAAATTTATTTCCAAAAAATACCCAAAAAAAAAAATGGTCACTGTAGAAGAGTTGTCATTGTATCGTCACTGTAATAGTAAAATTCGAAAAATCAAGTAGAAGTCAAAAAAAATTGGGAAAGTTTGGGGAAGCATTTATAGCATCTATAGCACGTACATGGTGACAGATTGACTATAACACTGACCTATATTCTTTCACAACCTGTATCATTACTGTCATAGTTACACTCTAAGTGTCCCCTCCTAGATTTGAGTAACCTTGAAGCCCAGATTCCTGAGCGTAACCTTTGTTGCCATGGTAGACATTTGTAGGGTGATCCTTAGGAGATGGTTTTAGGCACCATAGGCTACTCAGAGCTAGTTATCCATCGACATCTTAGATGGCTACCAATATAGTGTGCAATTGCGAGACATGTAGAGCGGATTGTAGTAAATACGACACCATATATGATGATATATATGATATGATGAACACCCCAAGATTCTCCAAGAAAAAATTTGATGAGGTAGTTCTCCGAATAGATAGATTAAAAGAACAAGGTAAAACTCCCAACATAACTTTAGAATCCAAAGAAAATATAGCTCAACAACTCGAAGAAGTCTATGAAAGTTTAAGGGTCTACTAACTCATTTTAGACATAAGCCGAACCAAAAAGAAATCAAACCTAATGCCATAAATAAAATAACAGCAGAAGACGAAAAGGTGAATAAAGCAAATGATAGTAATTTCCCTGTAGAAGAGGGAGTTAGACATAGAAACCTATCAAAAGTTAGTAACCAAAAAGATAATAATAACCAAAGTGGTCCCTCACAAAGTCCAATAGAGAATAGTTACCAAGAAAGTAGATATAAGATAGAGAGAACAAATGAAGAATTCACCTTGAGTTCTGACAGAGAAGAAGAGTGTACGATAGGATAGGAAGAAGTACTTTCTGTTCCAAAGATAAAAGACGTAGTAGGAAAGTTAGATCACATTGACAGACTAGGAACTAGTTCAAAACAAAAGAGTCCAAGTCAACAAATTAATATGATGCAAATCGAGAAAACATACTCCAGGCAAGAATACGACTCAATACTTGAGATAATTAATTGCTGGAAAGAGTTGTATAGGGATCAAAATAGCACTATTCTAGAAAAAAGACTATCTAGTGAATGGGATACAAGAGACGTACCTCCAACATAAATATTTGTTACACCATTTTGAGTTTGACCCTGGGATATACAACTTAGATGAAGACCAAGAAAATGAGAGCATCGCGAATTCAGGGAATGAAGACTGTGAGCAGACTACAGATGATAAGAACAAGATACACAATTTGAAAAGCGAGAATGAAGATCTAAAAAATATAAATTCATTGGTTGAAGACAATGGAATAGCTATAGATGATGAGAATAGGACATAATCTAAAGAAAATATCAGATCTGATAATAAGCTGATATATGTCAGAGAAGATAGTAAATCCACGATAGACTTGAGTGATTTAAAAATGGAAAGAAACGTGAAGATTGGTAATCTAGATTTGTCCAAAGTACATTTCAAGGTTAAAAACGACTGAGCGCAATCCCTAACCGTCGTAATCACAAATCATAAATAATCATGGGACAATGAAAGATTTGTCAATTACATTACGGGAACATTACAAGGAGATGTTTTGCTACAGATGAAACAATGGATAGATTCGCATAAGAAGTGGGATGAAAACAATAAATCAATTGGATCTGAAGATATCCCCACTGACCCCATAAAAGGAAATTTATATGGGTTAATAGATGACAAGGCTTATGAGGAAATAATCCTTTACTCAATATCTAAAATTGAACTATGTGATATATACAAATTCGAAGAATACTGCAAAATATTCTCAAAATACTTAGAATACGATAAGACAAAAAACTGGGTTGATCCGTTCTTTCACAAGATCCCATGTCCATGGGATACAAAAATACAAAACAGATACCTAGATTACCTAAAACAAATCGAGAAAGAGAACAATTTAAGACACTATATTCCCTATGCGCTTAATATAGAAATGAAAAACACAACCAGAAGCTCTCCTAAAAGAGGAAATACTGTAATAACGAGAAATGGAAAAAAGGAAGAAAGAAAAGACCAAAACCATTTGGAGAAAAGGTAAAGGATAAAAAGCAACAACAGAGCCTGCTAGAACTGCTTAATTGTGGGAAAATTTTTCTAAAGAAACTGTCCAAGTAAGAAAAGCCACTATTGAAAAAGGTAGGTTTTATATGGATGGATGAAGATACAAGAATTTTAAAATAGCAAGCTGAAAATGGGCAAAAGGTTTACCTACCTAGAACAGTATCTAGAAAACCGTGGAGAAACAAAAGCGGATTTATCAAGAGTAACAAAAATATCCAGAAGTGTGATGAATCTTCTACACAATTGGGTAAAAGGGAATGTAAGTATTTTGTATATAACGAAAGAGGGCACTGTCCTAAAAAACGAAAAGATGCTCAAAAAATGATAAAAAAAAATTTAGAAGCCTACATTGGAAAAGAAATCTCCTTTTCCGATATAGTAATGTGCGGACATGAGAGCAATTCAGAGTTTAAAATAATCCCTCTAATAAACAACGAGTCAGATATTATCACACTTCCAATGTCAAAATCAGACGACAAAACATTAGCAATTGGGAGAAGAACAGCCTTTAACCCAAGATACATCAAAAAAACAAATAAAAGATAATAGTAAATTCTTAATAAAAGAAAATACTAGTGATATATCAATCAAGCTTTTGAAGATGAGAAACATGGTGAGAGCTATAAAAAATAGTATTTCCGCAGCATTTATTGTATATGTGGGATACCAACCAGGTATCTACACAATACGAGATAAATATTATAAACAGGTATTTAATAAATCATGCAGCAGACATCATTACTCCTGTAAGGATGCTATATCATTTCAGACAGAAGAAACAAAAGTAATAAGACAAAGAATCCCAGAGCTAAAAGGAGCCTGGAAATTATACTAAAGAATAAATCCTAAGGTTGGAAATCATCGCTCATGTCAAGAAGCATATATGGCAGAGATCAAAAAGAAGCGGCCCATCCTTACTGAATCAAGCAGAAATCTAGGATTGCAGTTCAGGACCTTACCAAAAGAAGATTTGCATGTGTGCAGCAACTCTAAAGATGAGGTGCTCACAAGAATATCGATCTTCACAACGGTAAGAACACTATCCAACAGCATTATAAACGAGTATACAAATGTAAGACATGCAGCAAATAGTTCACTTCATTCCAAGTGCTCGGTGGCCACCGGGCAAGCCACAGGAGGTCGAGGCCAGAAAAGCTACGTGATACAGAAAAGAAGCCTAAAGTGCACAAGTGTTCCATCTGTGGAGCCGAGTTTATGAATGGGAATGCATTTGGGGGACACATGAGGACACATCGAGCTAGAGATAGTCAAGAAAATTCTAAATGGGAGGAATGGTTTGTGTCTGGATCTGAGCTTGGGACCCTCTAGCTATACCAACAAGGTAAGATGACCTTGCAACCCCAGATTTGGCAAAAAATTCAGCCTCTAGTAATTTTTAAAATTATCTGTAAGTACACTCGTATAAAAAGCCTATTAAAAAGAATCACATTAAAACCAAAACTGCTAAAAGGAATAGTTTGGCATATAAGTCCAAACGAAATCCTTAACAACTCATTATGCTGAGAGGAACAGCATGGCTAGCCCAACTCAAATGGTAGTTGGTAAAGGCAAGTAAATTCCGTTGATAGTTAGGGGTTTGCTAAAAAACTTATATTATTTGACAATTCCCGATGAAGTCTCTAGTCTCAACCATAGGCGACAAAATTATCTACAAAGGAAAATACACAAAAGCAGCTTGATATGACAAAAGTAGCCTGACATGACAACTTCATAATTAAAGAAGCAGGCTAAAGCTTCAAAAAGAAGAAACCTAAAGGCTTCACAAGAAAGGAACCCAAAGACATCATCAGAATTATAGCAGAGAAATTCTCTACAGAAACATTGACAACCAACAGAAAGATTCCCTGCAAAGGTGCTTGACGAAAAGAGCCTGATACAGATGAAATGAGCCTAATATATCCAAAAGAGCATGATTAAAAGCTCCTTCATGATTAAAGATACGGGCCCCACCCAAATAGTCCAAGACTTCGATAAATCAACAGTAGAGATTCCTGACAGTGACATCAACAGTAAAGATTCCTGACAGCAACAAGACATCAACAGTAAGTATCAACAGTGAAGATTCTTGACAGAGACACCTAATAACGACAAGACATCAGCAGTGAAGATTCCTAATAGAGTCAAGACATCAACAGTAAAGAAACTTCTCATGCAAGGAAGCTCGTCTATAAAATGGGCTTTCGAAGGATGGGAAATTCATCGGCTTCATCGGCTCATCGACTCACACCTCCTTTCCTCATTGCCATCGGCTTCATCGGCTCATCGCCATATATGATGATAGATATGATATGATGAACACCCCATGATTCTCCAAGAAAAAATTTGATGAGGTAGTTCTCCGAATAGATAGACTAAAAGAACAAGGTAAAAGTCCCAACATAATTTTAGATTCCAAAGAAAATTTAGCTCAACAACTCGAAGAAGTCTATAGAAAGTTTAAGGGTCTACTAACTCATTTTAGATATAAGCCGAGCCAAAAAGATAATAATAACCAAAGTGGTCTCTCACAAAGTCCAATAGAGAATAGTTACCAAGAAAGTAGATTTAAGGTAGAGAGAACAAATGAAGAATTCACCTTGAGTTCTGACAGAGAAGAAGAGTTTATGATAGGATACGATGAAGTACTTTCTGTTCAAGAGATAAAAGATGTAATAGGAAAGTTAGATCACATTGACAGACTAGGAACTAGTTCAAAACAAAAGAGTCCAAGTCAATAAATTAATATGATGCAAATCGAGAAAACATACTCCAGGCAAGAATACGACTCAATACTTGATATAATTAATTGCTGGAAAGAGTTGTATAGGGATCGAAATAGCGCTATTCTATAGAAAGACTATCTTGTGAATGGGATACAAGAGACGTACCTCCAACATAAAGATTTGTTACACCATTTTGAGTTTGACTCTGGGATATACAACTTAGATGAAGACCAAGAAAATGAGAGCATCACGAATTCAGGGAATGAAGACTGTGAGGAGACTACAGATGATGAGAACAGGATACACAATTTGAAAAGTGAGAATGAAGATCTAAAAAATGTAAATTCATTGGTTGAAGACTGTGGAATAGCTATAGATAATGAGAACATGACATAATCTAAAGAAAATATCATAACTGATAATAAACTGATATATGTCAGAGAAGATAGTAAATCCACAATGGACTTGAGTGATTTAAAAATGGAAAGAAACGTGAAGATGGGTAATCTAGATTTGTCCAAAGTACATTTCAAGGATAAAAACGACTGAGCGCAATCCCTAACCGTCGTAATCACAAATCATAAAGAATCATGGGACAATAAAAGATTTGTCAATTACATTACGGGAACATTAAAAGGAGATGTTTTGCTAACAATGAAACAATGGATAGATTCACATAAGAAGTGGGATGAAAACAATAAATCAATTGGATCTGAAGATATCCCCACTGACCCCATAAAAGAAAATTTATATGGATTAATAGATGACAAGGCTTATGAGGAAATAATCCTTTACTCAATATCTAAAATTGAACTATGTGATATATGCAAATTCGAAGAATACTGCAAAACGTTCTCAAAATACTTAGAATACGATAAGACACAAAATTGGGTTGATCCGTTCTTTCACAAGCACCCAAGTCCATGGGATACAAAAACCAAAAACAGATACCTCGATTGCCTAAAACAAATAGAGAAAGAGAACAATCTAAGACACTATATTCCCTATGCGCTTAATATAGAAATGAAAAACACAACCAGTAGCTCTCCTAAAAAGAGGAACTATTGTAATAATGAGAAATGTAAAAAATGAAGAAAAAAAAGTCCAAAACCATTTGAAGAAAAGGTAAATGATAAAATCAACAACAGAGCTTGCTAGAACTGCTGAATTGTGGGAAAATTTTCTAAAGAAACTGTCCAAGCAAGAAAAGCCACTATTGAAAAAGGTAGATAAAAAATGAGGTTTTATATGGATGGAAGAAGATAAAAGAATTTTAAAACAATGAGCTAAAAATGCCCAAAAGGATTACCTACCTAGAACAGTATCTAGAAAACCGTGGAGAAACAAAAGGGGATTTATCAAGAGTAACAAATATATCTAGAAGTGTGATAAATCCTCTACACAAATGGGCAAAAGGGAATGCAAGTATTTTGTACATAAAGAAGAGGGCACTGTCCTAAAAAAGGAAAAGATGCTCAAAAAATGTAAAGAAAAATTTAGAAGCCTACATTGGAAAAGAAATCTCCCTTTCTGATATAGTGCTATGCGGACATGTGAGCAATTCAGAGTTTAAGATAATCCCTATAATAAACAACGAGTCAGATATTATCAAACTCCTAACGTCAAAATCAGACGACATAACATTAGCAGTTGGGAGAAGAATAGCCTTTAACCCAAGATACATCAAAAAACAAATAAAAGATAATAGTAAATTCTTAATAAGAGAAAATAATAGTGATATATCAATTTAGTTTTTGAAGATGAGAAACATGGTGAGAGCTATAACAAATAGTATTTCAGTAGTATTTATTGTATATGTGGGAAACCAACCAGGTATCTACACAATAGGAGATAAATGTTATAAACAGGTATTCAATAAATCATGCAGCAGACATCATTACTCCTGTAAGGATGCTATATCACTTCAAACAGAAGAAACAAAAGTAATAGGACCAAGATTCTCAAAGCTAAAAGGAGCTTGGAAATTACACCAAAGAATAAATCCTACGGTTGGAAATCATTGCTCATGTCAAGAAGCATATAAGTAAGAGATCAAAAAGAAGCCGCCCATCCTCACTGAATCAAGCAGAAATCCAGGATTGTAGTTCAGAATCTTACCAAAATAAGATTTGCATGTGTGCAGCATCTCCAAAGATGAGATGATTAGAAAAGTAGAAGTCGACAAGAATATCGATCTTCGTAATGGTAAGAACACTATCCAACAACATTATAAACGAGTATACAAAAGTAAGACATGCAGCAAATAGTTCACTTCATTCCAAGTGCTCGGTGGCCACCCGGCAAGCCACAGGAGGTCGAAGCCAGAAAAGCTACGTGATACAGAAAAGAAGCCTAAAGTGCACAAGTGTTCCATCTGTGGAGCCGAGTTTATGAACGGGAATGCACTTGGGGGACACATGAGGACACATAGAGCTAGAGATAGTCAAGAAAATTCTAATGGCAATAATGTTTGTCTCTGGATCTGAGTTTGGGACCCTCTAGCTATACCAATAAGGTAAGACGACCTTGCAACCCAGGTTTGGCAAAAAACTCAGCCTCTGGTAATTTTTAAAATTATCTGTAAGTACACTCGTATAAAAAACCTATTAAAAAAAAATCCCGTTAAAACCAAAACTGTTAAAAGGAATAGTTTGGCATATAAGCCCAAACGAAATCCTTGACAACTCATCATGCTGAGGGGAATAGTGTGTCTAGCTCAACTCAAACGGTAGTTGGTAAAGGCTAGTCAAACCCATTAATAGTTGGGGTTTGCTAAAAATCTCATATCATTTGACAATTTTCAATGAAGTCTCTGGTCTCAACCATAGGCGACAAAATTATCTACAAAGGAAAACAGATAAAAGCAGCCTGATATGACAAAAGTAGCTTGACATGACAACTTCATAATTAAAGAAGCAGACTAAAGCTTCACAAAGAAGAAACCTAAAGGCTTCACAAGAAAGGAACCCAAATACATCATCAGAATAATAGCAGAGAAATTCTCTACAGAAACATTGACAACCAACAGAAAGATTTCTCGCAAAGGTGCCTGACGAAAGGAGCCTGATACAAACGAAAGGAGCCTAATATATCCAAAAGAGCATGATTAAAAGCTCCTTCATGATTAAAGATACGAGCCCCACCCAAATAGTCGAAGACTTCGGTAAATCAATAGTAAATCAACAATAGAGATTCCTGATGGCGACATCAACAGTAAAGATTCCTAACAGCAATAAGACATCAACATTAAACATCAATAGTGAAGATTCCTGACAAAGACACCTGACAACGACAAGACATCAACAGTAAACGACAAGACATCAACAATGAAGATTCCTGACAGAGACAAGATATCAATAGTAGAGAAACTTCTCATGCAAGGAAGCTCGACTATAAAATGGGCTTTCGAAGGATGGGGAAATCATTGGCTTCATCATCTAATCTCCCACAAATGCCTCCTCTCTTCCTCTCCCATCTAGTTTGTTGCTGATCAAACCATCATCTATCTATAGTTATCCACCACCACCATATGAATAATTAGTGTGCGCCTGAGTGTATTAGCTTTCCCTTTTGCATTAGTGTGAGTCCTGTAGTATTGTAATCTCTGGTATCAGAGCCTTGGCATTCCTTTTTCGGGCAGTAGGGGTCTGCAGTCTGTCTATCTGTACAAAGTCTCCGGTGTGATGACTACTATTCTGGTATATACTGTTTAACTATTATAAGTAGATTGTACTTGTTTTCATGTGGTAGGTAAGCTCTGTGATTATATTATTTTGTGCTTATTATGTGTGAATTTATTTCTGAAATAGTCAAAAAGAAAATTGGGAAGGTTTGGGGAAGCATTCTTAGCACATACGAGGTGAAAAATTGACTATGACACAAACTTCTATTCTCTCACAACCCAAGTGATTACCGTCCTAAGTTACACTAAGTGTTCTCTGCTAGATTTGAGTAACATTAAAGCCCATATTCCTGAGCGTAACATTTGTTGCCGCAGTAGGCGTTTGTAGGGTGATCCTCAGGAGGTGGTTTTAGGTACCATAAACTACTCAGAGCTAGTTACCCAGTGACATTTTAGATGGCTACGAACATACCATGCATTTTTGAGTATTCCAGGAGGTATTATAGTCATTTGGAATATTTTTCAGGAGCTACAGATAAAAATCTAACTAATATAACCAGCTTCCTTAATACCCTCGTTGATCTCATAGTTTTCAGGTTCGGCAAATTAGAGTCCCAAATAGAAAAATTAACAGAACAAGATGATAAATATCTTACTATATTCTGTACATACGAGGAAAAGGGTACTTCCATGAGACGGTACGATATGGAAATTAAGGAAGTAGTAGGAAGGCTAGATCGTATCGACAGATTAGGTACCATCTTAAGACGAAAGAAACCGAGTCAACAGATAAACATAATGCAAGTGGATAGAAAATACTCCTGAAAAGAGTATGACTCGATTGTAGAACAAATTAATTGTTGGAAGGAATTGTATAAAGATCATAGTAATACTACTTAGGAGCGGGACCACCTAGTAAGTAGGATGCAAGAAACTTACCTTCAGAATGAAGAGTTGCTAAACCATTTTGAATTTGATCCTGAAATATATAACCTAGAAAGCGAAGAAGAAGAAGAAGAATAAGAGTTAGATAACGAGGACTACGGAATGACTGTGCACGATGAATACGAGTCTGACACGAGAAAGGAATAGAATCTAACAGTGAGCTGATACATGTTGGAGAAGATAGCAAAACTACAGTAGATTTAAATAATCTACAAATAGGAGGGAACATGAGGATTGATGATCTAATAAAAATGAGTATATCCCAAGGAGAAACCTATCTAGATTTCTCCATTGTACATTTCAAGGGTAAACAAAAAGATATAGATGACTGGGCGCAATCCCTAGCCATCATAATCACAAATCATGAAGAATCATGGGACAATGAAAGATTTAACAATTACATCACGGGAACATTACAAGGAGATGTTTTGCAATGGACGAAACAATGGATAAATTTGAAAGAAGGGAAAAGTAAACAGAAGGAGTGGGGAGAAACCAATAAGTTCCCTAGTTTTGAAAAGGTCCTCACTGATTTCACAAAAGAAAATTTATGTGGGTTCATAGACGATAGAGCTCAAGAAGAAGCGTATACGATAAAATACAATTCTACCCCCAAAGGAAGTAATAGGGAAGTTAAATCATCATATCGACACTTTAGAATAGAAAAAGCCAAGTCAAAAAAATAGTATGCAAATCGAATGAATATATTCTAAACAAGAATACGACTCAATAGTTGAGCTGTTTAATTACTGGAAAGAGCTGTATAGGGATCAAAATAGCACTATTCAAGAGAGAGACACCTAGTGAATAGGATACAAGAGACGTACCTCCAGTATAAAAATTTGATACACCATTTCAATTTTGATCCCGGGATATACAACTTGGATGAAGATGAAAGAAATAAGAGAATCACGAATTCAGAGAATAAAGACTGCGAGAATACTACACATGATGATTACAAGACAGAAACTGAAGAAAATAGCAAATCTGACAATAAATTGATAAATATCAGTAAAGGTAACAAGACTTCATTAGATTTGCGAATAGGAAAAGATTGAGGGTAAATGATTTAATAAATCTGATGAAAGGATCTAGAGTATTCAAGGAATTCAGCTATAAGTCTAGTTTCTGGCAACCAAAATGACAGAAGAATCGAACCACTAACAAAATTTAGTATGCCACATGGTCACTTCCTTTGGAATGTCATGTCATTCGGGTTAAACATCGCACCACAGATATTTTAAAGATGGATGTACTCAATCTTTGATAACTTAAAGGATTTTTGTGTCATTTCAAAAACGTAAAAAGATCATAAGAGACACCTAAGGATCATCAACGACACTTTTAGAAGACACGGGATAACTCTCTCCACAAAAAAGATCAAAAAAGAATCAATAAAATTTCTTGAAATTATCTTTTAGACAAAGATGGCATATCATTTCTCGAAGAAATAAAAGATAAAAAGGTTCTAAAACAATTTAAGCAGCTCGCTGAAAAGGCACAAAACGAACATTATTTCCATCTCAAAAAAGTATTAAAGAGATTAATAGACAAGGGAATAATAGGATCATACAAAAACTATACAGAGTGCCTAGGACATAGGATAGAAAGAACAACTAAAGCATCTCGACTATATTGTGTTTCAATTGTTAAATTAAATGAAAGGAAATTATGTAGTCATAGATGGACAAAATTTACACAGGATCATAGATACAGATCTGAGCATATAATCATAGAAAAATTATCTAGAATAATTCTTTGGTATTTAACTTTATAGACGAATCCCAAAAAATTCATGAGATTTGGGGACATTTATCTCAAGCAATATGCGACACAGAGTAAAGAGTCATTCAGAATCACTGAATTTCAGGTTGATCTAATACAACAATGTGTACTAGATAATTTGTGGAATCTATGACTAGATAGGCTAAAAGAGAAGGTTAAAGTAATCAAAGTATTAGCCTATTATTTTAAAAGTATTATACAGACACCCCAGTCACAGGATTTTATCTGTTATGTCACAATTAATGGTCATCAAGTAGGAATTTACAGAAACTGGTATACAGTTAGAAAGTTAGTCTCAAATTTTGATAATCCAATATTTAAAGGTTTTCATAGCGTTAAAGAAGCTATAAAATGCTAGGAATAATATTCCAAATTCCTAGTATTTTGATGAAAGTCTTATAGAATTTATGAATAGCCAACAGAGTTCAAGTGAATCAGAATTATCAACAGAGTGTAAAGATTGTCAAGATATTATGAAGCATTTTAAAAACTTAAAAATACAAAAAGATAAATTAGTTAAAAGTCTCAGTAAACAAACACAGATAATAGAGAGCTTACAAAAGGAAAATGAGAGCCTCAAAAATATGATAGAAAAAGAAAGAGAAGAGTGCCTCACAAATAAGAGTGAAAAAGAGTCGAGTGTACGAGATAGAAAGGAGAGCCTCCAACAAATGAGAAATACAGAGGCCATGCAAGCCAGATTATTCTTTAAAACAAATAAAGAATTATCTACTCTTCCAGAAGATATCAGACAAAGCATTCACCAGAATGTTCAAGACAATTTGTATAAAAAAAAGCCGAAGACATGCAACAGATACTCAAAGAAATCCAACAAGGAGAAAAAAGATGTAGAGGAGTAGCTATAGACCAAGTGATACACTATGCCAACACAGATAGATGTATCAACATCAATTCAGATTGCAGCATTATAGACCCCTCACAGCCAAAATGCAAATGTGAGTTATCCTATACCATTTACAGACTAAATATACAATTAAGGCAATTGAAAATAGAGAAACTTCATGGAACAGATTATAGCTGGAAAGACTTCCTCGATATGAGATTTGATTCACAGATAATTATCAGTCATCCAGAACATGCAGAATTACTTTCAGATTCTTTAGCATTTCCAGTCTAAGAAGCTTTTACAGATAAGGAGTCACAACTCAAGATAGAATTTGACTCCATGATTGCAGAATATATTAAAAGGGTATGGCATCCTACAAAGCACAGTGCATGGATTACACACAGGTTGGCTCATCCTTTACATCTAGATACAGAGGCAAGGGGAGTAATCTGTGACAGAAGCATTCCAAGACAGATCAGGCACTGGAGAGCAAAAACCATTGCATATGAATTCAATTGGCAAAAAATACAGTGCTAGTAGATTTAGATTAGCCACAGCAACAGAAATCTATAGAGTCTATGTAAATAAAGAAATTATTTTTAAAGTCCCTAAGATTCTCAGATCAGTTCACGAAGAATTAATTCAATACTACAAACAACAGAAAATAGTAGAATACAGAGTACTTCAGCAGGACATGATAGAATGGGTAGAAGAATACATACCTCCGGATCTACTAGGACACATGGGAGAAGAGGGCATACAGAATCTTGACAACATAATGGAGAATTAAGCAAAATCAACAAGACATCAACAGTGAAGATTCTTGACAGCGATAAGACATCAACTGTAGACAGCGACATTAACAATAACGATTCCTGACAATGACAAGACATCAACAGTAGACAATGACATCAACAATAAAGATTCCTGATAAGACAAGACTCCTGACAGCGTCAAGACGTCAACAGTAAAGATTCATGACAGAGACTTCTACAGCAAGATTCTTAAGAGGCTTCTCATGCAAGGAAGCTCGTCTATAAAAGGGGCTTCTGAGGGCATAAACAAGGCATTAGCTAATCTCCCACAAACGCCTCCTCTCATCCTCTCCCATCTGGTTTGCTGCCGATCAAACCATCATCCATCTATAGTTACCCACCACCACCATATGTATAATTAGTGTGTGCCTGAGTGTATTAGCTTTCCCTTCTGCATTAATGTGAGTCATGTAGTACTATAATCTCTGTATTAGTTATCCACCACTACCATATGTATAATTAGTGTGAGCCTGAGTGTATTAGCTTTCCCTTCTGCATTAGTGTGAGTCCTGTAGTACTGTAATCTCTGGGATTAGATATAGTGCAATATATATATATCTGGGAATGAAGACTGTGAGGAGATTACAAACCGAGTTACATACATATATAGTGCAATATATATCAGCCTGTAATCTCTGGTATCAGCCATCGCTAGTCCTGTAATATTGTAATCTTTGTATTAGTTATCCACCACCACCATATGTATAATTAGTGTGTGCCTATGTGTATTAGCTTTCCCTTCTGCATTAGTGTGAGCCCTATAGTACTGCAATCTCTGGTATCAAAGCCTTGGCATTCCTTTTATGGGCGTTAGTGGTCTGCAGTCTGTCTGTCTGTACAAAGTCTCCGGTGTGATAGCTACTGTTCTGGTATGTACTATTTAACTATTATAGCTACTGTTCTGGTATGTACTATTTAACTATTATAAGTAGATTGTACTTATTTCCGTGTGTTAGGTAGGCTCTATGATTATATTATTTTGTGCTTATTGTGTGTGAATTTATTTCCAAAAAAATCAAAAAAAAACTTGGGAAGGTTTGGGGAAGCATTCTTAGCACATACGAGATGACAAATTGACTATGACACTGACTTCTATTCTCTCACAACCCATGTGATTACTGTCCTAAGTTACACTCTAAGTATTCTCTGCTAGATTTGAGTAACCTTAAAGCCCAGATTCCTGAGTGTAACCTTTGTTGCCGCGATAGGCGTTTGTAGGGTGATCCTCAGAAGGTGGTTTTAGGCACCATAGCCTACTCAGAGCTAATTACCCAGCGACATCTTAGATGGCTACGAACATACCATGCATTTTTGAGCATTCCAGGAGGTATTATAGTCATTTGGAACTTTTTTCAGGAGCTATAGATAAAAATCTAACTAATATAACCAGCTTCCGTAATACCCTCGTTGATTCATAGTTTTCAGGTTTGGCAAACTAGAGTCCCAAATAGAAAAATTAATGGAGCAAGATGATAAATATCTTATTATATTCTGTACATACGAGGAAAAGGATACTTCCATGAGACTGTACGATAAGGAAATGAAGGAAGTAGTAGGAAGGCTAGATTGTATCGACGGATTAGGTACCATTTTAAGGCGAAAGAAACCAAGTCAATAGATAAACATGATGCAAGTGGACAGAAAATACTCCTAAAAAGAGTATGACTCGATTGTAGAACAAATTTAATCGTTGGAAGGAACTGTATAAAGATCCTAGTAATACTATTCAGGAGAGAGACCACCTAGTAAGTAGGATGCAAGAAACTTACCTTCAGAATGAAGAATTGCTAAACCACTTTGAATTAGATCCTGAAATATATAACCTAGAAAGCGAGAAGAAGAAGAAGAAGAAGTGTAAGATAACACCACAAATCCAGATAACGAGAACTATGGAATGACTGTGAACAATGAATACGAGTCTGGACACGAGAAAGGAATAGAATCTGACAGTGAGTTGATACATGTTGGAGAAGATCGCAAAACTAGTGTAGATTTAAATAACCTACAAATAGGAGGGAACATGAAGATTGATGATCTAATAAAAACGAGTGTATCCCAAGGAGGAATATATCTAGATTTGTCCATTGTACATTTCAAGGATAAACAAAAAGATATAGATGACTGGGCGCAATCCCTAACCGTCATAATCACAAATCATGAAGAATCATGAGATAATGAAAGATTTAACAATTACATCACGGGAACATTACAAGCAGATGTTTTGTAATGGACGAAACAAAGGATAAATTTTGAAGAAGGAAAAAGTAAACAGAAGGAGTGGGGAGAAACCGATAAGTTCCTTAGTTTTGAAAAGGTCCTCACTGATTTCACCAAAGAAATTTTATGTGGGTTCATAGACGATAGAGCTCAAGAAGAAGAGTATACGATAAGATACATTTCTGCCCCAAAGGAAGTAATAGGGAAGTTAGATCATCATATCGACACTTTAGAACAGAAAAAACCAAGTCAACAAAATAGTATGCAAATCTAAAGAACATATTCCAAACAAGAATACGACTCAATAGTTGAGCTGATTAATTGCTGGAAAGAGCTGTATTGGGATAAAAATAGCACTATTCAAGAGAGAGACTACCTGTGAATAGGATACAAGAGATGTACCTCCTGTTTAAAGATTTGATACACCATTTCAATTTTGACCCCGGGATATACAACTTGGATGAAGATCAAAGAAATAAGAACATCACGAATTCAGAGAATAAAGACTGCGAAGGATACTAGACGTGATGAGTACCAGAAAGAAACTGAAGAAAATAGCAAATCTGACAATAAATTGATAAATATCAATAAAGGTAACAAGACTTCATTAGATTTGCGAATGGGAAAAGATTTGAGGGTTAATGATTTAATAAGTTTGACGAAAGGATCTAGAGTATTCAAGGAATTCGGCTATGAGTCTGGTTTCTGGCACCCAAAAATGACAGAAGAATCGAAACCACTAACAATATTTAGTATGCCACATGGTCTCTTCCTTTGGAATGTCATGCCATTCGGGTTAAACACTGCACCACAGATATTTCAAAGATGGATGGACACAATCTTTGATAACTTAAAGGATTTTTGTGTCATTTCAAAAACAAAAAAGATCATAAGAGACATCTAAGGATCATCAGCAACACTTTTAGAAGACACGGGATAACACTCTCCCCAAAAAAGATAAAAAAAGAATGAATAAAATTTCTTGAAATTATCTTAGACAAAGATGGCATATCATTTCTCGGAGAAATAAAAGATAAAAAGGTTCTAAAACAATTTAAGCAGCTCGCTGAAAAGGCACAAAACGAACATCTTTTCCATCTCAAAGAAGTATTAAAGAGATTAATAGACAAGGGAATAATAGGATCATACAAAAACTATACAGAGCGCCTAGGACATAGGATAGAAATAACAACTAACGCGTCTCGACTATATTGTGTCACAATTGTTAAATTAAATGAAAGGAAATTATGTAGTCATAGATGGACAAAATTTACACAGGATCATAGATACAGATCTGAGCATATAATCACAGAAAAATTATCTAGACTAATTCTTTGGTATTTAACTTTGCAGATGAATCCTAGAAAATTCATGAAATTTTGGGACATTTATCTCAAGCAGTATACGACATAGAATAAAGAGTCATTCAGAATCACATAATTTCAGGTAGATCTAATACAACAATATCTACTAGATAATCTGTGGAATCTAAGATTAGATCAGCGAAAAGAGAAGGCTAAAGTAATCAAAACATTAGCCTATTATTTTAAAGGTATTATACAAACACTCCAGTCACAGGGTTTTATCTTTTATGTCATACTTAGAGGTCATCAAGTAGGAATTTACAGAAATTGGTATACAGTTAGAAAGTTAGTCTCAAATTTTGATAATCCAATATTTAAAGGTTTTCATAGCGTTAAAGAAGCTATAAAATTTGTTAGAAATAATATTCTAAATTCCTGATATTTTGATGAAAATCTTATAGAATTTATGAATAGCCAACAGAGTTCAAGTGAATCAGAATTATCAACAGAGTGTAAAGATTGTTGAGATATTATGAAGCATTTTAAAAATTTAAAAATACAAAAAGATAAATTAGATGAAAGTCTCAGTAAACAAACACAGATAATAGAGAGCTTACAAAAGGAAAATGAGAGCCTAAAAAATATGAGAGAAAAAGAAAGAGAAGAGTGCCTCACAATAAGAGTGAAAAAGAGTCGAATGTAAGAGATAGAAAGGAGATCCTCCAACATATGAGAAATAAAGAGGCCATGTAAGCCAGATTATTCTTTAAAACAAATGATGAATAATCTATTCTTCCAGAAGATATCAGACAAAGCATTCACCGAAGGTTCAAGACAATTTCTACAAAAAAGCCGAAGACATGGAAAAGATACTCAAAAAATCCAACAAGGATAAAGAAGATGCAGAGGAGTAGCTATAGACCAAGTGATACATTATGCCAACACAGATAAATGCATCAACATCAATTCAGATTGCAGCATCATAGACCCCTCACAGCCAAAATGCAAATGTGAGTTAGCCTATGTCATTTACTGACTAAAATACAATTAAGCCAAATAAAAACAGAGAAACTTCATAGAGCAGACTTTAGCTGGAAAGACTTCCTAGATATGAGATTTGTTTCATAGATAATTATCAGTCATCCAGAACATGCAGAATTACTTCCAGATTCTTTAGCATTTCCAGTCTAAGAAGCTTTTATAGATAAGGAGTCACAGCTCAAGATAGAATTTGACTCCATGATAGCAGAATATATTTAAGGAGTATTATATCCTACAAAGCACAGAGAATGGATTTCACGCAGTTTGGCCCATCCTCTACATCCAGATATAGAGGCAAAGGGAGTAATCTGTGACAGAAGCATTCTAAGATAGATCAGGCACTGGAGAGCAAATACCATAGCATATGAATTCAATTGGCAAAAATACAGTGCAAGTAGATTCAGATTAGCCACAGCAACAGAAATCTATATAGTCTATGTAAATAAAGAAATTATTTGTAAAGTCCCTAAGATTGTCAGATCAGCTCACGAAGAATTAATTCAATACTGCAGACAACAGAAAATAGTAGAAGACAGAGTACTTCAGCATTACATGGCAGAATGGGTAGAAAAATACATACCTCCAGATCTACTGGGACACATGGGAGAAGTGGGCATACAGAATTTTGACAACATAATGGAGAATTAAGCAAAATCAACAAGACATCAACAGTGAAGATTCCTGACAGCGACAAGACATCAATAGTAGAAAGCGACATCAACTGTAAAGATTCCTGACAATGACAAGACATCAACAATAGACAACGACATCAACAATAAAGATTCCTGACAAGACAAGACTCCTGACAGCGACAAGACATCAACAATATAGATTCATGACAGAGACATCTACAGCAAGATTCTCCAGAGTTTCTCATGCAAGGAAACTCATTTATAAAAGGGGCTTCCGAGGGCATCAACAAGGCATCGGCTAATCTCCCACAAACACATCCTCTCATCCTCTCCCATCTGGTTTACTGCCGATCAAACCATCATCCATCTATAGTTATCCACCACCACCATATGTATAATTAGTGTGTGCCTGAGTGTATTAGCTTTCCCTTCTGCATTAGTGTGAGTCCTGTAGTACTGTAATCTCTGTATTAGTTATCCGCCACCACCATATGTATAATTAGTGTGTGCCTGAGTGTATTAGCTTTCTTTTCTGCATTAGTGTGAGTCCTGTAGTTCTGTAATCTCTGGTATCAGAGCCTTGGCATTCCTTTTTTGGGTGGTAGGGGTCTGCAGTTGCTCTCTGGTATTTATAACCAGAGATAAATACCAGAGAGCAACTGCACTATATCTCTTGTATTGTAGTACAAATATATTGCACTATATCTCTGGTATTAACTAGAGATTACATACCGAAAGCTTTGTACTGTAGCATCGTGAATTCAGAAAATGAAGACTATGAGGAGACTACAGATGATGAGAACAGGATACATAATTGGAAAAGCAATAATGAAGATCTAAAAAATGTAAATTCATTGGTTAAAGACTGTGGAATAGCTACAGATGATGAGTACATGATAGAATCTAAAGAAAATATCAGATCTGACAATAAACTGATATATGTCAGAGAAGATAGTAAATCCACAATGGACTTGAGTGATTAAAAAATGGAAAGATACTTGAAGATTGGTAATCTAGATTTGTCCAAAGTACATTTCAAGGATATAAACGACTGGGTACAATCCCTAACCGTCGTAATCACAAATCATAAAGAATCAAGGGACAATGAAATATTTATCAATTACATTACGGGAACATTACAAGGAGATGTTTTGCTAAGGATGAAACAATGGATAGATTCGCATAAGAAGTGGGATGAAAACAATAAATCAATTGGGTCTGAAAATATCCCCACTGACCTCATAAAAGAAAATTTATGTGGATTAATAGATGACAAGGCTTATGAGGAAATAATCCTTTACTCAATATCTAAAACTGAACTATGTGATATATGCGAATTCGAAGAATACTGTAAAACGTTCTCAAAATACTTAGAATACGATAAGACACAAAACTTGGTTGATCCATTCTTTCACAAACTCCCAAGTCCATGGGATACAAAAACACAGAACATATATCTAGATTACCTAAAACAAATGAGAAAGAGAACAATCTAAGACACTATATTCCCTATACGCTTAATATAGAAATGAAAAACGCAACCAATAGCTCTCCTAAAAAGAGAAAAATACTATAATAACGAGAAATTTGAAGAAATGGTAAAGGATAAAAAGCAACAGCAGAGCCTGCTAGAACTGCTGAATTATGGGAAAAATTTTCTAAAGAAACTATTGAAAAAGGTAGGTTTTATATGGACGGATGAAGATAAAAGAATTTTAAAATAGCAAGCTAAAAATGCCCAAAAGGTTTACCAACCTAGAACAGTATCTGGAAAACCGTGGAGAAACAAAAGGAGATTTATCAAGAGTAACAAATATATCCAAAAGTTTGATGAATCCTCTCCACAATTGGGTAAAAAGGAATGCAAGTATTTTGTACAAAACAAAAGAGGGCACTGTCCTAAAAAAGGAAAAGATGCTCAAAAATGATAAAGCAAAATTTAGAAGCCTACATTGGAAAAGAAATCTCCCTTTCCGATATAATGCTGTGCAGACATGAGAGCAATTCAGAGTTTAAGATAATCCCTGTAATAAACAACGAGTCAGATATTATCACACTCCTAACGTCAAAATCAGATGACATAATGTTAGCAGTTGAGAGAAGAACAGCCTTTAACCCAAGATACATCAAAAAACAAATAAAAGATAATAGTAAATTCTTAATAAAAGAAAATAGTAGTGATATATCAATCAAACTTTTGTAGATGAAAAATATGGTGAGAGCTATAAAAATAGTATTTCAACAACATTTATTGTATACGTGGGATACCAACCAGGTATCTACACAATACGAGATAAATGTTATAAATTATTCAATAAATCATGCAGCAGACATCATTACTCTTGTAGGATGCTATATCACTCCAAACAGAAGAAACAAAAGTAATAAGACAAAGATTCCCAGAGCTAAAAGGAGCTTGGAAATTACACCAAAGAATAAATCCTAAGTTTGGAAATCATCGCTCATGTCAAGAAGCATTAAGGCAAAGATCAAAAAGAAGCTACCGATCCCCACTGAATCAAGCAGAAATCCAAGATTGCAGTTCAGGATCTTACCAAAACAAGATTTGCATGTGTGCAACATCTCCAAAGATGAGATGATCACAAAAGTAGAAGTCGACAAGAATATCGATCTTCGTAATGGTAAGAACACTATCCAACAACATTATAAATGAGTATACAAATGTAAGACATGCAACAAACAGTTCACTTCATTCCAAGCGCTCGGTAGCCACCGGGCCAGCCATAGGAGGTCGAGGCATGAAAAGCTATGTGATACGGAAAAGAAGCCTAAAGTGCACAAGTGTTCCATCTGTGGAGCCGAGTTTATGAACGGGAATGCACTTGGGGGACACATGAGGACACATAGAGCTAGAGATAGTCAAGAAAGTTCTAATGGCAAGAATGGTTTGTGTCTGGATCTAAGCTTGGGACCCTCTAGCTATACCAATAAGGTAAGATGACCATGCAACCCCAGGTTTGGCAAAAAACTCAGCCTCTAGTAATTTTTAAAATTATCTGTAAGTACACTCGTATAAAAGCCTATTAAAAAAATGTAAATTCAGGGAATGAAGACTGTGATTACAGTACTTCATGACTGACACTAATGCAGAGACTACCGTACTATGGGACTCATACTAATGCAGAAGGGAAAGCTAATACACTCAGGCACACACTAATTATATATATGGTGGTGGATAACTATAGATGGATGATGGTCTGATCGACAACAAACCAGATGGGAGAGAATGAGAGGAGGCGTTGAGGAGTTGTGGGAGATTAGCCGTTGCCTCGTTGATGCCCTCGGAAACCCCTTTTATAGACGAGCTTCCTTGCATGAGAAGCCTCTCAAGAATCTTGTTGTAGAACTCTCTGTCACGAATCTTCATTGTTGATGTCTTGTCGTTTACTGTTGATGTCTTGTCGTTGTCAGGTGTCAGGAATATTTACTATTGATGTCGCTGTCTACTATTGATGTCTTGTGGCTGTCAGGTGTTAGGAATCTTTACTGTTGATGTCTATGTCTGGAAACTTTGTTATTGATGTCGCTGTCTACTGTTGATGTCTTGTTGCTGTCAGGAAGTTGGACTGTGGATGTCAGGAGATGTTCAACTATCCATTCAAATTATGTTGGGATATTTAAATTTTTCTGGTTGAAACCTATATCCCGTAGAAGCTTCATTGCTCGTGGCTCCATCCCTTTGGAAAGCTAAACTTTGCATGATAGTCCCTTGTGGTGACTAACCTTCTTCCGTCTATCGTAATTGAATAGCTGTTGATATTTTTGATAAGTTTTCTTGCTTTGTCGATAAAACTGCTGCACCAGTAGTTATTATAATTGACTCTTTCGATGTTGTAATTGGGGTCAAATTTTTGCCAATGCTCGGGATAGCTGAGTATCCATATTTGGTATGGTTGAAAGAATTTTGTCTCTTCTCTCCACCCAAGCATGCTAAATATTTTGAAGGTGAACAAATGATTATAACTGACACTAGTGGCTAGTTTGTGGGCAAAAAACCTTATTATTGCTAGTAATTTGCACCATTCTTGTTCTCCTTATAGTCTGAAGCACAGATGGCTTACAAGTCCCCATTCTACTCCTTGGATATCCCACATTCCTTCTTTCATGAATTTAAAAAGCTTCGGGTAATTGTTTCGGGTCAAGATGATATCCGATTTATTTTTTGATAAGATTTTTCTGATATTTTCTTTGTGATCGAGTGTCATTGTTTTGATACTCAAAAAGATTTCTTCGGGAAGTGCATGTCTAGCCTTCTAAAGAATTTGTTCTCTTTTTGTCCTTTCTAACGTGACTATTTCTTTTCCTTTCTTCGGGTTTTCCTGAAAAAATGGTTAGTTTACAATTATGAAAAAATTATATCTGAACTTGACAACTTGTTGCTGAGATGAAAAATTTCTTTTAATAACTGAGCTCGACAAACTCTTGCCGAGACGTTGATCCTGGCATGAGAGATATACTGAGTTTTGGCCTTTTTCCTTAAATTTTAGATCTTCTCCTAACTGTCGCGACAACACTGACTCTCTTATTTCCTCCATGGCATTAGATCTCCTAGCTACTTCTCTGATTTTCCTTTCACTATTGCTTCTTGTTAGTAAAGGTTACTTTGAATTATTCTTAATATATAAGCTGTTGCTGGAACTTTGTATTTCTACCCCTCTGAAGTGTTTCGGCTCTTCAGTTTGTATTAAATCTTCGAGAAACCACTGTCTAGGTACCATGAGATCCTTTATTTCATTAGTTTGGGTTTTATTTCTTCTTCAAAAGGTTTTGGTTCAAATATTCCAATTATTTCTCTTTGGTTTGAAAATGTTCTTGCCTCTGTAGTTTGGGTCAATTTATGAATTGTCAAGTATTCTATGGTCAGATCGTGCGAGTTGGTTTTCATGTTCATTCCTTGAGTCTTAATCTTCAGTCGTACATTGTCTATTATGTTTGGGTCTGATATAGAGATAAAGTAATTGGGTCGGATATTGAACCATACAGTTTGATTTGCGAAATTGGATTGGAAACCCCCTATTAGTGCTTGGTGGCTGTTGGTGAATCGATTGTCCGTTACGAGTGTTATTATAGGAATTTCTATGCTAGCCCTAAATAGTGCATTGATTTTAATTTGGATTAAACCAAAGTGGATACAACGAATTTTTGGGTATTTCTTTTTCCATCTTCGTACCTTTTCTCGGCTAAAAATGGGGATGTCTACTCTTCCTCCGATTGACAGATTCATTGTTGTGTTTCCATTAAAATTTTTGATTATTCATCTAGAAAAGAAATTGAACCGTGAAATTTTGTATATTTCTATTTTTTTATTAGTTGATGTTTCTTCATCCTATCAATGTCCTCTGGGCTAAAAACTGCTTCTCTTCCAACTACATCTCCCAATATTATATTATCCAGTTCTGATGATGGGGGTGTAATGGAACCTGATTCTTCGTTCATCATAAAAACTAGTTCGGCGTCTGAATCATCTTCAACTTCAAGTTCATACAGTATCATATCTGTTGGCAAGATTTTTTCATCCAAACAGATTTTTAGTTCTTGTTCCTCCAAATATTTTATCATTTTTTGAGCTTTTTTTTCCCTTCCTAGGGCAATCTTTGGCAAAATGTCCTTCTTCATCGCATACGAAGCATCTGCACCCCTTCTTGTCCCTTTGAGCAGATGACTTGTCCCTTTTTCTAACATATTTATTGCTTCTAACAAATCCTCTACTCCTTGTCCATGGTTTCCATCGAAAGCTTCTTTTTCTGAATATTGGTTTTGGCCTTTTTTCACTTCCTATTTTCTATTTTTTGCCAATTATTTTTTCGCAGCACCTTCTTCTTTTAGAAGAGTTACTTATCGTATTCTTCATTTTCTTGTAGAATTTTATATTAAGGCAATCGTCCTGTATTATTTTAAGCGCAAAGTGTATACAGTGCCCCAAATTATATTTTTTCTCAATTCGTTTTAAGTAGTCTGGGTATCCGTTTCTTGTTTTGGTGTCCCATGGACTAAGAAGCTTGTGGAAAAAAGGATCAAGCCAACTCTTTGCCTTATCGTATTCCAATTTGTAAAAGTATTTTGAGAACGTTTTGCAGAATCCTTCGAATTCACATATCTCGCATAATTCAATTTTGGACAGCACATATTGAACCTCTTCGTCTTGAGCTCTATCCTCTATGAATCCACATAAATTTTCTTTGATGATTTTTATGAAATCAGTGAGGATTTTCTCAAAACTAGGGAACTTATCGTTTTCTCCCCACTCCTTACGTTTACTTTTCCCTTCTTCTGAATTTATCCATTGTTTCATCCATTGCAAAATATCTCCTTGTAGTGTTCCTGTAATGTAATTGACAAATCTTTCATTGTCCCATGATCCTTCATGATTTGTGATTACGACGGCTAGGGATTGCACCCAGTCGTCTATACCCTTTTGTTTATCCTTGAAATGAACATTGGACAAACCTAGATAAGTTCCTCCTTGGGATACACTCCTTTTTATTAAATCATCAATCCTCATGTTCCCTCCTATTTGTAGGTTGTTTAGATTTGCTGTAGTTTTGCTATCTTCTCCAACATGTATTAGCTCACTGTCAGATTCTATTCCTTTCTCTTGTTCAGACTCGTATTCATCGTGCATAGTCATTCCATAGTCCTCGTTATCTGAATTTATACTGTTATCTGGCTCTTCTTCGCTTTCTAGGTTATATATTTCCGGATCAAATTCAAAATGGTGTAGCAACTCTTCATTCTGAAGATAAGATTCTTGCATCCTATTCACTAGATGGGTTCTCTCCTGAATAGTATTACTTGGATCTTTATACAATTCTTTCCAACAATTAATTAGTTCCACAATCGAGTCATATTCTTGTTTGGAGTATTTTCTTTCTACTTGCATTATGTTTATCTGTTGACTCGGTCTCTTTCGCTTTGAACCAGTTCCTAAAATGTGATCTAACTTCCCTCCTACTTTCTTTTTCTCTTTTAATTTTTCTGGAATAGGAATTATTTCATCATATCCTATCGTATACTCTTTCACTTGGTTAAAAAGTTTTTCAGAACTCGGGATGATTTCTTCACTATCTGTTTTCTTTTCTACTGGAATACTTTCATCATTCCCTCTGTTCGCCTTTTCCTCCTCTTTAGTTTCGACCTCTTTCTAGTTTGGTTTATATCTAAAATGAACTAGTAGACCCTTAAATTTTTTATAGACCTTTTCGAGTTGTCAGTTAATTTTTCTTTGACTTCTAAACTTATGTTGGGACTTTTACAACCACAACAAAGCAGATATATGAATAAAGAATAACCATAACAATTTTTGTTTTCATCCAACGTAATAATAATAAGTTTTTTTTGCTTAAATAAATCCAAAAAAATCTCCCTATAATAAAATTATCTCTATGTTACATGCCATATGCACTTATTACATTTTTCTAATGCGAAAGTACTCAACTAAAAAGAATCATTCACTCCTATAGTTTCGCCTGCTCCTTAAAGTATGTCATGTTGTACTCTATTTCCAATAGATATACTTCTTAGTCAATATCTGTATCTAGTCATACATAATCAAGATAGTCAGTAAAGCGATCTAATAAAAATGGTAAAAAATGATAATGTCTCAATATCATGAAAAGCCATATGCAAGTAGATGGTGGAAAATCTCATATTTGAACATTTTATGTGTTTATCATTAGTGTTTTTTATAGTTAACATCTTTTAATTATGGTATTTGAAAATTTAGGAAAATATAAACTTGGCTGGTCTAAACACATCCCCATCTACCCTGGGAAAATGGAACAGAAATATTGATCGAAGCCTATCCCAATCACCAAGAAGGGAAACAGTGGCAAATTTTGATCGGAACCTATCTTGATCCTCCCAAAATAGAAAACATGGCAATTGTGATTGGAACCTATCGCGGTCCTCCCAAAATGGAAAACAATAGCCTAGTTACGTCCAACCATCAAATTCATATGAACCTTAATTTCCCCCAATCCCAGTGTATGACGATTCCAGTGTCAGTTATTTGGTTTGGTTTAATGGATTGGTGATCAACATTAAGTTTCAATATTTTGTGGTAATAATAGTAACAATAAATAACAATATATAATATGATAGTTAATGATCTACCACCAATCCCATATTAGAATAGTTTCCAGTGTCTTTTCGGATTTCCTTTCCAATATTCATTTTCTCAGTTTTTTTTCACTCTTCGACTTGGCTTACTTCTTCTTTGTTCAATTTACAGGAATAAACCCTTTGAACACCTTAGTTATAATTCAATTTAGCCACCTTTACACTTTTTGGTGCCTTGATGCCTTGTAAATAAAGCACCCTAAAACCTTATTTTTATAATTAAGAAATTCTATAGTAGCTCCATAACTAACTAGGCAAGCTGGGTTTGTGCTCAACCCATGCCCAACTGGCTTCAGTTCATATAAGCATTTCAGGGCAAAATCCAACTTGAGTTAAAACGCTAGTAATATCCAAAACTAAAATCCAAACCCATCTTTGTATCAGATGTAGGTCAAGCACTACTAACTTGCTTGCAACTGATTAGCAAAAAACTGGCTTGCAGCTGCACCCACATTGTTAGCAAAAATATAGGAATAATACCAATATAACAACCAGCGAAATCTAATAGTTAACCGAAGAGAAAACTAGTAGAGACAGAGAACACGCAGATTTAACGTGGTCCAGTAATGTACCTATGTCCACGGGACACGATCGAAAGCTTCCACTATATCAAAAAAGATTACAGTACTCTAGTCTCTCAACCACAAGAGATAAATCAATGGAATTACACAAGAATTGAGATCTAACCTCAGCCTCCTTGTCTTTGTGCTTCGGCTGCAACCTCAACTGAAGCAACAACAACAGCGACACAATGCAGCAATGGTAGCAACTCAACAGCAGCGGCAACAACACCATAGCAGTCGCACACAATTTTGGCACACCAATAAACCAAGCAGCAAAAAACTAGCAGCCAAATAAATAGCCGCCTTTCCTTCACCTTTGCTTAATTCTTCGACCACAAATTTCTTTGGCACAATATTAGCAGCCAGCCCTTGATTTCCTTTGGCCAAAAATAATTTCACCCGCCACCTATTTTTATTCAGCCAATCCAAACACTAGCCACACACCCCAATATATATATATATATATATCATAACGAATTTGGGCCGGTTTTGGACCCGGTTGGGCAGACCGAATCCGTTGTGGCAATAGGGCTCCATTAGCAACAATCTCCTACTTGGAGACCTATTGCAAAAATTGTAATCTCTATACATGATAATCCTAGCGTCCAAAGCTTTTACCTCGATCGTTCAAAGTCCCAATTCCAGCATTCAACACAAATTCACCCAAGTTGAACAATAGTTCAACTTTTTCCCATCAACCGGCTTTGTCAACATATCTGCAGGATTCTTGTTACCCTCAATCTTCTCCACTTTCAATTGACCATCGTCCAACAAGGATCTAATGAAGTGATACCTCAAGTGATATGTTTAGTCTGTGAATGATACGCCGAGTTCTTAGCAAGATGAATTGTACTCTGACTGTCATCGAACAATCTGCAATCCACTCCATCATAACCCAACTCACTAATCAATCGTTGCATCCAAATAAACCCTTACTTGCTTCTGTAGTTGCCACATACTCAGCTTCTATCGAAAATAAAGCAACAATTGATTGTAATCTTGAAATCCAGCTTACCGCTGTCCCTCCTACAGTAAAAACATAACTTGTAGTGCTCCTACCATTATCTCTATCACCCGCATGGTCCGAGTCCATAAAACCTTGCACATCAATGTTATCACCCCCAAAACACAATCAATACTTTGAAGTACCTTTCAAATATCTGAAAATTCACTTCACTGCTTGTCAATGTTTCTTCCTAGGATTTTTAATGAATCTACTCACTACTCCCACTGCTTGTGCAATATCTGGTTTTATACTTACCATTGCATACATGAGACTCCCAATGGCCAATTAATAAGGCTCATTTTCCATGTGTCTCATCTCCTCATTTGTATTAGCACCTTACTCTTTTGACAGTTTAAACTGACCACCAAGAGCTGTAATTACCAATTTTGTATTCTCCATATTGAATCTCTCCAACACCTTCTTGATATACCCTCTCCTGAGATAACCATAATTTCTTACTTTTCTTATTTCGGATAATTTTCATCCCAATAAGTTATTTCGCCTCACCCATGTCCTTCATACAAAATCTCCCTACCAACTTCCTCTTTAGATCATTGATTTTGTTCATGCATGTACCTACCACAAGCATATCATCTACATACAAAGTAAGTATAATAAAGTTACCGTCATTAAACTTTTGTAGATATGCACAATGATCTGAATTGCATCTGGCAAAATCCAAATCCAATATAAACTTGTCTAATTTCAAGTACCACTGCCTCGGAGCCTGTTTTAACCCATACAAACTCCTTTTCAGTCGACATACCCAATTCTCCTTTCCTTTAACCTCATATCCCTCTAGCTATTCCATGTATATTTCCTCCTCCAAATCATCATGAAGGAAAGCAGTCTTCACATCAAACTGCTCTAAATATAGTCCTTTCATAGCCACAAAACTCAATATTGTTCTGATAGAAGTCATCTTGACAACTAGAGCAAATATCTCATTAAAATCCATACATTTCCTCTACCGAATCCCTTCACCATAAGTCTAGCCTTATATCTTTGTGTCCCTCCTGTCTCATATTTTATCCTGTATATCCATTTGTTATGCAAAACTTTCATCTTTGTCGGTCGCTTCACCTACTCCCATGTGTGATTCTCCTCCAAAGAAGGCATCTCATCACGCATGGCTTGCACCTACTTAAGACGAAACTTAATGCTACATAGCCTCTTGATAACTCTTTGGTTCACTTGCATCAGTATACAAAACATGATATAAAGGAAGACAAAGTTTTTGAGTTGGCTTCCTTATCCTAGTACTCCTCAAATTAGAAACACTCTCTGATGAAGAACTAGAACCATCTACTTCAGCCAGTGGCTCTTTCTCCTGTTCGGTCTTATCTGAAACTTGTGTATTCTCAGGTGTAACCATTTCTTCTCCTTCAGATATAGGTAGTTCTTCCTTTCTTTCATCCATGGAATCCATCCCATCCTGTGGCTTATCCAGCTCTAAGTGCTCTTTCTCAACTGTTATCTCACTCTTGCTCTCCATTCGGTCTTTATACATACAGATTTCATTAAATACTACATCTCTACTATGAATCACCTTGTTATGCTCATAATCCCACAAGCGATAACCATATTCGTCCCCACTGTATCCAATGAATGCACACTTCTGAGATTTAGAATCAAGCTTCTTTCTCATCTTATGATCCACATGTGCATATTGTATACAACCAAATACTTTTAGGAATGAATAATTCACAATCTTACCGGACCACACCTCCTCTAAAATTCCTACATCTAAAATACTAGCTGGACGTATGTTAATCAGATAGACTGTCAAATTTACAGCGGCTCTCCAAAGTTACAAAGGCAAACCTGCATGTAGTCTCATACTCCGAGCTCGCTCCAAAATGGCTCTATTCATCCTCTCAGCCACGCTATCTTGCTGCGATGTTCTCAGTATAGTCTTCACTCTCCTGATCCCGTGGGTTGAGCAATAGTCATCGAACTCCCTATTACAAAATTACCCACCATTGTCTGACAACAGACATTTCACCTTCAAACCTGTTTCATTCTCAACAAGAGCTTTCCATACCTTGAAGATTTTGAAGACATCAGATTTCTGCTTAAGTGCAAACACCCATACATCTGTATGCACCAACTCCAATCTCTTGGTTTTCTTATCCTTTCCATCCTTCATAAAGCTAACTCTTTTCTACTTCCCAAACACACAGTTCTTACAAAAATCAAAATTAGCATCTTTCATATATGTCAATGTACCTCTGAATTGCAACACCCTCATGCCGCACTCACTCAAGTGACCAAGCCTCAGTGACCGAGCCGGTGCCATAAGGTAGCCTTCGCATTCTTCATGGTGGCCAAAGAAACAATATGATCCACCGAGCTTGAGAGTAAATATAGAGTTCCCACTCTCTCACCCTTGACCACTACCGTTGCGCCTTTGCTAATCTTCCACTGTTTCTTCTCAAATGAGATTTGATAACCCTCACCATCCAGCTTGCTAACCGATATCAAATTCTTTTTCAAATCTGGTATGTGCCTGACCTCTTATAAAAGTAGCTTTCCACCATTGTGTAACTTCAACTGAATTGTCTCCTTACCTACAATCTTGCATTCCTGTCTATTACCAATAGTCACATGCCCAAATTCACCTTGGACATAATTATCAAACCATTCTCTGCGAGCAGTACAATGGAACGAAGCCCCTGAATCCACAAACCACAGATATTACCTTAATTCTTTATGAGAAGACTAACACAAGTTATCATACTCCTTACTTGGATTCACCGCATTCGCCCCTTCCTTATCTTTGTTTGGACAATCCTTCTTCATATGACCCTCTGTCTTACATTTCCAACACACTAACTTTTTTTTGAACTTCCCCTTAGATTTTAATCTCCCTCTTTGCTTCGACTACCTGCTTAAACTTCTACCCCTTTCCTTCCTTTTGGCATTATCAACAGATAAAGGAGTACTTATAGAAACTGTGCTCTCACCCATTCTCTTCTTCATTAATTCATCATTCATGATAGTACTCACAATATCATTAAATTTAAGAGCAGTATTGGAGACATTGCTAATAGGCATAACAATATTACTCCAACTATCCAGTAACGAACACATAAATATCAAAGTTTTAATGTCATCAACAAAGACAAACTCTAAGGATTCAAGTTGTGCCCATAATGCGTTAAATTCGTTCAAATGATTAACAACTGAATTATCAGAAGGCATTTTCAAGTTAAAAGACTTTTTCATTAGAAACAGTCTATTTGAAGCAGACGACTTCTCATAAAATTTAGCCAATGCTTACATCAAACCTGAAGTGGTCTTCTCCTTGGAGACGTTGAACACAACCTGCTTTGTCAGGCACAATCGAATCTACACCAAAGCCCTCCTATCCAATAATTTCCACTGCTCATCAGTCATCTTTTCTGACTTTTCTCCAAATAGTAGTTGATGTAAAATTTTCTAATATAAATAATCTTCCATCTGCAACTTCCACTATTGGAAGTCTGTCCCAACAAATTTTTCAATTTTTCCCTTCCTATCTTTCGCCATAACTCCCACTCAAAATGAACACCAATCTGAGTGAAATCTGACATGTACTAGGGCTCTAATACCAATTGTTAGCAAAAATATAGGAATAATACCAATGTAACAACTAGCGGTATCTAATAGTTAACCGAAGAGAAAAATAGCAGAGACAGAGAACACATAGATTTAACGTGGTTCGGCAATGTACCTATGTCCACGGGGACACGATTGAAAACTTTCACTATACCAAAAAAGATTACAGTACTCTAGTCTCTCAACCACAAGAGAGAAATCAATGGAATTACACAAGAATTGAGATCTACCTCCTTATCTTTGTGCTTCGGTTGCAACCTCAACCGAAGCAACAACAGCAGCGACACAAAGCAGCAGCGGCAGCAACTCCACAGTAGCAACAGCAACACCACAGCAGTCACACACAATTTTTGCACACCAATAAACCTAGCAGCCAAAAAACTAGCAGCCAAATAAATAGCCACATTTCCTTCGCCTTTGCTTAATTCTTCGGCCACAAATTTGTTTGGCACAATATTAGCAGCCAACCCTTGATTTCCTTTGGCCAAAAATAATTTCACCCGCCACCTATTTTTATTCGGCCAATCCAACCCTAGCCACACACCCCAATATATATATATATATATATATATATATATATATGTATATATACATATATATATATATGTATATATACATATATATATGTATATATATATATATATGTATATATACTTATATATATGTATATATACATATATATGTATATATACATATATATATGTATATATACATATATATATATATATGTATATATACATATATATATGTATATATACATATATATATATATATATACATATATATATACATATATATATATATATCATAATGGGTTTGGGCCGGTTTTGTTCCCGTTTGGGCGGACTGAATCCGTTGCGGCAATAGGGCTCCATTAGCAACACACATAACATGGCGCACCTCTACTAGTACTGCTATCCGTTTATTGAAAAATGATAGGCAGGTCTGGGGCCCAAATTGACACCTAGCGCTCATCTAATCGAAGTGGCTTGAAGGCAACCCTAGGCCACTTTTCACAGTTCACATTATTCACACCTCATTGTGAGTACTTCCCCTATGTACATACCTTCCAACACCTTAGATCCAGTATGCCCATCATCATAGTATAACCACTTCCTTCATTATCACCATCATTCTATACAATCAATTGTTTGTTTCCAAATGTGTCCTACAGAAGTTTCCAGTCTGATGGCCAGTTGTAGCAAAGAAGATTCCTATGCCTAGATATCGTATTGTAGACCATTGAACATATACACTTGCTATGCTATGCTATGCTGCTAAAGACCTAACAAAGGATCTTCACCATCTTCATCCACGTTTGCCATCTTCCCAGGTCACCGACCCTTTTGCTATACACCATCCCTTCTCCAGAACCTTAGTTACGTCTAGATAGACTGGACTGTACTTCAGAATACAGATACATCAACATGCCTTTTAGAACTGCAAACACAAGGACAAGCCATAGCCTTTTCTAAAAGATACCTTTGACACTTTTGACAGCCCTACTTCAAAAAATGTACATCACCGGTACTAGAGAGTATCTATCCCAAAATTTATATTTCTAATTAAATAAAACAGAAAGTGTAGAAATAAATATAATTAATAGCATGTTACAGTGAGTTGAAGAACTCACCTTTGCCTGTCTGAATTTCCTTTCTTCCCTTTTTTTCCTTCATTTTTCCTTCTATAAATTTCTTTCCCTCTGCGTTTGAGAAGAGAGGAGATGATTACCTTTCTATTTAGCTAATGGAGATTAAATATTTAAAGATATAATCCTAATGGTTAAGAAAATTTAAATAACTAGTTTTTAGATAAGAGCCAATTTAAGGATTTGGTTTATATTTAGATTCAACCTCTGATTAAATTCTTATCCCATCAACTAAAAATCATTTTTAACCAAATATTATTATTTATTAAAAAATTAAAAATACTACATAATAAAAAGTGGCTATCACATTTTACCTCCTTAAGTAAAAATTTTGTCCTCAAAATTTCTTTAAATTCAAGTGATGTAAAAGAGGATTATAACTTTACTCAAATAAGTGTGAAAATCACTCTCGAATATTTTACTCTCGCTCCCAAGTCATCTCATGGCTTGAATGTGATTCCAAGAAACTAATACAAGCGGAATTACTTTGTTCTTTAATGTCTTTTATATGCGGTCAACTATGGCTACCGACTCTTTTGGATAGAAGAGGTCTGGTCTGATCTCCATTTCCGAATAATCCACGATGTGCCTCTCATCATGTATATATCGCTTTAATTGTGTGATGTGCCTCTCATTATGTACATACCGGCTCTTCTTTCGATCTTGAACTGCTTGCAAGTGTTATCGTATTAAGTTAACTTTGTCTACTATTAGTGTAATTATCTCAGGCCCAAGTAGTTTTCTTTCCTCAATATCATCCCAATATAATGGTGATCTACATTTTCTCCCATATAGAGTCTCGAATAGTGCCATCTTGATGCTTGCTTAGTATCTATTATTGTAGGTGAATTCCAACAGATGTAGATAATCCTCCCACGATTCTCCAAAGTCAAACGTACAAGCCCTCAACATATTCTCCAATATATGGATAGTCCTTTCTGACTGCAATCTATTTCTAGGTGATATGCTGTGTCGAATTCTAATTTTGATCACAAACTATCTTGAAATTTCTTCCAAAACTGGGATGTGAAACAGGCCTTTCGATTTGATATAGTACTAATCGGGACACCATGTAATTTTACCACTTTGCGCATATACTTCTTTTCAAAAGTTTCGATAGATTGTTCAATACGAAATGGTATGAAATGTGCTACTTTAGTGAGGCGGTCCACAATTACTCAAATGATTTTGTTACCCTTGGGACTGCGTGGCAATGCAGTGACAAAATCCATAGTAAATCTTTCTCATTTCCACTTGGGTATGGGTAAAGGTTGAAGAAGTCATGGCATTCTTTGATGTTCTGCTTTAACTTGTTGGCAAACCAAACACTTGGATACAAACTTGGCAATCTCATACTTCATTCTGTGCCACCAAAAATATTGCTTCAAATCCTGATACATGTTCGTTCCTCCAAAATGAATAGAATATACTTAACTATGAGCCTCTAATAGTACTTCCTGCCAAATTTTTCCTTTAGACACACACAGCCTATTGCCAAATCGAAGAGATCCATTTGTATGGAAATTTAAATCTGTCATCTGTCCTTCCTCTACTTATCTTCTGAACCTTTGCAACTTAGGATCATTTTTCTAGACTTCTATTAATCTTCTCTATCAGTGAGGGTTAGAGTTGCAAGGCAAACATTTGTGTCTCAACAATGTAAGATAATCTCTAATTCTAACTATATAATTTCCTCAAGTAGCTCTTTCTACTCAGTTAAAAACATTGCCACAGGCTTCCTGCTCAAGGCATCTAGAACCATTGAACTTACCAGGATAGTATTGTAAATTGATATCATAATCCATCATCAATTCGAGCTACCTTCTCTATCTCATATTGAGTTCCTTTTGTGTGAAGATATACTTAAGACTCTTATGGTTCATATAAATCTCCACTTTGCTACCCAATAAATAATTCATCCAAATCTTTAATGCGAAAATTACAGCTACAAGCTCCAAATCATGTGTGGGATAGTTTTTCTCATGCGGTATCAATTGTCGAGAAGCATAATCTATCACTAGACCTCGTTGCATCAACACACACCTTAGTCCGTTGCCGGATGCATCACTGTACACAACCATTCCTTCATTCCCTCCAATACGGCTAACACTTGTGCTGTTGTTAGCCTCTTTTCAACTTATTGAAAACTGTATCACATTCAACCGTTTAGTCATACCTGCTAATCTTAAAAAAGTTTGGTCAGAGGTCCTGCAATCTTAAAAAAGTTTTGGATGAACTTCTGATAATAACCTGCAAATCATAGAAAGCTCATCACCTCTGAAACATTCTTCGGGATCGGCAATTCTTTCACTATTGAGTTCTTGCTAGGATCGACTGAGATTCCATCTTGGAAAATAATGTGTCCCAAAAATGAAATACTTTTCAGCCAAAATTCATACTTGCTGAGCTTTCCATGTAGTTTCTCCTTTCCTAATGTCTCCAAAACTACCCTTAAGTGCTTAGTGTGAGCCTCTTCAGTTCTGGAATACACAAATATGTCATCTATAAACACCACAATGAATTTATCCAAATATGAAAGAAAAATTCAATTCATTAAGTTCATAAAAATTGCAAGTGTATTCGTCACTCCAAATGGCATAACTAAGAAATCAAAATGCCCATATCAAGTTCGAAACACTTTTTAGGAATGTCTGACTCATTCACTTTCACTTGGTGATACCCAGACATAAGGTCCAACTTGAAAAATACCCTAGCACCACTAAGTTGATCGAACAAATCATTAATCCTAAATAGTGGGTATCGATTCTCAATAGTGTAGTGGGTATCAATTCTCAAAAGTGACCCTGCTTAATTTCCTATAGTCAATACATAATTTTTTGCCTCCATCCTTCTCAGTTAACAGTACTGGTGCACCCCAAGGAGAAGTACTTGGCCTAATGAAGCCTTTAGCTTCTAATTTATCTAATTGTACCTTCACTTCTTTTAGCTCTATTGGACCCATTCGATACGGTACTTGAGAGATTGGTGCAATGCAGGAAGAAGGTCAATAGCAAACTCCACTGCCCTGTTTGGTGGTAATCCCGAGAAATCCTTGAAAATGTCCAGGAACTCCGAACCACTAGAATATTAACTGGAATGGAATCCAAATGGACTATTACTCCCTCTGTAGGTCGGGCTCTAAATTTTGCAGGTTCCTTGTTACTGTTGCCCCCAATGAACTCGAACTCTTGGTGATTCAGTATCTTAAAGATAACGCTTCATTCTCGACAATCAATAATTGTATGAAAGGTACTCAACCAATCTATCCCCAATATCACGTCAAATCCATGAGTATCGATAATTAGGAAATTAGCATAGAATTCCCTTTTACAAATTATTACATGACACAATCTACACATTTGAATAGAAGAGATACCCTGTTACTCGCACTTATCTTCCATTTAATGTTCAGCTCCTCATAAGGTATGGCATGTCGTGTCACAAATGTAAAAGAAATAAAGTAATGTGATGCTCTTGAGTCAAATAAAACTGATGCAGGTACATGATAGACTAGAATCATACCTGCCATCACGTCATCTGACTTCTCTTCTTGCTCTATGGTTACATTATATTCTTGACCATGTCCCTTGTCCACTGCCTTATTCTTCTTAGCCTGCTCATAGCTCTATTTTGAGGTTGAAGTGGTCACCTATTCTGATTGTCATTCTAATTCTTTTGTGATTGTTGTTGTTGTTAAGATACTGAAGAGCGAGGCATTGGTCCCGTGTTTCTCCTTTGTGAACAATCTCCAATCCTGTGTTCACTCGACTCACATGCTAGGCATAAGTTGTTGGCATATTAGCACTTCTTAATAGTATGTCTTGACTTTTGACAATGTGTGCAAGTGACTTCTTGTTGTGAAGAAATGACTAAATGCTTCTCAACATTCCTAGATGAAGTTCCTCCCAACATTTGACTCACTGACCTCTTAGGTGCAGAAGACTGAATCCTCCTTTACTTAATCACCACTTGCTCTATATCCCGAACAACATCTATAACTTCAACATAGGTCTCCATTCTGGAGGACACTAAATACTTCTGAATATCTAATCTCAATCCCTATTGGAAATGATGTGCACGGACTGGCTAACTTCTTAGATGTAGAAAACTGAATCTTCCTTTCCTTAATCACCACTTGCTCTATATCCTAAGCCGCATCTATAACTTCAACATAGGTCTCCATTCTGGAGGATAGTAAATACTTCTGGATATCTAATCTCAATCCCTATTGGAAATGATGTGCACGGTCTGTCTCATCTGATACCATATATGGTGCAAATCGACTCAAACGATCAAACTCTGATGTACACTCTTTACTATCATTCCAGCTACCTCAAGTTAATGAATTGTTGCTCCATCTCTCTTTTGGCCGCTCTAGGAAAGAACCTTGCAAGGAAACTCATTGAAAAAACATACAACGAGATTTGTTGGGGAAGTCTGTTCTCCTCTAATTGCCACCAAGTCCTCATTATATTCGTCAATTGAATTTTGACGACATCTACTTCATCAACATCTAGAATCTGAGGTGCTCTTAATAAGTCTTCAATCTCTATGAGCCACTGCTCAGTTTCCAATGCTCCTACAGTCCCTAAGAAAGTAGATGGATGGAGGCACCTGAAGTCAGATATCCCTCCAGGACGCTAATCCTTCAATTCTACCACACGATCTAAGGCCGCCATCACACCGCTTAAAAAAAAGCTTCGGCCTGTTGTTGTTGCGCGTCGGCCATCCTACCAAGCAATCCCAACATTTTATTGCCATAAATAGTGTTCGAGGTCGAACTGGAATTTGCTCCATTCCTATTAGCCCGACGAGCCATCTTTTTAAGAAAACAGGATAAGATAAATATCATTTAAATAATAATAATGAGAGTAAATACATATACATATAAAAATCATATTTATATATATAGCCCTATTGAACCCTAAATAGTCTAACAAAATTAAACCAATTTCATTTTTGTTGACTATAATGATATCCAAGTCCATTCAAATTACTTGGACCAACTTAAATAGCTTGGGCTCTAATACCACCTGTAACGCCCGCTTTCCGTAGTGTGGATAGGTGGGATGTTCAGTGACAAATGATAATTTGACAAATCTCAATAACATTTACAACCACAACAAAGTGAAAATATGAATAGCAAATAACCATAACAATATTTTTTTAGCCAACATAACAGTAATAATTTTTTTTTGTTTAAATAAATCCAATAAAATATCTGTACGATAAAATTGTCTCTAAACAATGGGAATATTTCAAATAAAACTAAGCTACGTGCCATATGCACTTATTACATTTTTCTAATGCGAAAGTAATCAACTAAAAGAATCATTTACTCCTGTAGTTCCGCATGCTCTTTAAAATATGTCATGTCATGCTTTATTTCTGATGGATCTACTTCTTGGTCAATATTTGCATATGGTCATACATAACCAAGATTGTTAGTAAAGTGATCCAATAACAAATGGTAAAAGAACGATAGTGTCTCAATATCATGAAAAGTCATATACAAATAAATGGTAGAAATTTTCATATTTGAATGTTTTATGTGGTTATCATTAGTTTTTTTTTGTTAACGTATTTTATTATGGTATTTAAAAATTTAGAAAAAATATAAACTTGGCTGGTGTGAATGCATCCCTATCTATCTTC